>CM038674.1:416011667-416387327 GCA_021605145.1 Aegilops bicornis
ATTTCATCCCAGCCCGGGAACAAGAATACCTGGTGCAGCTTAGTTAGGAGGGACTGCTCCATATCTGGTATCTTCTTTAATTTCTCATTGTTGATGGTGGCGCTTGCCCATAGGAAGCAGCCTATTTGATTGTCGTAGAACGCGCGTGCTTCCGCAGACTCTTTTGGCTCAAAATTGGCGGAGTCCACCTCCATGACCACCAGTCTAGTAGTGATGAGCTGGTTTGGGCATCGCTGCCTCTTTGGTTTCGGTTCTATACCGGCTCCGCTAGTCTCGGTGTCGGTCTCGGCGCCGTTGTCAGTCTCAGCGCCGGTCTCGGAGTTGGTCTCGATGTCGGTCTCAGTCTCGAATGTGATAGGTGGGACCTGCAACAACCGTTGCTCATCAAGAAGGTTCAAATAGGCGTCTGCCGCCGTGTAGACGTTGCAATCACCAGAACCATGTCCTTCATCGTTGCTAGCCATGTTTCCTATGATTAAATCTAGTCAATTAATTCTAGACCTAATAAAATGAATAATGACATAAAAAAGGCCAATGTTTTGCAGGAATGTTGATTCATTCCCGTTGCGGCAAATCCCGGGCACTCGATATGTCCTAGTTTGTAGCACAAGTCATGCCCAAATTCACAGAAAATTTCGGCATGACCTTTGCTACAAACTGGACAAATAGAGCGCCTGAAATTTGCCAGAATGGAAATGAATCAACATTCCGGCTAAACATAGGCCACTCGGAATCATTCCCTGCAAACAACAAAAGGCCACTTGGACACAATCGAACCACTTCAATGTTGCATATAACATGAGCAAACACTATTGAGGAATTTGCATATAACACGACCACTTCAATGAAAAGATATAATAAACAATAATGGAATACGCAAATGAACATCAGTGACATATATCATATAACATCAATCTTGTTTTTCGTTTACATAGTAACAATTACTTTACCCAAGTTTTTGAAAAGAAAAACAATTCTGTTTTTTGTTTATAGCTAAATGCCATAGCTATTCTTTTTTATTTATATCTAAATACTTTTGTTTTTTTGTCTAAAGCTAAAACTAGGAAGGGATCATCTTTAAAATAAAACTTGCCTAAATTCTTTTCCTTGAAAAATAGTGGTCTTTTCAAAAACCAAAAACCTTTGCAAAATGACCTCACTAAACACTTCTCTGCCTAGGACAGAACCCAAATTATGTTCTAGCTATTCCTCTCTCTCTCACACACACACATTATTTTATTTTCATCCAAATTGTCTTAGAGCAAATATTTCAACAATACTTGACCTTATTAGAATTTGCAAAGGAACTCCATTTTCTCTAATCCTTCTGACCTCATCAAAAATTTCATAGCAAAACCTTAGTACCTACACCCAATTTCATAAAAAATATTCAGGTCCATAGTCCAAATAATTCAAATTTCATTTGAATGAAATTTGGACTAGATTCAGGTCCATAGTCCAAATAATTCAAATAGTCCAAATAATTTTTTATAGCTAAATGCTACTGTTTTTTGTTTATAGCTTCTATTAATTTAAAGCTAAATGCTACTATTATTTATGTACCCTATGTTAATCTAAAGCTAAATGGAATTACTGTTTAGGCATTTTCATAAAAAATTTCCCTAGCTAATTTCCTAAAAAAATTGGTAATCTTTTTTCCTAAATGCTAAAAAATGCCTAGGGTTCATATGAACATCACAGCAACAACAATAAATTGCCCTAGCAGAGAGAGAGAGAGAGAGAGAGAGAGAGAGAGAGAGAGAGAGAGGAGGGCGGGGGAGAGGAGAGGGAGAGCCTTACGATCGGCGGTGAGGGCGGGCTCGGGCTCGGGTGGCGGTGGTCCTGGGCGGGCTCGGGCGGCGACGGTGACGTCGAGGGCCGCGGCGGTGAGGTCGAGGGCGGCGATAGTGAGGTCGAGGGCGTCCTCGGGCTGCGACAGTGAGGTTGAGGGCGGCCTCGGGCGGCAGCGGTGAGGTCGAGGGCGTGCTCGATCGGGCAGGGCGATCGACGGCGGTGAAAGAGGAGTTGGGGGATAGGTGGAGAGGGGGAAAGGACTTAGCAAAATTTTGAGTCCGCGCGGGGTTAAGTCAAAATAGCGATGGCTGGTAGGCAAAAAGCGCTATAGCTAAGTTAGCTATAGCGCTTTCTACGAAAATGCGCTACTGCTATCGGAAGTAGTTATTTATTTTCCTTTTATCTAAGGAACATAGTTATAGCGTGTGTGTATAAAATGTGCTACTGCTGGAGTAACTATAGCGCTTTGTGACAACAAGCGCTACTACTATGCCTTTCTCCTTTATTTTTGTTTTTATTTACATTTTATTTTTTTCATTTCTCCTTTTTCTAATTCTTTCATTTTCATTTACTTTTCTATTTCTTTTCCATTTTATTTTCTATTTTTAGCAGTAGCGCTCTATACAGAAAATACGCTACTACAAGGCACTTAGCAGTAGCGTTCTTTTTGCAGCATCACTACTACTATTCCTAGCCTACCGGCAACAATGTGGGAATTATAGTAGTAGGGCTTTCACCCGCAGAGACGCGCGATACTGCTACAACCATAGCTGCATCGCTCTTTGTTGACACGCGCTACGGGTAACTAGCAGTAGCGCTCTGTTCTAACCAGTGCTACTGCTATACCTCTGTGTATAAGGTTTTCCCTAGTAGTGACATGGAGATGTGCACCGTTGATGACCACCCCATCTCACGCGATGATCGGACATAGGTTGGTTGATATGGATCATGTAAACACTTACACAACTTGAGGGATGTTGATTTAATTGGGAATTCATTAGTACTATGATTAATTGAATCAATTATCATGAACATAGTCTTAGTATCTTTGCAAAACTTATTTTGTAGATCAATGGCTCGCACTGTAGCTCCCTTGAATTTTAATTCGTTCCTAGAGAAAGCTAAGTTGAAATATGATGGGAGCAACTTTGCGGATTGGGTCAGTAATTTGAGTATTATCATCACTTCTGCACATAAGGCTTATGTCCTCGAAGCACCGCTAGGTGTTCCACCCGCTCCCACTAATCAGGACGCTATGAACGTCTGGCATACTAGAAGTGATGACTTTTGGAATCACTTGATAATCAATCATTTGAAACATGTGAACCATGCCTCACGGGCAAGTTGACGAAAACCCCATTTTCTGGTAGAATGGAGCGGGCAAGTGACTTGTTGGAAATAATACATATTGATGTATGTGGTCTGATGAGTGTTGAAGCACGTGGTGGATATCGTTATTATCTTACCTTCACAAATGATTTCACACTACTGCAGGATGCTGCTAACGCGACACTACAATTAGAGAACCTTCAACGAAACTGTGTGTGATGCATTAATCGCAAATGGTGATGTAAAGAAACCGTAAAAAATGATACAAAACGTTTGCCATGGTGGAGACATCAAACACTATTCACATTATAGTTACGCAGTAATTCAGGCATACAGTTCACTCCAATGAACTGTTTGTGATGAGGCAGAACAATAGAAATGGGCAGGCAGATGAAGGTGTGCGATATACGGCATATAGGTCACTCAGATGAACTGTTTGTGATTAGGTAACACAACAAAAATGGTCAGCCAGATCAAGGTGTGTGTGATAGAGGGCATACAGTTCACTCAGATGAACTGTTTGCGTTGAGCCAAGAGAACAGAAATGGTTCAACTTAACAAGATATGTGTGATACGTGGCAAATAGGTCTGTAATCAGAAATGTGTGCCAAGACCGATAGTAACACAGACGATGGTTGCTAATAAGACGTGTGTGTTGTGTGATGTGATTCATACAGAACAACAACAACCACTGGTGCAGCGACGTGCTATACAAATGGTTTTTAACCCCTTTCCGCGACGGTGTTTGGAACCATCGCCAAGTGAGTGTGGGCGATAGGGGGGTCCTTCCCACACGACCCAGAAATCGTCGGGGATAGGCCCTCCTGGCACACAGGCTAGGGAAAAATGAGCTCGTGTGTGATCTGGCGAGGCATTGAAACCCAATCGTTTTTGTTCGTCTGTACATCCCACACGGTGAATCCCAGAAAAATATTTACATTTGTATGTATATCACACACAGTTTTTCGTGTGGAAACGTTTGTGCAAGGTGGCCTAACGCAAACAGTCCTATGATGGAAGCCGTGTGTGATTGTTAGTTGATCGAACACACCTAATTTCTAGAAACCGTGTGGGTTGTTTGAGTTCATTGCCCACGGTGTTGTCTGAGTAACCGTCTGCAATAGAAAACCCTAATAAGCAGGGTAATTAGCCTATTATTGATAATCCATGTAGTAATCAAATTGATATTTCTTAGAAAACACACTAGATATTTCATATCCATATAACAGCAACCAGGATTTCATAATTGAATTACATCAGATAGCTTCAGCACTTAGTTACGTGATGACCCACAAGTATAGGGGATCTATTGCAGTCCTTTCGATAAGTAAGAGTGTCGAACCCAACGAGGAGCAGAAGGAAATGACAAGCGGTTTTCAGTAAGGTATTCTCTGCAAGCACTGAAATTATCGGTAACAGATAATTTTGTGATAAGGTAATTTGTAACGGGTAACAAGTAATGAAAGTAAATAAGGTGCAGCAAGATGGCCCAACCCTTTCTATAGCAAAGGACAAGCCTGGACAAACTCTTATAAGAGAAAAGCGCTCCCGAGGACACGTGGAAATTATTGTCAAGCTAGTTTTCATCACGCTCATATGATTCGCGTTCATTACTTTGATAATTTGGTATGTGGGTGGACCGGTGCTTGGGTGCTGTCTTTTCTTGGACAAGCATCCCACTTATGATTAACCCCTATTGCAAGCATACGCAACTACAAAAGAAGTATTAAGGTAAACCTAACCATAGCATGAAACATATGGATCCAAATCAGCCCCTTACGAAGCAACGCATAAACTAGGGTTTAAGATTCTGTCATGCTAGCAACCCATCATCTACTTATTACTTCCCAATGCCTTCCTCTAGGCCCAAACAATGGTGAAGTGTCATGTAGTCGACGTTCACACAACACCACTAGAGGAAAGACAACATACATCTCATCAAAATATCAAATGAATACCAAATTCACATGACTACTTATAGCAAGACTCCTCCCATGTCCTTAGGAACAAACGTAACTACTCACAAATCATATTCATGTTCATAATCAGAGGGGTATTAATATGCATAAAGGATCTGAACATATGATCTTCTACCAAATAAACCAACTAGCATCAACTACAAGGAGTAATCAACACTACTAGCAACCCACAGGTACCAATCTGAGGCTTTGGGACAAAGATTGGATACAAGAGATGAACTAGGTTTTTAGAGGAGATGGTGCTGGTGAAGATGTTGATGGAGATTGACCCCCTCCCGATGAGAAGATCGTTGGTGATGACGATGGCGATGATTTTCCCCTCCCGGAGGGAAGTTTCCCCGGCAGAACAGCTCTGCCGGAGCCCTAGATTGGTTCCGCCAAGGTTTCGCCTCGTGGGGGCGGAGTTTCTTCTCGAAAGCTTGCTTATGATTTTTTCCAGGCTAAAAGACTTCATATAGCAGAAGATGGGCACCGGAGGCCTGCCAGGGGGCCCACGAGGCGCGCCCCACCCTCGTGGCTGTGTGGGCCCCCTCTTGTGGATTGTTTCGCCAGTATTTTTTATTAATTCCAAAAATAACTTCCGTGAAGTTTCAGGACTTTTGGAGCTGTGCAGAATGGGTCTCTAATATTTGCTCCTTTTCCAGCCTACAATTCCAGCTGCCGGCATTCTCCCTCTTCATGGAAACCTTGTAAAATAAGAGAGAATAGGCATAAGTATTGTGACATAATGTATAATAACAGCCCATAATGCAATAAATATCGATATAAAAGCATGGTGCAAAATGGACGTATCTACTCCCCCAAGCTTAGACCTCGCTTGTCCTCAAGCGGAAGCCGTTAACGATAAATATGTCCACATGTTTAGAGGTAGAGGTGTCGATAAAATAAAATACGGACATGAGGGCATCATGATCATTCTTATAACAGGAACATAAATGGATATTGTCATATGGTTTCTTATGCTCAAGTAATAACCTATTCACAATGTCAAGTATAAATCAGAAACTTCATTGAGAACTAACAAACTATGATCTCGGTCATTCAAGCAATTGCAATTTATCATAACATCGGAAAGAGTCAATATAAGAGCTTTTAAGCAAGTCCACATACTCAATTATCATTTAGTCTTTCACAATTGCTAACACTCACACAATTTTTATGGGTATGGAGTTTTAATCAGACACAGAGAAAGATAGGGGCTTATAGTGTTACCTCCCAACCTTTTACTCAAGGGTAATGTCAACAATAATAATTCATGCTAACTTACATCCAATTGGATATATATCAGGATCTTTCCAACACAATGTTCTTGCCAAAGGATAAAATGTAAAAAGGAAAGGTGAAGATCACCATGACTCTTGCATAAGGTATAAGACAAAAGTAAAAGATAGGCCCTTCGCAGAGGGAAGCAGAGGTTGTCATGTGCTTTTATGGTTGGATGCACGAAATATTAATGCAAAAGAATGTCACTTTATATTGCCACTTGTGATATGGACCTTTATTATGCAGTCCGTCTCTTTTATTGCTTCCATATCACAAGATCGTATAAAGTTTATTTTCTCCACACTAATAAATCATACATATTTAGAGAGCAATTTTTATTGCATGCAACATGACAACTTACTTGAAGGATCTTACTCAATCCATAGGTAGATATGGTGGACAATCGATGGCAAAACTGGTTTTAAGGGTATTCGAAGCACAAGTAGTATCTCTACTTGGTGCAAAGAATTGGCTAGCATGAGGGAGAAAGGCAAGCTCAACATGTTGGATGATCCATGACAATATACTTTATTTCGGATATAAGAAAACATAACCCATTACGTTGTCTTCCTTGTCCAACATCAACTCTTTAGCATGTCATACTTTATTGAGTGCTCACAATCATGAAAGATATCCAAGATAGTATATTTATATGTGAAAACCTTTCTTTCTTTATTACTTCCTATTAATTGCAATGATGACCAAAACTATTTGTCAACTCTCAACAACTTTTATTCATCATACTATTTATATGTGAAGTCATTACTCTCCACAAGATCAATATGGTCTCTTTGTTTCTTTTTGTTCTTTCTCTTTTGTCTCAAGATCATACCAAGATAATTAAGCCCTTGACTCAACACTAATATTTATTATATATAGCTCACGGCCGCGATTACAAAGGAGGATCATAAAGAAAAACCCAAAACTAAATCATGCTAAAACTTTTATTCTACTAGATCAAGATATTACCAAAGGATCGAACTAAGAAAAACGATAAAGATAGGAGTGTGATGATGATATGATACCGGGGCACCTCCCCCAAGATTGGTAGTTGCCAAGGGGAGTGCCCATACCCATGTGATTATATCTGATTTGCTGGTGAAGGAGATGGAGTTGTTGATGATGTAGGCTTGTCGTCCCTCTTCCAAGGCATAGGCTCTCCATCATAGAAGGATGATCGAGTATCAGGGATCCTTAAATCTGCAGCCAAACTCATCCTCTTGAATATATATTCATACTCACAGTTTTGGTTATGTAGGTCATAGATCTGGGCTTGGAGGTGCTCAATTTTCTCATGAAGCTTGAAGATGGCCTCCCCATTGTCCTTGGCGTCCAGCTTGTTGTTGTTGGTGAACTCCGTGATCATTATGTGATTGGAGTCGGGTCCACGCTCCACCATCTCCTGACACTTGAAAACTTGTTGCTCCATTGCCTCGAGCCTTGCCTCCACGCTTCCGGTCCTCTTTGGTCCCTCAACATCACGAATGTGCAGCAACCCCTAACGCATATCAATGGTTTGAGGATGTTGCAGCACTTCCGCGAGGTAGGGGTTGATGACCTTCTCGAAGAACTTGTCCTTGGGGGCACTTGGAGACGTCATGGTGATCTAAATCTGTCAGAAAAGTAGCTCGAAACAAAAACAGAGGATATTTGCGTGGTACAGTGGTCAAAACCTTCGGGAGGTTATATAATGAATTTTTACCGACCAAAAGAAGTATCGTGCAAGAAAACGGAGTCCGGAGAGCACACGAGGTGCCCACGAGGCAGGGGGGCGCGCCCAGGGGGGTAGGGCGCGCCCTCCACCCTCGTGGATGCCTTGTGTCCTTCCCGGACTAGTTCTTAATTTCCTATTTTCTAAAATATTCCAAAATGGAGATAAACTGCCATTAGAATTGTTTTGGAGTCGGTTTACTTACCGTACCACATGCCTATTCCTTTTCGGAGTCTGAAACGTTCTGGAAAGTGTCCCTTATGTATTCCTCTGGGGTCATGGTTTCTATAACGTTAGTTTCAACATTTATAGGATTATCCGAGATATAATGTTTAATTCTTTGACCGTTCACTACCTTCGGATTTGTGCCTTCGAAGTTGTTGATTTTTATGGCACCGGAACAATAGACCTCCTCGATAACGTAGGGCCCTTCCCATTTAGAGAGAAGTTTTCCTGCAAAAAATCTTAAATGAGAGTTGAATAGCAACACATAATCTCCTATATTAAACTCACGCTTTTGTATCCTTTTGTCATGCCATCTTTTAACTTTTTCTTTAAACAGTTTGGCATTCTCATAGGCTTGGGTTCTCCATTCATCAAGTGAGCTAATGTCAAATAGCCTCTTCTCACCGGCAAGTTTGAAATCATAATTGAGCTCTTTAATGGCCCAATATGCCTTATGTTCTAGTTCGAGAGGTAAGTGACATGCTTTTCCATAAACCATTTTATACGGAGACATACCCATAGGATTTTTATATGCAGTTCTATAGGCCCATAATGCATCATCAAGTTTCTTGGACCAGTTCTTTCCAGATCTATTAACATGCTTTTGCAAAATTAATTTGATCTCTCTATTACTCAATTCTACTTGACCACTAGACTGTGGGTGATATGGGGATGCAATTCTATGATTAACATCATACTTAGCAAGCATTTTACGAAAGGCACCATGAATAAAATGTGAACCACCATCAGTCGTTAAATATCTAGGGACTCCAAACCTTGGAAAAATAATTTCTTTAAGCACCTTAATAAGGGTGTTATGATCAGCACTACTAGTTGGAATAGCTTCTACCCACTTAGTAACGTAATCAACAGCAACTAAAATATGTGTGTACCCATTAGAGGAAGGAAACGGTCCCATATAATCAAAGCCCCAAACATCAAATGGTTCAATAACGAGTGAACAATTCATGGGCATTTCTTGGCGTCTACTAATATTACCAATTCTTTGACATTCATCACAAGGCAAGACAAACTTACGGGCATCTTTGAAGAGAGTAGGCCAATAAAAACCGGATTGCAATACCTTATGCGCAGTTCTATCTCCAGCATGGTGTCCTCCGTAAGCTTTGGAGTGACACTTGCGTAGGATATGTTCCTGTTCATGCTCAGGTATACAACGTCTAATAACACCATCTACCCCTTCTTTATAAAGGTGTGGGTCATGCCAGAAGTAATGTCTTAAATCATAGAAAAGTTTTTCTTTTCTTTGGTATGTGAAACTAGGTGGTATAAATTTAGCAACAATGTAATTAGCATAATCAAGATACCATGGAGCAAGATGAGAAGCATTTATGACAGCTAATTGTTCATCGTGAAAGCTATCATCAATAGGTAGTGGGTCATCAAGAACATTCTCTAACCTAGACAAGTTGTTCCAAGAATCGGGTTCTCAGCTCCCTTTTTATCAATAATATGCAAATCAAATTCTTGTAGCAAGAGAACCCATCTAATAAGTCCAGGTTTAGCATCTTTCTTTTCCATAAGGTATTTAATAGCAGCATGATCAGTGTGAACAGTTACTTTAGAATCAACAATATAAGGTCTGAACTTATCACAAGAAAATACAACTGCTAAAAATTCCTTTTCAGTAGTAGCATAATTTCTCTAGGCATTGTCTAGAGTTTTACTAGCATATTGTATAACATTTAATTTCTTATCAACTCTTTGTCCTAGAACAACACCTATAGCATAATCATTAGCATCACACATGATTTCAAAGGGTAAATTCCAATAAGGTGGCTGAACAATAGGTGCAAAGATCAATGCTTTCTTAAGTATTTCAAATGCTTCTATACAATCATCATCAAAGAGAAAAGGAATATATTTTTGTAAGAGATTGATTAGAGGCCTGGAGATTTTAGAGAAGTCCTCAATGAACCTCCTATAAAAACCAGCATGAGCAAGGAAACTTCTTTTACCTTTAATGTCCTTGGGACACGGCATATTTTCAATAGCATCAACTTTAGCTTTATCAACTTCAATACCTCTTTCAGAAATTTTATGCCCCAAGACAATACCTTCATTTACCATAAAGTGGCACTTCTCCCAATTCAAGACAAGGTTAGTTTCTTCACATCTCTGCAAAACTTCGATCAAGGTTGCTCAAGCAATCATCAAAAGAAGTTCCATATACGGAGAAATCATCCATGAAAACCTCAACAATCTTTTCACAAAAATCAGAGAATATAGCCATCATGCATCTTTGAAAGGTAGCAGGTGCATTACATAAACCAAAAGGCATACATCTATAAGCAAAGGTACCGAAAGGGCAAGTAAAAGTGGTCTTTTCTTGATCCTCTTTTCACACTCGTATTTGAGAGAAACCAGAATAACCATCTAGAAAGCAAAAATGTGTATGTTTGGATAATCTCTCTAGCATTTGATCAATAAAAGGTAAAGGGTAAGGATCCTTTTTAGTAGCTTTATTTAATTTGCGGAAATCAATTACCATTCTATAACCTGTAATAATTCTTTGTGGGATCAATTCATCTTTATCATTAGGAACAACGGTAATACCTCCCTTCTTAGGGACACAATGGAAAGGACTTACCCACTGACTATCAGCAACGGGATAAATTATACCTGCCTCCAGAAGCTTTAGTATTTCTTTCCTTACCACTTCTTTCATCTTAGGATTTAACCGTCGTTCGTGATCAACAACCGGTTTAGCGTCTTTCTCCAATTTTATTTTGTGTTGGCATAGAGTGGGACTAATGCCCTTAAGATCATCGAGAGTATATCCAATAGCAGCACAGTGCTTCTTCAGAGTTTTCAATAATTTCTTTTCTTCATGCTCTAAAAGATTAGCACTAATAATAACAGGATATATCTTCTTTTCATCAAGATAAGCATATTTAAGAGTATCAGGTAATGGTTTAAGCTCAAACACGGGATCACCCTTGGGTAGAGGGGGATCCCCTAGGATTTCAACAGGCAAGTTGTGTTTCAAGATAGGTCTTTGTTTAAAGAATACTTCATCTATTTTCCTTATTTCATTCATAAACATATCATTTTCATGGTCTAGCAAATATTGTTCTAAAGGGTCATTAGGAGGCACGACAATAGAAGCAAGACCAATAATTTCATCTTTACTAGGCAATTCCTCATCACGGGGTTGTCTACGAAATTTAGCAAAGTTAAACTCATGAGACATATCCCCCAAACCAATAGTAATAACATCCTTTTCGCAGTCTATCCTAGCATTTTCAGTATTCAAGAAGGGTCTACCAAATATAATGGGACAGAAGTTATCTTGTGGGGAACCAAGAACAAGAAAATCAGCAGGATATTTAACTTTCCCACACAAGACGTCAACATCTCTAACAATCCCAACTGGTGAAATAGTGTCTCTATTGGCAAGCTTAATTGTAAGATCAATTTCCTCTATCTCAGCAGGTGCAATATCATACATAATTTCTTTGTATAAAGAGTGAGGTATTGCACTTGAACTAGCACCCATATTACATAAGCCATGATAACAATGATCTCATATCTTAACAGAAATAACAGGCATGCCTACAATAGGTCTATGTTTATTTTTAGCATCAAGTCTAGCAATTCTAGCAGCTTCATTGCAGAAGTAAATAACATGCCCATCAATATTATCAGCCAAGATATCTTTAACCAAAGCAACACTAGGTTCAACTTTAATTTGCTCAGGGGGTCTTAATGTTACTTTTGTTGACCATAGTTGAAACTTTATCATGATCCTTTATTCTAATAGGGAAAGGTGGTTTCTCAATATAAGCAGTAGGAACGACAGGATCATTATAAGTGATAGTCTTTTCTTCAACTTTAATAGGTGCAACTACTTTTACTTCAATGGGAGGATTATATTTAAACCACTTCTCCTTAGGGAGATCAACATGAGTAGCAAAGGATTCACGTAAAGAAGCTACTATCTCAGAGTCAAGTCCATATTCAGTGCTAAATTCACGGAAAACATCGGTATCCATAAAAGATTTAACACAATCAAACTTAGGTGTTATACCTGACTCCTTACCTTCGTCAAGATCCCAATCTTCATAGTTGCGTTTAATTCTTTCCAATAAATCCCATTTGAATTCAATAGTCTTCATCATAAAAGAGCCAGTACAAGAAGTATCGAGCATGGAGCGATTATTGAGAGAAAGCCGAGCATAAATTTTTTGAATCATCATTTCTCTTGAGAGCTCATGATTGGGGCATGAATATAACATTGACTTAAGCCTCCCCCAAGCTTGAGCGATGCTTTCTCCTTTGAGAGGCAAAAAATTATATATATAATTACGATCACGATGAACAAGATGCATAGGATAAAACTTCCGATGAAATTCCAATTTCAATCGGTTGTAGTTCCATGATCCCATATCATCACGTAGCCTAAACCATGTCAATGCCTCTCCCTTCAAACATAAAGGGAAGACCTTCTTTTTGATAACATCCTCGGGCATACCTACAATCTTAAAAAATCCACAAACTTCATCCACGTAGATTAGGTGCAAATCGGGATGTAATGTTCCATCTCCTGTAAAAGGATTAGCTAGCAGTTTCTCTATCATACCCGAAGGAATTTCAAAGTAAACATTTTCAGTAGGTTGAGTAGGTTGAGGAGCAACTCTTTGCTCTACTCGTCGGGGTGAAGATACCCCGAACAAGCCCCTCAGATGATTACTTTCCATAGTAACAAGTGACAGTAAATTTCAGCACACTATATAAATTTTTCCTTACCAAATTCCACCTACCAAAGGCACTTCACTCCCCGGCAACGGTGCCAGAAAAGAGTCTTGATGACCCACAAGTATAGGGGATCTATTGTAGTCCTTTTGATAAGTAAGAGTGTCGAACCCAACGGGAAGCAGAAGGAAATGACAAGCGGTTTTCAGTAAGGTGTTCTCTGCAAGCACTGAAATTATCGGTAACAGATAGTTTTGTGATATGGTAATTTGTAACGGGTAACAAGTAATGAAAGTAAATAAGGTGCAGCAAGATGGCCCAATCCTTTTTGTAGCAAAGGACAAGCCTGGACAAACTCTTATATAGAGAAAAGCGCTCTCGAGGACACATGGGAATTACCGTCAAGCTAATTTTCATCACGCTGATATGATTCGTGTTCGTTACTTTGATAATTTAGTATGTGGGTGGACCGGTGCTTGGGTTTTGTCCTTTCTTGGACAAGCATCCCACTTATGATTAACCCCTATTGCAAGCATCCGCAACTACAAAACAAGTATTAAGGTAAACCTAACCATAGCATGAAACATATGGATCCAAATCAGCCCCTTATGAAGCAACGCATAAACTAGGGTTTTAAGCTTCATCACTCTAGCAACCCATCATCTACTTATTACTTCCCAATGCCTTCCTCTAGGCCCAAATAATGGTGAAGTGTCATGTAGTCGACGTTCACAGAACACCACTAGAGGAAAGACAACATACATCTCATCAAAATATCGAACTAATACCAAATTCACATGACTACTTATAGCAAGACTTCTCCCATGTCCTCAGGAACAAATGTAACTACTCACAAATCATATTCATGTTCATAATAAGAGGGGTATTAATATGCATAAAGGATCTGAACATATGATGTTCCACCAAATAAACCAACTAATCAACACTACTAGCAACCCACATGTACCAATCTGAGGCTTTGGGACAAAGATTGGATACAAGAGATGGACTAGGGTTTTAGAGGAGATGGTGCTGGTGAAGATGTTGATGGAGATTGACCCCCTCCCGATGAGAGGATCGTTGGTGATGACGATGGCGATGATTTCCCCCTCCCGGAGGGAAGTTTCCCCGACAGAACAGCTCTGTCGGAGCCCTAGATTGGTTCTGCCTCGTGGCGGCGGAGTTTCTTCCTGAAAGCTTACTTATGATTTTTTCCAGGGTAAGAGGCTTAATATAGCAGAAGATGGGCACCGGAGGCCTGCCAGGGGGCCCACAAGGCAGGGGGCACGCCTAGGGGGTAGGACGCGCCCCCCACCCTTGTGGCCAGGGTGTGGGCTGTTGGAGAACGTTGCATAAAATAAAAAAATTCCTACGTTCACCAAGATCCATCTATGAGTTCATCTAGCAACGAGAGAGAGAGATGCATCTACATACCCTTGTAGATCGTGTGCGGAAGCGTTCAAGAGAACGGGGTTGATGTAGTCGTTCTCGTCGTGATCCTATCACCGGAGATCCTAGCGCCGAACGAACGGCACCTCCACGTTCAACACACGTACGGTCAGCTTGACGTCTCCTCCGTCTAGATCCAGCAAGGGGGAAGGAGAGGTTGATGAACATCCAGCAGCACGACGGCGTGGTGGTGGATGCAGCAGTACTCCGGCAGGGCTTCGCCAAGCAACTGGGGAGGAGGAAGAGGTGTAGCAGGGGGAGGGAGGCGCCAAGTGCAAGGGTGTGGCTGCCCTCCCTCCCCCCCTCTATATATAGGGTCCCCAGGGGGGGCGCCGACCCTAGGAGATGGGATCTCCTAGGGGGGGGGGACGGCCAAGGGGGGTGGAGTGCCCCCCAAGGCAAGTGGGGCGCCCCCTCCCCTAGGTTTCCCAACCCTAGGCGCAAAGGGGGCCGGGGCGACCAGCACACCAGGCTGGTTCCCTCCCACTTCAGCCCATGGGGCCCTCCGGATAGGTGGCCCCACCCGGTGGACCCAGGACCCTTCCGGTGGTCCCGGTACAATCTGGGTGACCCCAAACTTTCCCGATGGCGAAACAACACTTCCTATATATAATTCTTTACCTCCGGACCATTCCGAACTCCTCGTGACGTCCGGATCTCATCCGGACTCAACAACTTTTGGTTTGCTGCATACTCATATTCATACAACCCTAGCGCCACCGAACCTTAAGTGTAGACCCTACGGGTTCGGGAGACATCTGCGAACATGACCGAGACAGCTCTCCGGTCAATAACCAACAGCGGGATCTGGATACCCATGTTGGCTCCCACATACTCCTCGATGATCTCATCGGATGAACCATGATGTCGAGGATTCAAGCAACCCCAGTATACTATTCCCTTTGTCGACGGTATGTTACTTGCCCGAGATTCGATCGTCGGTATCCCAATACCTCGTTCAATCTCGTTACCGGAAAGTCACTTTACTCGCATCAGTAATGCATGATCCCATGACCAAACACTTGGTCACTTTGAGCTCATTATGATGATGCACTACCGAAAGTGGGCCCGATGATACCTCTCCGTAATACGGAGTGACAAATCCCAGCCTCGATCTGTGTCAACCCAATGTACACTTTCGGAGATACCTGTAGTGCACCTTTATAGTCATCCAGCCACGTTGTGACGCTTTGGTACACCCAGAGCACTCCTACGGTATCCGGGAGTTACACGATCTCATGGTCTAAGGAAAAGATACTTGACATTGGAAAAGCTCTAGCAAAACGAACCACACGATCTTGTGCTATGCTTAGGATTGGGTCTTGTCCATCACATCATTCTCCTAATGATGTGATCCCGTTATCAATGACATCCAATGTCCATAGTCAGGAAACCATGACTATCTATTGATCAACGAGCTAGTCAACTAGAGGCTCAGTAGGGACATGTTGTGGTCTATCTATTCACACGTGCATTACGATTTCCGGATAATACAACTATAGCATGAATAAAAGACAATTATCACGAACAAGGAAATATAATAATAATCCTTTTATTATTGCCTCTAGGGCATATTTCCAACAGTCTCCCACTTGCACTAGAGTCAATAATCTAGTTACATTGTGATGAATCAAACACCCATAGAGTTACGGTGTTGATCATGTTTTGCTCATGAAGAGGTTTAGTCAACGGATCTGCGACATTCAGATCCGTATGCACTTTGCAAATTTCTATGTCTCCATCTTGAACATTTTCATGAATGGAGTTGAAGCGACGCTTGATGTGCCTGGTCTTCTTGTGAAACCTGGGCTCCTTGGCAAGTGCAATAGCTAATTTGTTGTCACAGAAGAGTTTGTTCGGCCCCGACGCATTGGGTATGACTCCTAGGTCGGTGATGAACTCCTTCACCCAAATTGCTTCATGCGCTGCCTCCGAGGCTGCCATGTACTCCGCTTCACATGTAGATCCCGCCACGACGCTCGCTTGCAGCTGCACCTGCCATCGCTCCACCATTCAACATATACATCGCATTCGGTTTGTGACTTAGAGTCATCTAGATCTGTGTCGAAGCTAAGCGTCGACGTAACCCTTTACAACGAGCTCTTCGTCACCTCCATAAACGAGAAACATGTCCTTAGTCCTTTTCGTGTACTTCAGATATTCTTGACCGCTGTCCGGTGTTCCTTGTCGGGATTAATTTGGTATCTTCCTACCAAACTTACGGCAAGGTTTACATCAGGTCTGGTACACAGCATGGCATACATAATAGACCCTATGGCTGATGCATAGGGGATGACACTCATCTCTTCTATATCTTCTGCCGTGGTCGGACATTGAGCCGAGCTCAATTTCACACCTTGTAATACATGCAAGAACCCTTTCTTGGACTGATCCATTTTGAACTTCTTGAATATCTTTTCAAGGTATGTGCTTTGTGAAAGACCTATGAGGCGTCTCGATCTATCTCTATAGATCTTGATGCCTAATATATAAGCAGCTTCTCCAAGGTCCTTCATTGAAAAACTCTTATTCTAGTAGGCCTTAATGCTGTCCAAAAGTTCTATATCATTTCCCATCAAAAGTATGTCATCTACATATAATATGAGAAATGCTACAGAGCTCCCACTCACTTGCTTGTAAACGCAGGCTTCTCCATAAGTCTGCATAAACCCAAACGCTTTAAACATCTCATCAAAGCGAATGTTCCAACTCCAAGATGCTTGCACCAGCCCATAAATGGATCGCTGGAGCTTGCACACCTTGTTAGCATTCTTAGGGTCGACAAAACCTTCCGGCTGTATCATATACAGTTCTTCCTTAAGATAGCCGTTAAGGAATGCCGTTTTGACGTCCATCTGCCATATCTCATAATCATAGTATGCGGCAATTGCTAACATGCTTCGGACGGACTTCAGCTTCGCTACGGGAGAGAAAGTCTCATCGTAATCAACCCCTTGAACTTGCCGATAACCTTTAGCGACAAGTCGAGCTTTATAGATGGTAACATTACCATCCGTGTCCGTCTTCTTCTTAAAAATCCATTTGTTTTCTATCGTCCCGATCATCGGGCAAGTCTGTCAAAGTCCATACTTTGTTTTCATACATGGATCCTATCTCGGATTGCATGGCTTCAAGCCATTTGTTGGAATCTAGGCCCGCCTTCGCTTCTTCATAGTTCGAAGGTTCACCGTTGTCTAACAACATGATTTCCAGGACAGGGTTGCCATACCACTCTGGTGTGGAACATGTCCTTGTGGACCTCCAAGTTCAAGAGCAACTTGATTCAAGTACCTTGATCATCATCATTAATTTCCTCTCCAGTCGGAGTAGGCACCATAGGAACATTTTCCTGAGATGCACTACTTTCCGGTTCAAGAGGTAGTACTTCATCGAGTTCTACTTTCCTCCCACTTACTCCTTTCGAGAGAAACTCTTTTTCCGTAAAGGATCCGTTCTTGGCAACAAAGATCTTGCCTTCAGATCTAAGGTAGAAGGTATACTCAATGGTTTCCTTAGGGTATCCTATGAAGACGCATTTTTCCGACTTGGGTTCGAGCTTTTCTGGTTGAAGTTTCTTGACATAAGCATCGCATCCCCAAACTTTTAGAAATGACAACTTAGGTTTCTTTCCAAACCATAATTCATACGGTGCCGTCTCAATGGATTTAGAAGGTGCCCTATTTAAAGTGAATGTAGCTGTCTCTAGAGCGTATCCCCAAAATGATAGCGGTAGATCAGTAAGAGACATCATAGATCGCACCATATCCAATAGAGTGTGATACTACATTCGGACACACCGTTCTGTTGAGGTGTTCCAGCGGCGTGAGTTGTGAAACGATTCCACATTTCCTTAAGTGTGTACCAAATTCGTGACTTAAATATTCTCCTCCACGATCTGATCGTAAGAACTTTATTTTTCGGTCACGTTGATTCTCTACCTCATTCTGAAATTCCTTGAACTTTTCAAAGGTCTCAGACTTGTGTTTCATCAAGTAGACATACCCATATCTACTCAAGTCATCAGTGAGAGTGAGAACATAACGATATCCTCCGCGAGCCTCAACGCTCATTGGACCACGCACATCGGTATGTATGATTTCCAATAAGTTGGTTGCTCGCTCCATTGTTCCAGAGAACGGAGTCTTGGTCATTTTGCCCATGAGGCATGGTTCGCATGTGTCAAATGATTCATAATCGAGAGACTCTAATAGTCCATCAGAATGGAGCTTCTTCATGCGCTTGACACCAATGTGACCAAGGCAGCGGTGCCACAAGTATGTGGGACTATCGTTATCAACTTTACATCTTTTGGTATTCACACTATGAATATGTGTAATATTACGTTCGAGATTCATTAAGAATAAACCATTGACCATCGGAGCATGACCATAAAACATATCTCTCGTATAAATAGAACAACCATTATTCTCGGATTTAAATGAGTAGCCATCTTGCATTAAACGAGATCCTGATACAATGTTCATGCTCAAACTTGGCACTAAATAACAATTATTGAGGTTTAAAACTAATCCAGAGGTAAATGTAGAGGTAGCGTGCCGACGGCGATCACATCGACCTTGGAACCATTCCCGACACGCATCGTCACCTCGTCCTTCGCCAGTCTCCGTTTATTCCACAGCTCCTGCTGTGAGTTACAAATGTGAGCAACGGCACCGGTATCAAATACCCAGGAGTTACTACGAGTGCTGGTAAGGTACACATCAATTACATGTATATCAAATATACCTTTAGTGTTTCCGGCCTTCTTGTCCGCTAAGTATTTGGGGCAGTTCCGCCCAAAGGGTTCTTCCCTTTGAAATAAAAGCACTCGGTCTCGTGCTTGAGTCCATTCTTTGACTTCTTCCTGGCAACTTGCTTACCGGGCGCGGCAACATCCTTGCCGTCCTTCTTGAAGTTCTTCTTACCCTTGCCCTTCTTGAACTTAGTGGTTTTATTTACCATCAACACTTGATGTTCCTTCTTGATTTCTACCTTTGCTGACTTCAGCATTGAAAATACTTCAGGAATAGTTTTCACCATCCCCTGCATATTGTAGTTCATTACAAAGCTCTTGTAGCTCGGTGGGAGCGATCAAGGATTCTGTCAATGACCGCCTCGTCCGGAGGTTAATGTCCAGTGGGACAAAGCGGTTGTGCAACCCAGACATTTTGAGTATGTGCTCACCGATGTAACTATTTTCCTCCATCTTACAACTATAGAACTTGTCGGAGACTTCATATCTCTCGACCCGGGCATGAGCTTAGAAAACCATTTTCAGCTCCTCGAACATCTCGTATGCTCCGTGTTGCTCAAAACGCTTTTGGAGCCCCGGTTCTAAGCTGTAAAGCATGCCGCACTGAACGAGGGAGTAATCATCAGCATGAGACTGCCAAGCATTCATAATGTCTTGGTTCTCTGGGATGGGTGCTTCACCTAGCGGTGCTTCTAGGACATATTGTTTCTTGGCTGCTATGAGGATGATCTCGGGTTCCGGACCCAGTCCGAATAGTTACCGCCATCGCCTTTCAGCTTGGTTTTCTCTAGGAACGTTGAGGTTCATGGTGACATGAGCGTTGGCCATTTGATCTACAAGACATTTTGCAAAGATTTTAGACTAATGTTCATGATAATTAAGTTCATCTAATCAAATTATATAATGAACTCCCACTCAGATTTGACATCCCTTTAGTCATCTAAGTGTTACATGATCCGAGTCGACTAGGCCATGTCCGATCATCACGTGAGACGGACTAGTCATCGTCGGTGAACATCTCCATGTTGATCGTATCTTCCATACGACTCATGTTCGACCTTTCGGTCTCTTGTGTTCCGAGGCCATGTCTGTACATGCTAGGCTCGTCAAGTTAACCTAAGTGTTTTGCATGTGTAAAACTGTCTTACACCCGTTGTATGTGAACGTAAGAATCTATCACACCCGATCATCACGTGGTGCTTCGAAACGACGAACTTTAGCAACGGCGCACGGTTAGGGAGAACACTTTCTTGAAATTATTATAAGGGATCATCTTATTTACTACCGTCGTTCTAAGTAAACAAGATGCATAAACATAATAAACATCACATGCAATTATATAGTAGTGACATGATATGGCCAATATCATATAGTTCCTTTGATCTTCATCTTGGGGCTCCATGATCATCTTGTCACCGGCATGACACCATGATCTCCATCATCATGATCTCCATCATCGTGTCTCCATGAAGTTGCTCGCCAACTATTACTTCTACTACTATGGCTAACACGTTTAGCAATAAAGTAAAGTAATTTACATGGCGCTTCTCAATGACATGCAGGTCATACAAAAAATAAAGACAACTCCTATGGCTCCCGCCGGTTGTCATACTCATCGACATGCAAGTCGTGATTCCTATTACAAGAACATGATCTCATACATCACATATATATCATTCATCATTCATCACAATTTTGGCCATATCACATCACAAAACACTTGTTGCAAAAACAAGTTAGACGTCCTCTAATTGTTGTTGCAAGTTTTTACGTGGCTGCAATAGGGTTCTAGCAAGAACGTTTTCTTACCTACGTGAAAGCCACAACGTGATTTGTCAACTTCTATTTACCCTTCATAAGGACCCTTTTCATCGAATCTGCTCCAACTAAAGTGGGAGAGACAGACACCCGCTAGCCACCTTGTGCAACTAGTGCATGTCGCCGGTGGAACCTGTCTCACGTAAGCGCACGTGTAAGGTCGGTCCGGCCGCTTCATCCCACAATACCGCTGAAGCAAGATAAGACTAGTAGCGGCAAGAAAGTTGACAACATCTACGCCCACAACAAATTGTGTTCTACTCGTGCAAAAGAGAACTACGATAGACCTAGCTCATGATGCCACCGTTGGAGAACGCGTTGCATAAAATAAAAAATTCCTCGTTCACCAAGATCCATCTATGAGTTCATCTAGCAACGAGAGAGAGAGAGATGCATCTACATACCCTTGTAGATCGCGTGCGGAAGCGTTCAAGAGAACGGGGTTGATGTAGTCGTTCTCGTCGTGATCCTATCACCGGAGATCCTAGCGCCAAACGGATGGCACCTCCGCGTTCAACACACGTACGGTCAGCGTGACGTCTCCTCCGTCTTGATCCAGCAAGCGGGAAGGAGAGGTTGATGAAGATCCAAGAAGACGACGGCGTGGTGGTGGATGCAAGAAGATTCGGCAGGCTTCGCCAAGAAACTGGGGAGGAGGAAGAGGTGTAGCAGGGGGAGGGAGGCGCCAAGTGCAAGGATGCGGCTGACCTCCCTCCCCCCCTATATATAGAGTCCCTGGGGCGCTGCCCTAGGAGATGGGATCTCCTAGGGGCGGCGCCAAGGGGGTGGAGTGCCCCCAAGGCAAGTGTGGCGCCTCCCCTAGGGTTCCCAACCCTAGGCGCAGAGGGGGCCTGGGGGCGACCAGCCCACCAGGGGCTGGTTCCCTCCCACTTCAGCCCACGGGGCCCTCCGGGATAGGTGGCCCCACCCGGTGGACCCCCGGGACCCTTCCGGTGGTCCCGGTACAATACCGGGTGACCCCGAAACTTTCCCTGGCGGTCAAAACAACACTTCCTATATATAATTCTTTACCTCCCACCATTTTGGAACTCCTCGTGACGTCCGGGATCTCATCCGGACTCCGAACAACTTTTGGTTTGCTGCATACTCATATTCATACAACCCTAGCGTCACCGAACCTTATGTGTAGACCCTACGGGTTCGGAGACATGCGTACATGACCGAGACGGCTCTCCGTCAATAACCAACAGCGGATCTGGATACCCATGTTGGCTCCCACATACTCCTCGATGATCTCATCGGATGAACCACGATGTCGAGGATTCAAGCAACCTCAGTATACTATTCCCTTTGTCGACGGTATGTTACTTGCCCGAGATTCGATCGTCGGTATCCCAATACCTCGCTCAATCTCGTTACCGCAAGTCACTTTACTCGTCATCGTAATGCATGATCCCGTGACCAAACACTTGGTCACTTTGAGCTCATTATGATGATGCACTACCGAGTGGGTCCAATGATACCTCTCCGTAATACGGAGTGACAAATCCAGTCTCAATCCGTGTCAACCCAATGACACTTTCGGAGATACCTGTAGTGCACCTTTATAGTCACCCGATTACGTTGTGGACGTTTGGTACACCCAAAGCACTCCTACGGTATCCGGGAGTTACACGATCTCATGGTCTAAGGAAAAGATACTTGACATTGGAAAAGCTCTAGCAAAACAAACCACACGATCTTGTGCTATGCTTAGGATTGGGTCTTGTCCATCACATCATTCTCCTAATGATGTGATCCCATTATCAATGACATCTAATGTCCATAGTCAGGAAACCATGACTATCTATTGATCAACGAGCTAGTCAACTAGAGGCTCACTAGGGACATGTTGTGGTCTATCTATTCACACGTGCATTACGATTTCCGGATAATACAATTATAGCATGAATAAAAGACAATTATCATGAACAAGGAAATATAATAATAATCCTTTTATTATTGCCTCTAGGGCATATTTCCAACATGGGCCCCCTCTGGTGGATTCTTTCTCCAGTATTTTTTATTAATTCCAAAAATAACTTCCATGAAGTTTCAGGACTTTTGCAGCTGTGCAGAATAGGTCTCTAATATTTGCTCATTTTCCATCCCAGAATTCCAGCTGCCGGCATTCTCCCTCTTCGTGTAAACCTTGTAAAATAAGAGAGAATAGGCATAAGTATTGTGACATAACATATAATAACATCCCATAATGCAATAAATATCGATATAAAATCATGATGCAAAATGGACATATCATTACGCCATTACACAACAGCACCAAGTTTCACATGCAACATCGAAAACCTTTGGAAAGTAGCATCATGCATGGTAAATAGACAGATGAATCTCATCTGGGAAACTACAGAAGCGGAAGGCAAACATTGAGCCTTCAGTAATGTTGAATGTCCTTGCAACTTTAGGCCAGTAGTTATGGTTAATTGCCCGCCCGAACTTCTTCCTCTTTAGGAAGACTTCAATAGTGTACCGTCTTGAATGAATACCTTCCTCACCTGTTGACCATGCAGGTGGTTTGAGAGGTAATCATCGGTGAACTGCTTTGAAAAGTACTGAAAACAAAAATATGCATAAATCACTGTTATAAATTTTGAAATGGCGCAAGGGGTAAAAACAAGGAAAAATATTTAGTACCATCCTATAGTTGACTGAAGTCTTCTTCATTGTGCAAACAAAGATCTTGTTTTTATTCGTCACAAGTTTCTTCACCCTAACAATCTTTCTGAGTTTCTTGACTTGACAGATATTCATGGACATCTCATTTCCCCATATGCAAAATGGGTCGAAAAGTGGGTCTAAGCCTCTGACAGAAGGACCTACATGTGCAAGACCAAATTGTAAGAAACCTAAATATTAGAATGATTCCTGCAACTGCACAATAATGTGCTATTAGCGAAATGACCATGCATGAGCAAAACTCGATGGTAAATTGCAGTGTCTCCCGTTATTTCCCTGCAGCACACATAAGGAAGATCTTGATCAGGTTAACTGAGAGTTGCCATACTATCAGTAGAATATGTATTGAGTACAGCAAAATTCAATTTATTTCTCACATGCATAACAATACAAAATTCTACCCATAGCAAATGAAAATCAAATTGCAGAATTGAACCAAAAAGTTAAATGGACAGCAGACCAAATGAACCAAAACAGTTAACTGAGCACGACATTGCAGAATAGAAACATGTACTAGAAGATAAGGCAGTTAACAAAACAAAAAATGCTTGAGAACAATACTACAAAATGTAGCAATTGTTAGACCAAACTGCTAATTGAACATTACATTTAAGAGGACCAAACTATTAACTGAACATTACATTTCAGAGGACCAAACTGTTAACTGAACATCAGATTGCATATTAACGTTACAAAGGACAAATCACTAGAAGACACTGGCAGTGGCCTCGATAAAACAGCACGAACTATATTTTAAAGTAGACAACCGCGTGGCGGTGTCGATGGTGGCCTCGAAGATGAGGTGCTCCTCCAAGATCTGGCGGTCGGCACGCACGGCAGCCATAGCGACCTCGTGCGCGCGTGCGGCCGCGATTTGCTTCTCCGCTGCCAGATGCAACTGAGCTCCACATTATACTGCATGCAGAATGGCTGTGGGCGGCGCTTAATTGGAGGATGGGGATAGTGATTTCGGCCGAAGGTGTCGCTACCGCTTGGGGGCATGTGGGACGGGCAAGGAGGAGGATGGTGTGGATGGGGCATGGATTACCTAACAACATCAATGAGGCTGCACAGCAAGAAGAAGGGTCTGGGCGAGGAGGCCACGCAACAAGAAGAAGGGTCGCCGGTGAGGAGGCGGCGCTGCAAGAAGAAGGGTAGCCGGCGAGGAGGCGGCGCTGCAACAAGAAGGGTCGCCGGCGAGGAGGCTGAGCTGACAATAAGCAGGAGTGAAGGTTTGAACTTGGAAAGCAAGGAAGAACAGTGGAAATGTGGGTTTTGGTGGGAGGGAGGGGGCGGGGAGATAGATATTTCCGTGGTGGCAGAAAAATTTCGCTCGGTGCTGCGACAAACTGGCGCGCAAGTGTGGTTCAAGCACGGGCGGTGGATCAGAGCATTAAGCTTCTGCAAGAAGCGGAACAAGACGGTGCACCAAGATATTTTATATCGCATCCCACACGATTCTTTCTAGTAAACTGTTTGTGGTATACCTGATTTTTTCACTATGTTTTGAAAGACAAAATGGTGTTACGGAGGGAAAGGATGGTGTTTGAATTGCTAGAACATTTATCTACAGTGAACATGCTACTACATGAGTGTCGTGTTTAAATTTGGAATTATTCCGGGTTCATTTGGCATTTTTATGCATTAATTGAGTTTGTAGGCATTTAATGTGCATAATTCAAATTTGAACTACAAGCACATGCTCCAGTGCACCAAAGTTTGTTGAAAAATCACATGTGTGTCTTTGGGTGAATTTATAGGTCCCATGCAAGAAATGGGAATGAAATTCAAACATCTGGGCGTCGTGGCTCGGCCGGGAACATTGAGAAACTTGGTTTTTAAATTCCTGCAAATTAAAAACTTGCCTGAAAATCATGAAACTTGGCATGGTGTCATTTCATGGCTCCAACATGCTCTGGTAAAAAAATTGGCCGCATTTGGACAAGTTTTGGTATAAGCTTCTTGCAAACCGGAACTTCTCACAAGAAGACTCGTGGTTCCTGAGGGGGGACGTGTCACCTTTGTGTGCGAAACGATACACGCTGCCTCCCCCCTCTTGATTTTTACAGAGGCAACATAGAACTATATGAGTGTTGTGTTAAAATTTGGAATTATTCCGGGTTTGTTTGGACTTTTTTATACATTAATTGAATTTCTCGTCATTTAATGTGCATAATTCAAATTTGAACTACAAGCACATGCTCCGGTGCACCAAAGTTGGTTGAAAAAACACATGTGTGTCCTTGGGTGAGTTTCTAGGTCCCATGCAAGAAATGGGAATGAAATTCAAACATTTGGGTGGCGTGGCTTGGCCGGGAACGTTGAGAAACTTGGTTTCTAAATTCCTAGAAATTCAAAATCACCTGAAAATCATGAAACTTGGCATGCTATCATTTCATGGCACCAACATGTTGTGGTAAAAAAATTGGCCGCATTCGAACAAGTTTTGGTATAAGCTTGTGGCAAACCGGAGCTTCTCTCGAGAAGACTCATGGTTCCCGATGGGGGACGTGCCACCTTTGTGTGCGAAATGATATACGGTGCCTTGCTACGTCTTGAGCTTGCGTTGGTTTTCCCCGAAGAGGAGAGGATGATGCAGCACAGTAGCGTAAGTATTTCCCTTAGTTTTTGAGAACCAAGGTATCAATCCAGTAGGAGGCCATGCACAAGTCCCTCGTACCTGCACAAAACGATAGCTACTCGCAACCAACGCGATTAGGGTTGTCAATCCCTTCACGGTCACTTACGAGAGTGAGATCTGATAGAGATAATATTTTTGGTATTTTTGGTATATAGATGCAAAGTAAAAATAAAAGGAAAGTAAAAACAAAGCAAGTATTAAAAGTGATGGAGATTGATATGGTAAGAATAGACCCGGGGGCCATAGGTTTCACTAGTGGCTTCTCTCAAGAGCATAAATATTCTACGATGGGTGAACAAATTACTGTTGAGCAATTGACAGAATTGAGCATAGTTATGAGTATATCTAGGTATGATCATGTATATAGGCATCACGTCCATGACAAGTAGATCGAAACGATTACGCATCTACTACTATTACTCCACTCATCGACCGCTATCCAACATGCATCTAGAGTATTAAGTTAAAAACAGAGTAATGCCTTAAGCAAGATGACATGATGTAGAGGGATAAATTCATGCAATATGATAAAAACCCCATCTTGTTATCCTCGATGGCAACAATACAATACGTGCCTTGCAACCCTTCTCACATCGGGTAAGGACACCGCAAGATTGAACTCAAAGCCATGCACTTCTCCCATTGCAAGAACTACCAATCTAGTTGGCCAAACCAAACGGATAATTCGAAGAGACTTGCAAAGATAACTCAATCATACATAAAAGAATTCAGAAAAGATTCAAATATGATTCATAGATAAGCTGGATCATAAACCCACAATTCATCGGTCTCAACAAACACACCGCAAAAAGAAGATTACATCGAATAGATATCCACGAGAGAGGGGGAGAACATTGTATTGAGATCCAAAAGAGAGAAGAAGCCATCTAGCTACTAACTATGGACCCAACGGTCTCGAGGTAAACTACTCATACTTCATCGGAGAGGCTATGGTGTTGATGTAGAAGCCCTCCATGGTGGATGCCCCTCCCGTGAGCTCCTAACAGGCCCCAAGATGGGATCTCGTGGATACAGGAAGTTGCGGCGGTGGAATTAGGTTTTGTCTAATGTTACGACTGCTTTGGGGTAATGAGGTATATATAGGAGGAAGGAGTACGTCGGTGGAGCAACAGGGGCCCATGAGGCAGGGGCGCCCTAGGGGGCGCCCACCCTCGTGACCGCCTCCGTTGTTCCTTGGCGAGGGTCCAAGTCTCTTGGATCACGTTCGTGAGAAAATCACGTTTCAAGGTTTCATTCCGTTTGGACTCCGTTTGATATTCTGCTTTCTTGAAACACGAAAAAGGCAAAAACAGCAATTCGGCTGGGCCTCCGTTAATAGGTTAGTCCCAAAAATAATATAAAAGTTGAAAATAAAGCCCAATAAAGTCCAAAACAGTAGATAAAGTAGCATGGAGCAATCAAAAATTATAGATAGGATACGTTGGAGACATATCAGGCATCCCCAAGCTTAATTCCTGCTCGTCCTCGAGTAGGTAAATGATAAAAAAGAAATTTTGATGCGGAGTGATACTTTGGCATAATTTCAATGTAAATCCTCCTAATTGTGATATGAATATTCATATCTGAATGAATACAAAATAAAAGTTCATATTGATAAAAGAAATAGTAATACTTCAAGCATACTAATCAAAGTAATCATGTCTTCTCAAAATAGCATGGCAAAAGAAAGTTCATCCCTACAAAATCATATAGTTAGGCTATGCTTCCTTTTCGTCACACAAAGATGTTCCCAACTTCTATACCCCCGATGACAAGCCAAGCAATTGTTTCATACTTAAATAATCTCAAACTTTTTCAACCTTCACGCAATACATAAGCGTGAGCCATGGATATAGCACTATGGGTGGAATAGAATATGATGATGGAGATTGTGTGGAGAAGACAAAAAAGGAGATAGTCTCACGTTGACGAGGATAATCAACAGGCTATGGAGATGCCCATCAATTGATGTCAACATGAGGAGTAGGGATTGCCATGCAACGGATGCACTAGAGCTATGAATGCTCAACAAAAGAAAACTAGTGGGTGTGCATCCAACTTGCTTGCTCATGAAGACCTAGGGCATTTGAGGAAGCCCGTCAGAGGAATATACAAGCCAAGTTCTATAATGAAAAATTCCCACTAGTATGAAAAGACAACTTATGAGACTCACTATATGAAAAACATGGTGCTACTTTGAAGCACAATATATGAGACTCACTACATGAAGAACAAGGTGCTATTTTGAAGCACAATATATGAGACTTACTACATGAAGAACAAGGTGCTACTTTGAAGCACAAGTGTGGAAAAAGAGATAGTAACATTGCCCTTTTTTGGGCCTTTTTTTTTTCTTTTGGCCTTTCTCTTTTTTGGGCAATGCTCTAATAATGATGATCATCACACTTCTATTGATTACAACATAAGGATTACAACTCGAAACTAGAACAAGATATGAATCTATATGAATGCCTCCGTGATGTACCGATGGTGCGATGAATCAAGAGTGACATGTATGAAAAATAATGCATGGTGGCTTTGCCACAAATACGATGTCAACTACATGATCATGCAATGGCAATATGACAAAAGTAAGGTATGTCATGATGATGAACGGAACGGTGGAAAGTTGCATGGCAATATATCTCGGAATGGCTATGGAAATGCCATAATAGGTAGGTATGGTGGCTGTTTTGAGGAAGATATAAGGAGGTTTATGTGTGATAGAGCATATCATATCACGGGGTTTGGATGCACCGGCGAAGTTTGCACCAACTCTCAATGTGAGAAAGGGCAATGCACGGTACCGAAGAGGCTAGCAATGGCGGAAAGGAAGAAGTGCGTATAATCCATGGACTCAACATTAGTCGAAAGAACTCATATACTTACTACAAAAATTTAGAAGTCATCAAAAATCAAGTACTACGCGCATGCTCCTAGGGGGATAGATTGGTAGGAAAAGACCATCGCTCGTCCCCGACCACCACTCATAAGGATGCACAAGCCAGGTACACTTCATGTTTCAAATTTGTTACACAACTTTAACCATACGTGCATGCTACGGGATTTGCTAACTTCAACACAAGCGTTCTTTAAATTCATAATCACCTAACCAGCATCTTTAATATTACCACCTCCATATCTCAAAACAATTATCAAGTATCAAACTTAGTATTCAACGCACTCAAAAGAAAGTTTCACATATCTTGAATACCAAGTATATTAACATTAAGCAAATTACCATGCTATTTATGACTCTCAAAATAATCTAAGTGAAGAATGAGAGATTAATAGTTTCTTTAAAACAAATCCACCACTGTGCTCTAAAAGATCTAAGTGAAGCACTAGAGAAAAAATTATCAAGCTCAAAAGATATAAGTGAAGCACTATGAGCATAACTATCAAACTCAAAAAATATAAGTGAAGCGCTATGAGCATTCTACCAAATTCCAATTCATGTATGGCTCTCTCAAAAGGGTGTGTACAGCAAGGATGATTGTGGTAAACTAACAAGCAAAGACGCAAATAATACAAGACGCTCCAAGCAAAACACTTATCATGTGGTGAATAAAAATATAGCTCCAAGTAAATTACCGATGGAAGTAGATTTAAAGAGGGATGCCTTCCGGGCATCCCCAAGCTTTGACTTTGGTGTGTCCTTGGATTATCTTGGGGGTGCCATGGGCATCCCCAAGCTTAGGCTCTTGCCACTCCTTGTTCCATAATCCATCAAAAGAATTCACCCAAAACTTGAAAACTTCACAACACAAAACTCAATAGAAATCTCGTGAGCTCCGTTAGAGAAAGAAAACAAAAGACTACTTTAAGGTACTGTAATGAAATCATTCTTTATTTATATTGGTGTTAATCATACTTTATTCCAACTTCTCTATGGATCATAAACTATTTTACTAGCCATAGATTCATCAAAATAAGCAAACAACACACGCAAAACAGAATCTGTCAAAAACAGAACACTCTGTAGTAATCTGTAACTAATGCAAACTTCTGGAACTCAAAACATTCTACCAAAATTAGACGACCTGGACAATTTGTTTATTGATCAGCAGAAATTGTAATCAGTATTTTATCACGTTCTGGTGAGTTTTAACAATTCGGGCACTGAGCACAAAGTTTCTGGAAATTACAGCAAGATCAAATAACTATCATCCAAGAAGATCCAATAGGTTTAACTTGGCACAAACACTAATTAAAAGATAAAACCACATCTAAACAGAGGCTAGATGGATTATTTATTCCTAAACAGGAGCAAAAACAAAAAACAAAAAATAAAATTGGGTTGCCTGCCAACAAGCGCTATCGTTTAACACCCCTAGCTAGGCATAAAAGCAAGGATAGATCTAGGTATTGCCATCTTTGGTAGGAAATCTATAAGTGGCTCTCATGATAGATTCATATGGTAATTTTATTTTCTTTCTAGGGAAGTGTTCCATGCCTTTCTTTAATGGAAATTGGAATATAATATTCCCTTCCTTCATATCAATAATTGCACCAATCGTTCTAAGGAAAGGTCTACCAAGAATAATAGGACATGAAGGATTGCAATCTATATCAAGAACGATAAAATATACGGGCACATAATTCCTATTTGCTACAATAAGAACATCATTAATTCTTACCATAGGCTTTTTGATAATGGAATCCGCAAGATGCAAGTTTAGAGAGCAATCATCAAAGTCACGGAAGTCTAGCAAATCACACAAAGTTTTGGGGATAGTAGAGACACTAGCTCCCAAATCACACAAAGCATTAAACTCATGATCTTTAATTTTAATTTTGATAGTAGGTTCCCACTCATCATAGAGTTTTCTAGGGATAGAAACTTTCAACTCTAGTTTTTCTTCATAAGATTGCATCAAGGCATCAACAATGTGTTCGGTAAAGGCCTTATTTTGACTATAAGCATGAGGAGAATTTAGCACGGATTGCAACAAGGAAATACAATCAATTAAAGATCATTTTTCATAATTAAATTCCTTGAGATCCAAAATAGTGGGTTTAGCAACATCTAGGTTTTTATTTCTTTCAATCCCACATTTATCAATTTCATCATCGAGATCTAAATACTCCGAATTTTTAGAACGCCTTCTAGGTAAAGGAAGATCATATTCAGTTTCATCAAGATTCATATTGCAAAACAAAGATTTAATGGGTGACACATCAATAACTTTTAGATCTTCATCTTGATTTTCATAGGAATTCGGTTTAGCGGCCATCTTATTGAGTAAGGTAGCTTGCATATCCGAGATTTCAGCGGTCATCTTTTCAAGACGAGCAATTTGGGCTCTTATGCCATCAAATTCTTTAGACATATCATCAAGATCTTTATTCATATAAATCATAAAACTCTTTTGTTCCTTAAGCTCGTTCCTAAAGACATTATTATGCTCAAATTGCAAAACCATAAACTTTCTGACATTGTTTTCGATCTCCTCTAACCTTTTAAGGTGAAGATCACCAAATCTAGGTAGAGCCATTGCAACAAACAAGCAATCCAACACACGAGCAAACAAACGGACAAGGAAAAGGCAACGGAAAGAGAGGAGGAGATTGGGAAAGAGAGGGCGAATAAAACGGCAAGGGTGAAATGGGGGAGAGGAAAACAAGAGGCAAATGGCAAATAATGTAATGCGAGAGATAGGGATTGTGATGGGTACTTGGTATGTTTGACTTTCGCGTAGACTCCCCGGCAACGGCGCCAGAAATCCTTCTTGCTACGTCTTCAGCTTGCGTTGGTTTTCCCCGAAGAGGAGAGGATGATGCAGCACAGTAGCGTAAGTATTTCCCTCAGTTTTTGAGAACCAAGGTATCAATCCAGTAGGAGTCCACGCACAAGTCCCTCGTGCACTGCACAAACGATAGCTACTGCAACCAACGCGATTAGGGGTTGTCAATCCCTTCACGGTCACTTACGAGAGTGAGATCTGATAGAGATAATATTTTTGGTATTTTTGGTATAAAGATGCAAAGTAAAAATAAAAGGAAAGTAAAAACAAAGCAAGTATTAAAAGTGATGGAGATTGATATGATAAGAATAGACCCCGGGGCCATAGGTTTCACTAGTGGCTTCTCTCAAGAGCATAAATATTCTACGGTGGGTGAACAAATTACTGTTGAGCAATTGACAGAATTGAGCATAGTTATGAGTATATCTAGGTATGATCATGTATATAGGCATCACATCCATGACAAGTAGACCAAACGATTACGCATCTACTACTATTACTCCACTCATCGACCGCTACACAAAGATGCATCTAGAGTATTAAGTTAAAAACAGAGTAACGCCTTAAGCAAGATGACATGATGTAGAGGGATAAATTCATGCAATATGATAAAAACCCCATCTTGTTATCCTCGATGGCAACAATACAATACGTGCCTTGCAACCCCTTCTGTCACTGGGTAAGGACACCGCAAGATTGAACCCAAAGCCATGCACTTCTTCCATTGCAAGAACTACCAATCTAGTTGGCCAAACCAAACGGATAATTCGAAGAGACTTGCAAAGATAACTCAATCATACATAAAAGAATTCGGAGAAGATTCAAATATTATTCATAGATAAGCTGGATCATAAACCCACAATTCATCGGTATCAACAAACACACCGCAAAAAGAAGATTGCATCGAATAGATCTCCACAAGAGAGGGGGAGAACATTGTATTGAGATCCAAAAAGAGAGAAGAAGCCATCTAGCTACTAACTATGGACCCGAATGTCTGAGGTAAACTACTCACACTTCATCGGAGAGTCTATGGTGTTGATGTAGAAGCCCTCAATGGTGGATGCCCTCCGTGAGCTCCTAACATGCCCCAAGATGGGATCTCATGGATACAGGAAGTTGCGGCGGTGGAATTAGGTTTTTGGCTCCTGTTCTGATCGTTTGGAGGTACGTAGGTATGTATAGGAGGAAGGAGTACGTCGGTGGAGCAGCAGGGGGCCCACGAGGTAGGGGGCGTGCCCTAGGGGGGGGGCGCCCCCACCCTTGTGACCGCCTCCGTTGTTCCTTTGCGTAGGGTCCAAGTCTACTGGATCACGTTCGGTGAGAAAATCACGTTTCCGAAGGTTTCATTCCGTTTGGACTCCGTTTGATATTATGTTTCTTCGAATCACTGAAAAAGGCAAAAAACAACAATTCTGGGTTGGGCCTCCGGTTAATAGGTTAGTACCAAAAATAATATAAAAGTGGAAAATAAAGCCCAATATAGTCCAAAACAGTAGATAAAGTAGCATGGAGCAATAAAAAATTATAGATACGTTGGAGACGTATCATGCCTCACCCCTTGATTTTCTTACATAGGCAACATAGAACTATATGAATGCCGTGTTAAAATTTGGAATTATTCCGGGTTTGTTTGGACTTTTTTATACATTAATTGAATTTCTGGTCATTTAAATGTGCATAATTCAACTTTGAACTACAAGCACATGCTCCAGTGCACCAAAGTTGGTTGAAAAATCACATGTGTGTCCTTGGGTGAATTTCTAGGTCCCATGCAAGAAATGGGAATGAAATTCAAACATCTGGGCGTCGTGGCTCGGCCGGAAAGATTGAGAAATTTGGTTTTTTTAGTTGATGTAAATCCAAAACACGCTTGAAAATCATGAAACTTGGCATGGTGTCATGACATGGCACCAACATGCTGTGGTAATTTTTTTGGCCAAATTGGGACAAGCTTTGGTATAAGGTTCTTGCAAACCGGAGCTTCTCTCAAGAAGGCTCGTGGTTCCGAGAGGGAACGTGTCACCCCCGTGTGCGAAACAACATACACTACCTTCTCCCGCCTTAATTTTTTTACACAGGTAGATTAGACCAAATAGAAGTATCGTGCTAAATTTTGGAATTATTCTGGGTTCGTTTGGCCTTTTTATACATTAATTGAATTTTTGGGCATTTAATGTGCATAATTCAAATTCGAACTACAAGCATATGCTCCAGTGCACCAAAGTTGGTTGAAAAATCACATCTGTGTCCTTGGGTGAATTTGTAGGTCCCATGCAAGAAATGGGAATGAAATTCAAACATCTGCGAATCGTGCCTCGGCTGGAAATACTGAGAAACATGGTTTTTTAATTCCTGTAAATCCAAAACACGCTTGAAAATCACGAAACTTGGCATGGTGTCATGACATGGCACCAACATGTTGTGGTAAATTTTTTTGCCGAACTGGGACAAGCTTTGTATAAGCTTCTTGCAAACTGAAGCTTCTCTCAAGATGGCTCATGGTTCCGAGAGGGAACGTGTTACCTTCGTGTGCAAAACGACATACACTGCCTTCTCCCGCCTTAATTTTTTTACATAGGCAGATTAGACCAAATAGGAGTTTCCTGCTAAATTTTGGAATTATTCCGGGTTTGTTTGGCCTTTTTATACATTAATTGATTTCCAGGCATTTAATGCACACAATTCAAATTTGAAGTACAAGCGCATGCTCCAGTCCAAAAGTTAGTTGGGAAATCATTTATGTGTACTTGGGCGATCTTCTAGGTCCCATGGAAGAAGTGGGAATGGAATTCAAACATCTGGGCGTCTTGGCTCGGCCGGAAACATCGAGAAACTTGGTTTTAAAATTCCCGTAAATCCATAGCTCGCCTGAAAATCATGATAGTTGGCATGGTGTCATGACATGGCACCAACATGTTGTGGTAAATTTTCTGTCCGGTTTGCGAAGGCGCAAACATTAACAATCAACAAAGTCATTTTGGAACAATGCTGTCACATTACAAATCGGAAACACAAGTATAATTGAAACCGTGGGCGTTCTACTTACCAATTACGTGCCGCCACACGTCCCCTTTTTAATTGGCTAGGAGGTGCCATGCGGGGTAGCTATTTGAGCACGGGAGGCGTGCGATCAGACCCCTCCACGTGCTCATCGGTAGGAGAGCCCTTTGACCTCTATCCGTTGCCCACCTCCCTCCCAACGTCGCCATTAATGGCGCCCGAGCTCCTGTTTCACGGCGTGGCTATGTCTCACTCGACTGAGATTTAAGAGAGAAAAAAAGAAAATATGAAAAGAAAGTTTTGCATGGACCTTGATGTAAGATCCAACGGACCTATATAGCATCGATTGCGACTTATAGCAAGACTGATGAATATAAGGACGATGACAGTGGATAGTAATTGTCGTACATATTTAGGAAGATAATTAAAAAAGCCACATGTGGCAACGCCCGAAATACACAAGGGAAAAAGAAGAAGGAAGACAATGATCCGGCTCACTGATCTCTACTTTCTTGATGCGTTGCTGCAAGATGCAGGAACTAGTCCCCACGGCGAGCGGCGATGAGCTCTTTCGTGTCCTCAAGGCGCTGCATGAGAGCATCCACGGATTCCTCCACCAGCCTCACGGCACTTTCGCGGAGCATGTCATTCTCGTCCATAAGTTTCTTAACGATGACGCCGGTCCTCTTCAACAAGGTAGTGGTCTCCTCCTCCTGCTCCGCACTTCCGACGATCTTCACACTCAGCAGGTCGTGCTCGGCCCGGAACTTCGCATTGCCGTCACTTAGTTGCCGGATTACACCGGTAGCCTGTTCAGACGAGGCTTTCATGTCATCCTGCAACCTCGCCCAGCCGGAGATCTGATCCATCTGGCTATGGACGATCGCATTCATGCGCCTGTAAGAGTCATTGCCTGCTCGTGAGACATTTTCCCAGGCCGCCGCGGCGTGGGAGGACATCTCTGCTGCATTCGCGGCACGACGGGACATCTCTGCTGCTTCCGCGGCACGATCGGACCAGTCGGCTGCATCAACGGCGCGGCGGAACCTCCGTGCTGCTTCGGCGGCGTGGCGGGACCTCTGTGCTGCTACGGCCGCGTGACGGGACATGTTGGCTGCTTTCGCGGTGAGGCGAGACATCTCGCGTGCTTCCGCTTCCATGTTGGCCTCTCCCTGGTGGTAATCTCTCGACCCAGAACTCACACTGGCCATGGCAGACGCAAGGGAAAGATGATGAATGACTTGTTTGTTTTTATGGATGAGGAGTTGAGGAGGAATGTGCAATCATCTTGGAGTAGTAGTATTTATAACCGAGTACTAATACACACCTAAGTGGGAAACCGTTTAGGTTTTGATCGATGTGAACATGTTTGCAATTAAATAGCATGGTAGTAATTTGGAATGTGACGGGACGTGATAACCCACAAGTATAGGGGATCATTTCTAGCCTTCTTCGATAAATAAGAGTGTCAAACCCAACGATGAGCTAACGGTAGAACAAATATTCCCTCATGTTCTATTGACCACCGATACAACTCTACGCACACTTGACGTTTGCTTTACATAAAACAAGTATGAAACTATTTTGCAAGAGTAGAACTATGAGTACTTTGCAAGAATAAAACTATGAATAAATTGCAAGTTAATAAAAGTGGATAGCTTTTGTCAACAAGAAAGTCATTTGTCCCTAGGCAATCGATAACAAGTACCGGCAATCATTTTTGCAATTTTATATGAAGGAGAGGCATGAGCTAACATACTTTCTCTACTCCGATCATATGCACTTATGATTGGACCCCTAGCAGCATCCACAACTACTAAAGATCATTAAGGTCATGAAACCCAACCATAGCATTAAATATCAAGTCCTCTTTATCCCATACGCAACAACCCACTTACTCAGGTTTAAGCTTCTGTCACTCTCACAACCCACCAAAAGCGAATCATGAACATATTGCAACACCCTATAGCAAGGACCCCTCACGTATGCGCGAGATGGAGGGCACCATAGGACGGCACCATAAATAAAATATACAATCATACCAACCAAGATCACGATTAACCCACAAGACAAAACGGATCTGCTCAAACATCATAGGATAACCATAGATCATTGGGAAATAATATATGGAGTTGAGCACATGTTTATGTAGAGATTACAGCGGGGAGAAGGGGTGTTACACCACTGCATAGAGGGGGAGAAAGTTGGTGTTGACGGTAGAAATATTGTTGATGTAGATCGCCATCACGATCCTTGCCCCACCGGCGTTACGGCGCCACCGGGAGAGTGGGGGAGAGAGCCCCCTCCTTCTTCCTTGGCCTCCCCCTATATGGGAGGAGAGTTCCCCCTCTGGTCCATGGCCTCCATGGCGGCGGAGGGGCAGGAGCCCCTCCGTGGTTGGATCTCCCTCTTTGTTCTCTGTTGTTACGCGTTCTTCAGATCTAGCCCTTCACGGTTTCTTAAATTACCAGAGATCCGTAACTCCGATTGCGCTGAAAGTTTTACCCATTTTTTCCATAAATTATCTTTCTTGCACCAGAAGAAAGGCCCCAACCGCCTAACGGCCCGGGAACAAGACACCTGGGCGTGCCAGGGGATGCCAGGCGCGCCCTGGTGGGTTGTGGAGGCCACGGGCCTCCGTTAGCGTTGATTCCAAGTCCCAAAAATCACATATATTCCAAAATAATTGTCCGTAAATTTTTATCACGTTTGAACTTTGTTTGATATGGATTTTCTGCGAAACAAAAAACATGCAACAAACAAGAACTGGCACTGGGCATTGGATCAATATGTTAGTTCAAATAAATCATATAAAATGTTGCCAAAAGCTTATAAAAGTTGTATAATCTTGGCATGAAACAATAAAAAATTATAGATATGAAGGAGACGTATAAGGACACAGGCTCAATTTTTTTTGACGGTTCTATAATTTCTAAGTGCGGCACTATTTTCGGGCGGCGTAACGTGGGCACGCTTTCTCGGCCGCGTACGTGGCGTTTGCAGGGTGCACCGCAATAGGCAATGTCAGCACACGTCTTGTTCCAACAACCGTGCGTGCTCGTTATTACCATCGCACACACTTCTTTTAGTTAGAATGTGTGCCCGCGCACATACGTTGATCTGTCTAACTATTCTATTTGTTGTGGCTAATCACAAACAATTCATCCGTGTGAAGTGTATGTCTTCAATCACAGACAATTTGATTTGGCTGACCGTTTCTGTTGCGTTGCCTAATCACAAATAGTTAGTCCTTCTGAAGCGTATGCCCTCAATCGCACACACCTTTATCTAGCTGTTCGTTTCTGTTGTTCCGCCTTATCACAAACAGTTACTCCGAGTGAACTGTATGTTGTATATCCTACACGCCTTCATCCCGGTGCCCGTTTCTGTTCTTCTTCCTCATCGCAAATAGTTAATTGAACTGATCCGTTTGCCCTGCATCGCACACGCAAATAAAATCGATCCGTGTTTGATGGCTCCGCCATCGCAAACATTTTGCATCTTTTTTGATGGTTTTTACACCACCGTTTGCGATTAATGCATCGCACATAGTTTCGTCAAAGGGTCTCTCATCGTAATGTCGCGTTAGCAGCATCCTGTAGTAGTGAACACACACACACACACACACACACACACACACACACACACACACGCACGCACACATTCTGATCACGGGATCAGAATATTATTCTAATCACAACCTGAATTTCCTGAGTTACACAACCTGAACTTCCCTCTGTAGGAACCCGACCTTTGGGCTATCTTCGCAACCGTGTCTTCCCGCGCGAATTATTCTGGTCAGTCCTGTTCTATGTGATGTAAGAGTAATCTGCAAACAGTTTTTAGCAACTAAATTCCCATTTTAAATAGGAATCTCACTCATTGGGGGATTTGCTCTCGGGTCGTGATGAACATGCGTCTATTTGCAATTTTACTGCTTGAGTTGTTCGACGTGAACTCCCCCTAGTGCTAGGTTGAACTTCCGCACACATTGCCCAAATGGGGCTTGCAATATACTGTTGGAAAGCTATGGACACGAGTACCATGACCCAAGTTAAATTTTTGACAAAATATAAGCGGTTTAAGTGCAGTTTTGAAAATCGTTTTTTTCTTCATACAAAAAACGTGAATCGTATTTTCCATCGCATTTCTAAACCATTTATCGGAATGAGACAAATAATATGGCGTTGGAAAGCTGGTACAAAACCTCTCCTTCCACATGTTGAAAGTTTTCTCTAATTCCCTATGGTTAAAGAGTAATTCGGAAAATCGTAAAATTGTGCAAACCAAACAGCTCAGTTCGTATTTTCAATGACACTTCTAAACAGCTAATCCAATTGAGGCAAATGATATGGCATTGGAAATCTTATGAAAATGTGCTACTTTTTTCATGTTAAAAGTATTTTCTAATATTGAACGGTTTAAAATTAATTTAGAAAACGGTACAAGCTCCACCGAGTTCGTATTTTCGATCTAGTTTTTAAACGTATGTCCGAATGCAGCAAATGATATGGCATTGGAAAGCTTGAGGAAATGTGACTTTTCTGTATATATTGTTTCTCCCAATTCCTTACGGTTTTAAGTCAATTTTGAAAATGGCTAAAAACAATTTTTGGCCGTAATTTCTACAAACTTCATCTAAACGGGGCAAATAATATGCCGTTGAAAACCTATGGAAAATGCGGAACTTTTTAATGTAGATTGTTTTCTCTCATTCCTAGACGTTTTCAAATAATTTTGAAAACGGCAAGATCATGTGTTCCACCTTTATCGCGAAACATATTCTTCAAAAATGCACCGCGTGCAGAAGTTGAACTTCTCGGCATGTCTACTTGAACTTCACTCTGTATTTCACGTGCTTTTTTTGATCATAACTCTCCATCCAATCACCGGAATTGAGCAAGTGATATACCGATGGAAAGCTGCTATAAACACGCAACTTTCCCATGTTGATCATTTTTTCATACTCGCGATGATTTTAAAAGTTTTTCATCTGAAATTCATTTAGTGTAGTAGTTGAACTTCCTGCTGTTTTTCACGTTCAACTTATGTGACATATTTTCGTTTGTAATTTTCTCAATAATTGGTCGGTGTTACACAAATGATATTCCTTTTGTACAAATCTCTCTCACATTAATTTTTTTTAACTTTCTCCGACTGAGGACTTGAACTTATAACAACAACAAAATTGGACCTTGCCTTTTAATACATTTTTCTCATATTAAACACACACCATGTAGTACACGAACTTTTTCCATTTTTATAATTCGAATTTTTTATTTTCTTATTTGAAATCAAATTGCTCCCAAATAATAAATGACCTTCTATGTGGATTGAGAGAGTTATTATAGAACGCAAAAAACAATTTATTTTTTGTGTTTTTAAACATGGAAATACAAGGTGAACCTCTCTCGTAAGAATTTTTGAACTTCCCCTGAAAGAGCACTTGAACTTTTTTCAACAAACCTTTTAAGCTTTTATTTTTCTATACTTTTATTCTTACCTGATATGCATTCCTTGCAGTAGTTGAACTTCTCGCTGTTCTCACCTTGCACTTCTGTCACGTATTTTTGTTCAACCTCTCTCACAAGCATTTTTGAACTTTCTCGGGCCGAGCACTTGAACATTTAGCAACAAAACTTTTAGCCTTTGCTTTTTCATTCTTTTTTTAATACAAATGCACACCGTGTAGTATGTGAACTTCTGGCAGTTATGAATCTGAACTTCTGAGATCATGAGTTCCTCCTTCATTGCGAAAACAGAGTCTCTGAAAATGCACTGCGTGAAGAGGTTGAACTTCTGGAGCAGTTCTGTTTGAACTTCACTCGGTTTTTCACATGTTATTTTTTTCCGGTAACTCCCCAAGCACTTACCGGATTTGAGCAAATGATATACCGATGGAAAGCTGTTTAAAACATGCAACTTTCCCGTGTTGATTATTTTTCATACTCGCGACTGTTCAAAATAATTTTTTTAATATATAAAAACGTGTTTTAATTGGTATACATGAAACTTTTAAACCATACATCGGAATGTAGCATATAATATACCGTTGGAAAGCTTATGAATAGGAGCAACTTTTCATGTAGACAGGTGTTACAAATTCGTTGCCGTTTGAGAGCAGTTTTAAAAATGTTGTTGTTTTTTCCTCTCTTTTTTAAAATATAATTGAAAGTCGGACGTCTCATAATATAATTTTTGAACCATGCAGGATGGAGCACGTGAACTTGTTGCAATAAACATTTTAGACTTTTAGTTTTGTATTATTTATTCTCATCTGAAACGCATTTCGTATAGTACTTGAACTACTCGTTGTTTTCACGTTGAACTTCGGCCACGTATTCTTTGAAAAAAATGTTTTTAAATAAGCATCAAACATTTTTTTCTTCTAAATTGAAATTCATACTCTTTTTTTTCTAGAAACGGGAAGCATTTGAGTTTTCTGTATACGTCAAACTACTCCCTTATTTTAATTTGAACTTCTTCATTTTATTCTTTAGTAACAAGGAAAACTTGAGTTTTTTATATATATTGAATTTCTCTATTTTTATAATTTGGACTTCTTGTTTTTATAGTTACAAAAATATACTAGTTTTGTGATAAATATTGAACCGCTCTCCTATTTTAAATTTGAACTTCTTAATTTTATTCTTTAGTAACGAGGAAAAATCTGAGTTTTGTATATACTTTGAAGTTCTATGTTATTTTACATTGAACTTCTTAGTCTTATTCTTAGAAAAAAATATGTTTTCAAATAAGCATCAAACATTTTTTAAAAATTGAACGTCGTACTTTTATTTTTCATAGAAATGGAAAGAATTTGAGTTTTCCGTAAACATCAAACTACTCCTTTTATTTTAATTTGAACTTCTTTAATTTTATTCTTTAGTAACGAAAGAAAACCTGTGTCTTCTTATAAATATCGAACTTCTCTATTTTTATAAATTTGGACTTCTTGGTTTATTTGAAATACTTTCTTTTTCTATTTTTTTTGAAACCGTAAAACAATGTTCTTTTTATAAATAAAAAACATCAAAGTCATGTGTTATGTTAATTTGAACGTCTTGCTTTCTTTAGGTACAAAAATTTCTAATTTTTTGATAAACTTTGACCTGCTATGTATCTTAAATTTGAACTTCTTGGTTTAGTTTCAGAGACGGAAAAAATTGTCTACTGTTTTGTCTTTTAACTTATAGGCTCTTTGGGGTTCCGTAAACTTCTAGAGTTTATTTTTGTGCAAAGTTACACACACACACACACATAATAGAACACACACCCACACACTGATGCTCACATGTTTTAATTTTGTTTTAAGTGAATTTTCTAGACTTCAATTTTGTTTGTGCTCTTTTAAATTTATTTGTCGCTTCAAATTCTAAAAAATCGCAAATCTCACATGTTTTTCCTTGCATGTTTAAATAGTTTGAACTTGTTGAGATACACATAACACATTTTACCTTCTCGAACACAACAGTTTGACCTTCACAAATAAAAATTGAAGCATAGTAATGCAAGACAAACAGAGCATTCTCTGTATCCACTTTTTGAAATGGCAACATGGGTGCAGGTGCTAGTCGGCGCGTTGTGCAGCGGGCATCGGTTGGTGGTAGTACCATAAGGCGGTCGTCTGCTTTTCAGATCGATGTTCTTGAATTGGTTTCGAATAGGAGCAGCAACTTTTTGTTGCACTGTAGATTCAAATAGACAAGCATGTCCCCTCCTGATGAATGAATGGAACGAGCGAGATGAGTGAGTCTGAATATGTATGAATATATAAAGGTCATGTTTTTTATTTGGAATTTCTGGTACTTCTTCGAATATAGACTAAAATAGTAGACAGGAGTGGAGCTTAGTTGCAAGAACATGAAAATGAGAAAAGGAAGAAAGGTGATGCCTGGGAAGGTCGGATTCGGCCGTCGCTGCAGTCCACGCATGACAACAAGTCCTGAAGAGAGATTTCAGAGAAAGACAGTGAGGGTCAATGCCTGTATGACAGTAGAGTGGCTGCCCTGCACCGCGTCCCAGCGGGAGCTCCTCCAGGGACATGAGTTTGTCGAAGGGGGATTTTTGTGCTGCAGCTCACGTGGTGATGTCCAGAGCATACATGGAATCACATCTGAACTTCCACGCCCCAATTGCTCGCACCACGCCCTATCAAACTAATATGTGTTCACACTTAGCACCGGGCTATAAAAACTACCCACTCGAGAATTACTTCACAGTTCCTCTCCTCATCACCCATAAAACTGGTTTTCTCTCTCAATTTGTTCCGCCATGACCGGTAGGAGGAGTTTAGGGTGGACATATAACCAGGCAGCAAAGACCAAGGCCGCAGAAGCACTAGAGAGGTCCCGCCATGAAGCCACAGCCGCAACAGAGATGTCCCGGCGCACCGCGGAGCCCTCGAACGAGCTCTCACGGGCACGCGAGGGCTCTCACAAGCGCATCCGCGGCGTTGGCCATCGCGACAAGCCGGCGTTCCTGAAGTACTTCGTCGGCGACGACGACATTCTCGCTGGCGTCACTACGCAGCAGGAGCTGGTCGATGGCTTGATGAAGCTGCTCAAGATCAGCGATGCCTCGGTTGACAAGGCGACCGGCCTCGTCGAGCAACTCATGGATGACAATGCGAAGCTCCTCAAGTTGGTTGCCGAGAAGGAGGAGGAGGCCGCCGGCTGGAAGATGCTGCATGAGCAGAGAAGTGCCTTGGAGATGACGCTGAAAGCGGTCGTCGAGGAACTCATGGGTGGCTTCAGGAAGCTCCGGATCGAGCGCGAGCAGGAGGTGGAGGAATCGGTGGCTGCTTTCAAGCAAAGTCGTGAGGAATTGAAGAAGGAGCTGCAGGATTTCACCGCCCGACGATCCATCGATTTAGTAGAGACGATGGCGACCACGATCGTTGTCTGCAATTTCCTTCTTCTCTTGCCCCGTGTCTTCCGGCTTTGTGCATGTGGCATTTTAAATTATCCGGAATATGTAAGACAATTATTATGCGCCATTGTAAATTTGTCGTCAGATTATCCATTGCCATTTTATTTGTGGTCGTATTATCCGTTGCCCTATGTGGCAATTTAAATTATGGCGGAATACTAGTTGAAAACACGAACAAAGCAAATGCTGCCATGGGATCACAAGCAAACACCCTCCGTCCAGGTGCTTTAATTAACCCATTAATGGAGAAGTTGTGAGCGAGGCGGGCGGCGGCTGGTGCAATGAGGTCAAAGAGCTCGCTTCCCGATGAGCATGGGCGGCCTTGCTGCTCGCACGTGTCTCGTCGAGCCTGTGAGGTGGACAGGATGCACGCGTTCCATCGAGCCTGCGCGGTAGACTGCTCGCACGCGTCCCGTCGATCCTGGGCCGGCCTCGATCCTACACGGCGGACTTCTCGCGCTCGTCCCGTCTAATCAAACAGCTGCACGCACGCCACCGAGTATGGTTAAAATTTCAAGACGGTAAATATAATACAACCGTTTGCGATATTAACGTGTCGGCTTTTTGTTTCAAAAAGGACTTCGTTGGCTACTAATGTGTGCGCCTCTTCTCAAACTGGACGATTTTTTTACCACAGCATATATGTGCCATGTCATGAAACCATGCCAAGTTTCATGTTTTTTTGGGTGACTTTTTATTTACTGGGATTTAAAAACCGAGATTCTCATTGTTTCAGGACGACGACAAGTTTGTAATTCATTCTCATTCCTTAAACGAGACCTAAACATGCACCCAATGACACATGTACTATTTCTCACCCATTTTGCTTCACTAGAGCATGTGGTTGTAGTTTAAATTTGAATTATGGACTACATTAAATGCATAGAAAACTTAGTAATTAGTAATATATATACAATGGCTGAACGAACCCTGAACAGTTTCAAATTTCAGCCCGACATTCCTGTTATTCTATGTTGCCTGTAGAAAACAAAGTTCAAGGCGAGAGGAGGCATCGATTATCGTTTCGCCCACAAGAGGGGCATCTTTCCCTACCGGAACCACGAGGGTTACGACAGGCTCCGGTTTGTAAAAGGCTTGTAGTATAGCTTCGCCCAAATTGGACTATTATATATATACCATGTAGTGACACCATGCCATGTTTCATGATTTCCTGGTGAGTTTTGGATTTACAGACATTTAAAAACCGAGATTCGCAATGTTTGTGGCCAGGCCAGGACGGCGAGACGGTTGAATTCATTCCCATTCGTTCCATGGGACCTAAACATGCACCCCAAGGAAACATGTACTTTTTTCTAGCTATTTTGGTGCACTGGAGCATGTATTTGTAGTTCGGATTTGAATGATGGACATTAAATGCCTAGAAAACTCAATTAATGAATAAAAAAGGTCAAACGAACCCTGAATAATTTCAAAGTTCAGCGTGAATCTCCAGTTGTTCTGTGTGGCGTGTAGAAGAAAATACGAGGCTAGAAGAGGGAGTGATTATCATTTGGCCCACAATGGGACACGTTTCCCTATCGAAACCACGAGGGTTCTTGCAACAGGCTCCGGTTTGTAATAAAGCTTGGCTCAAATTGGCAATGTTTTTACCACGACATATATGTGCCTTGACATGACACCTTGCCACCTTTGATGACTTTCTGGTGAGTTTAGGATTTATGGGGACTTAAAAACCTAGATTCGAAATGTTTGACAAAGAGCCAGGACACCCGTACGGTTGTAATTCGTTCCCATTCCTGGCATGAGACCTAAACATGCACCGAAGGACACATGTATAATTTTTCTAGCCATTTTGGTGAACTGGAGCATGTATTTGTAGTTCAGATTTGAATTATGGACATTAAATGCCTAGGAAACTCAATTAGTGTATAAAAAGGCAAACGAACCATGAATAAGTTTAAATTTCAGCATGGATATCTCATGGTTCCATGTTGCCCGTGGAAGAAAATACAAGGTGAAAAGAGACAGTGATTATGTTTCGCCCACAAGGGGAACACGTTTCCCTATTAGAACCACAAGGCTTCTTTGAGAGAAGGTCCAATTTTTGTAAGAGGTTTGTAATAAATCTTGGCCCAAATTGGACAATGTTTTTACCACGACATATATGTGCCATGAGGTGACACCATGCTACCTTTGATGACTTTCTAGTGAGTTTAGGATTTATTGGGACTTAAAAACCAAGATTCGAAATGTTTGAGTACGAGCCATGACACCAGTACCGTTGTAATTCGTTCCCATTCCTGGCATGTGATCTAAATATGCACCCAAGGACACATGTATAATTTTTCTAGCCATTTTGGTGTACTGGAGCAAGTATTCGTAGTTTAGATTTGAATTACTGACATTAAATGCCTAGGGAAATCAATTAGTATATAAAAAGGCGAAACGAACCCCGAATAAGTTTAAATTTCAGCACGGATATACTGTCATTCCATGTTTCCCGTAGAAGAAAATACAAGGTGAAAAGAGGCAGTGATTACATTTCGCCCACAAGGAGGACACGTTTCCCTATCGGAAGCACGAGGCTTCTTTGAGAGAAGCTCTGATTTTTAAGAGGCTTGTAATAAAACTTGCGCCACAATGGACGAAAAAAATTCCTCGACATATAAGTGCGATGTCGTGACACCATGGCAGGTTTCATGATTTTTAGCTTAGTTTTGGATTTACGGGGGTTTAAAAACTGAGATTCTTCTCACGAAATGTTTTCAAATAGCACACGGTTCACTCACGAAAGCCGATATTCAATGAAAACTTCGTGGAAACCATATTTTAAAGTTTCATAAAAAACTGAAAAAATTGTGGGATGTTAAGAAGGTGATGTTTTATTGCGACACAAAATTTCAAGTTAAAAAACATTACGAGATGTGTGCTATGAAAAAGATAAATTCCGCCCTAAATAGTGACATTACTATTCGGCACTATTCAACACTGATTTTGTCTTTTTCGTAGATCACATCTCTTAATGTGTTTCAACTAGAAATTTCGTGTGCCAATAAACATCATCCTCTTAACATCCTGCATTTTTTGATTTCTTTTGAAACTTCAAAACATCTTCTTCTCGTGGTTTTCACCGGTTTCCACCGAATGTTGGTTTCCGTATGATATCCCCCACCCGCTAGGCGCGCGATCTGAGTCCTGCATTCTGACTGGCTAGAACCCAAACCCCACGGACCGTACGTGTGCACCGTTGGATGCGCCCAGATCGAACGGCAACCCTGAGCCCTTTCGACAGCACATGGGTAAGCACTGTGCGCATGCGTCGTGTAGCTCACGCTTCCTTCTCTACTAGTATGTTTTCATTCAAAATAGGCTACCGTTTCTCGCCACTCCTCTCATCGGGTTCCCGCCTCTTCTCCCAGATATGCATGATGTAGATGTTCGTTTAATTCTTATAGTTCATCTCATCCAAATTCAATTAGTTTTGTAAAAAAACTATTTTAAGATTCATGGAATTGTGCATTGTAAAGGTAAAAACAAAAAGTGACAATTCATTTAGAAAAAAAGGTTTGGGCAAAGATATGAAAGATTCTAGAGAACAAAGGAGAAGTGCTTGTGTTTTGAGGTTTGTGCATTATGCTTAAGTTCAATCATGGAGTCTTCTAGATTGTACATGTGGCAAAATCTGGTGGAATGTAGATGATATCCAACGGCCAGTAGTGCTCGGATTTTCCATCTCTGTACCGTCGGATTGGCTTCATCCAACGACTTTCATAGTTATTCGCACACTATATATGTGTATAGATGTATAGATATATATAGATGTGTCCCATGCTAGACAAAATAAAGGTTGAGCGCATGCGTGGGACCCCCCTGCTGCCGCCTCGAAGTTGGGAAACTGACATCATAGGTATTGAACCAGGCTTGGAGTCGGGTACGGTGTTAGGCTTGTAATGTACTTGTCGTGGCCCATCGAAGTTGTGCATTTGGGATTTAAACACATCATACACCATCGTACCCATACATATTTTCGGGCCGCATGCAGTGTATATGGGGTCTTCTGATCGACCATGTCTCCCTTGTGCTGTTTTTTGTGACGACACTGATATCTGTGGGCTCCCCAAGTATATATATATCATCCCTTTGACCGATAATGAGGGGTATGTGTTGGACATGAATGGATTCCGCCTAGTTCATGTTAGGGCCGGTCACCGTCAAATGTCGGTCAACCAAATCTCGAGCTCATGTGTTGTCAGGATTCCCTCCCAGATGCTCGAATTGCTGGGTTCGACCTACATCAAACCCTGCGTATGTATCTCGTCCTTAACTACCTTGCCTTCATGGTTGTTGTCTCAGACGATAGGTAGGCACCACATCTAAATTGTACATTATTCTATATTGAAAACACACATCACCCCTTCCCAACGTACATCATTTTGGGCCGCATGCAAGAGGTGTTGGTTTTGTGGTCCCTCTCGTGCGATGTTTATGATGGTTCAATCTATTGGCCCAAGCGGTTTATCAACAACAACAACTGTCATTTGACCAAACGAAAGATTCATTGGTCCGTCTTATGGTAGGTCATGGCGACATGCATGTATGACCAAAGTATCGATCATTACGTGCATCCGCCCCGGTGACATGAAGTGGGAGGTGGTGGGCCAAGCATCCTAGCTAGGTACGACATTATGTCATTATATATATCCTAGCTAGGTGGTTATTAGGGTGCTTCGGGTTTATGAGGCAGGTGCCACCAAAGTTATGCATTGTGTATTTAAAGTTTTAAACATCCCCAAGATTCATACATATATTTGGCCACTTCCAGGTGGTTCTTGACTTCTGGCCCCTCTCATGGATCTTCAATGAGGCGCCCAACCGTGGGCCCGTGGGGTCGAAGTTGTGCATTGGAATTTTGAACATCACATACCACCCTTTTCACTCATATATATTTGGGCCACATGCTGGTGTGGCTGTCTTTTGACCCTCCCTAACGTTATTTTTTGCTGCAAAGACTCTGATGATCCTCAACGGACACGGGGTATAATATCTTAACCGTGTGTGATACAAGTGCGATGTGAATCACCACGACCGCGCAACCGCGAGCAAATCAAGGTGGAGGTACTGGCTCAACCGTGTGCAATGCAAGTGCACTGAAATCACCACTACCGTGCAAGCGCGAGCAAAGGGTGGAGGTACTGGCTCAACCGTCTATGATACAAGTACACTGAAATCACCATGACCGTGCAAGCGCGAGCAAAGGGTGGAGGTACTGGCTCAACTGTGTGTGATGTAAGTGCGCTGAAATCACCACGACCACGCAAGCGCGAGCAAAGGGTGGAGGTACTGGCTTAACCGTGTGCGATGAAAGTGCGCTGTAAAAACCACCACCTATGGAAGCTAAAGGCGGGTAAGTTTATTTGGAAATTAGGATGAACCGTGTGCGATAGACCAGCTAGCTAGAAATATAAAAAACAAACTACCCGCCTTGAGCGTTGCAAAAATCGGAGGATCCGCGCCACTTTTCCTTATTATCATACATGCATATTTTTATTGGACCGTGCGCGATCTTGGGCACTGCCGCCCCGCATCAATTCCTTTACCAAAATTTTAGTAGCCGCCGTACTTCAACCGTCGCCCACACTCCTCCAACACCGACCTTATAGTAAAATTGCAGTAGCCGAGGCATTTGAACCGTCACCCTCCCTCGTCCACCACCATCTCCAACCACCATTACTAAAATTATCAGTAGCCGTGGCATATCCTAAAACACCCCACCCCCCTCCACAGTCCCCCACCCGCCCCCTCCCCCCTTCAAACCCTAGCTCGCGTCCGCCGCCGGTGCCGCCGCCAACCCTGCCGGTCTGCCCGTTCCTCCTAGCTTAGATAATAAAGTTTAGGTTATCCAGCGATTCCCATACCGTAGCCCCACTCCCCTGAGTTTTTAGATGAGGCCTGCGGTGTCCCTCCCCGCCAGATCCACATCCCCTGCTCCAGAATGTAGCAGCCTAAGCTCGACCACGTATCCCATGGACCCCGGTGAGCATTTGGCCAAGAAGAGGTTTATCATGGCCTCTCCGGCGGACGTTGGCGAGGTGGCCGCCGTTCGCCCCGACCTGTCGATCCAGGAGCAACACGTTGCCGCAGAAGCCGGCGAAGACGTTCACTATGTTGCCATGCCGAAGGCTTCATGTCATTGGGCTAACGTATTACTGTATCTCGGGAAAGCTGGCTACGACATCTAGCTCGTCCACACCGACGGCTTCACGCGGGCCATGTCACAGGTTAAGTGGTCCATACCCAACCCCTTTGGTTCAACCACCGTTGATCTCTTTGACGGCCCTGCCACTGATCTCCTCCGCCAAGCGGTCAAGGATTTGCGAGCTTTATACGCCATCGAGCCCATTTTGTCACTTCTGAAGGACACGTTCTACGGCGGCGGCTTGCGATACTCAATTGCCAAGTTAGATCTCATCGACCACGACCAAGACCAGGAGGAGGGCACCCACGAAGGTTCTTCCAAGGTGAAACAACCCATCTGTGACATAAGAGAGTGCACCATGGGTCTGTGCTCTTCCAACTGGAAGGATCCCATCCATGAAATGTGAGGCAACATTCTATCAGCAAATATTACCTTTTCTAGCTTGCCAACCCGTACCCTTTGTTGTAGTAGCATTTGCCGTGCTGTGCTTTAACTGTGTCGTGTTTAATTATTTCAGTTATGCAAAAATGTATTGTTCAATAGGTCTATGTGATGTTTAAGTATGAATTGTCCACTTTAGTTTCACGAATGGCTATATTTGGTTGTTTATAGTGAGTAGATGCCTTGTTTATCTGTATTTGGTTGTTAGGTTGGTTCGAGTGAGCATTTTTTCGCCATTATCGAGCAGATGCCTTGTTTATCTGTATTTGGTTGTTAGGTTGATTTTTTAGCATTTGTCCGCTTATCAAGCAGATGCCTTGTTTATCTGTATTTGGTTGTTAGGTTGTTTTTTATCATTTCTCCAGTTATCAAGCAGATGCCTTGTTTATCTTTATCTGCTTGTTAGGTTGGTTGCAGTGAGCATTTGTCCAGTTTTCAAGCATATGCCCTGTTTATCTATATTTTCTTGTTAGGTTGGTTGCAGTGAGACTCTGTCCAATTTTCAATGGCTATATTTGGTTGTTATACTGGTCATTTATGCTTTGTTTATTTCAGTCATTCACAATGTGTGGTTCATTATGTGCAAGTCGGAACTGTGCCGCTCGACTATATCAATACCAGTTTGAACGGCTATATTTGGTTCCAGTTATTCCTGGTGTAGTTAACACATGCCCTTTATTTCAGTTTTACACATTTATCCAATGTGATGTTTAAGCATTACCTACGTTCTATTCATTTTCAACAATACCCGTTTGAATTGCAATATTTGATGGCTGTTAAGCCTCTTTGTCGATAACATTGCCTTCCATTTTATATTCTGCTTTAATAGCATCTTGAAACCAACACATTCAAGCTATCATTTGGAGATGATGTTGTTTACCTTTGCTATATTTGTTTGATGTTAAGATTGCTGTACTTATCATGCCTTTCCACTACTTATGCAGGACAACAACGGGAGTGGCCACCATTTTTCGCCGAGGTTAGCTTCGTCCCTCGGCTTGTACTCCCCCCGTCGTTCCATAATGTAGTGCATATAGATCCAGGCCTGGAGACTAGTTAGCTTCTAATATTGACTTGTTGCTTGTAGGTACATATGCCCTTGGCAAGGATCCACGCATCGACCCTTTTGCGTATGGGGCAATGAGATATTGATGAACAAGCATCAAGTGAGGAAACTGATAAGGATTATTAGCAAAAAGATACGAATGGTGGCAAGAAAATTATTTGTTTATGCTATATACAACACAAAAGTGAGCTGTAGGATGGTAACTACAAACTTTGCATCCTTCTCTTTTTACTGCCCATAATGAGTTGTTAGACAACAATGTCTGAATATTTTTCGTTCCCAGTGGTTCCCAAAGCAGTTCACTCAAGATTTCCTCGCAAAGTACATGATTGGTGGACATGTAATGAAGGTTAAGGTATTTCATCCAGACTACAATGAGCATCGGGAATTCCTAATGAAGACAGTGAAGGATGGACGGGCAGCCATCACAAGGGGTTGGCCTAGAGTCATGCGCGCCTTACGCATGGAGGAGGGCACAATATGGGCATTCCGCTTCACCTTCTACAGCAACCAGAATGTCTTTCGCCTCTCTCTTTACAGTCTTTAGTACCACTGTGGTTCATCATTCTTTACTTGGTGCTTATGTAGTTCTTCAGTATATGTACCTGTGCATTGAATTATGGATTCGTGGTTGAACCTATATTTGTAATAAACATGGTTGGATATGAAATAAGTGATTGCCTACTTTAAAATTCACATGTGATTTTAAAATTAGGGATTAATTGGATTAATTATGGATTAAATAGGGATTACACTGCACACGGTTTGCAAAAGCGAAACGCGTGCGATATACATGGAGATCAGAAACGTTTCTAGGATCCACTACGTGTGCGATCAATCTCCACTGCACACAAGACTTTCTCTTGAAAACTGTTTGCGTTAGGCCACCTTGCGCAAACCTTTATCACACAAAAAGTGTGTGTGATGGACAACCTTTGCCACACAGTTTCTTTCTACACATCGTGTGTGATGCATCCAATAACGCAAAGGATAAAATTATGAATATCGTGTGCAATGGCAATGCTATCATAAACGATTTGACGGGAAAAATTGTGTGTGATATACCTATGAACGGAAACGTTTTCCTTGGAGCGACTGTGTGGGATGTGCATACGTATGGAAACGTTTAGCGGGGACTGACTGTGCGGGATGTACTTGTGACCGGAAACAATTTCTCCATATAATTGTATTTTTTTCTGTCTTGTACGTATTTCCGTATTTCAGCCCTTGCCGGTCGCACACGACCTCATTTTGCCGAACGTTTGTGCCAGGAGGGCATATCCCCGACGGTTTCTGGGTCATGTGGGAAGGACCCCCTATCTCCCACACTCACTTGGAGACGGTTCCAGATGCCGCCGCGGAAAGGGGTTTTAAACCGTTTGTTTAGGACCGACGCGCACCAATGATCGCTTCGTGTGGGGACTTTTCGGTTTCTGAGGCAGGTGCAACATCGAAATTGTGCATATTGGGTATTCAAACATCACCAACACCTCTTTGGGTGACGTGCAGATGATGGTTGTCACTCACTCGCCTGCGACGCTTGCCTCCATGGGCCCGTGAGGTCGTCGTCCATTTAATTTGATCCAACGAGAGAGGTAAATTTGACGAACAAGTAGGATTATTTTTGGGTTGTGTTACAGTAGGAGTATATATTATGCGTCGAAGAGGGAAGGGGTACCAACATATACGGTGCGTCATGAACCTCGCTTCGTGTGGGGCCTTCCGAGGCAGGTACCATGTCAAAGTTGTGCATATTAGGTATTCAAACATCACAACCACACATCTCCATACATGTGTTTGGCCCACATGCAAGCGATGTCGGTTTTCCTCTAGCACTCACTCACAGGGTTATCGACGAGATGGTTCGTCCATCTGTGTGCCCGCTTGGTCAATCACTTTGACCGACAACGACAGAGGTTAATTTAACTTATAATTAGGAGGGGATTAAATTTTCGTTCATCTTACATGTCATGATGTGAGATCACATAATATACTTTGAGCGCATGTGTACGCATGAATCCCTCCCACCAGATCTAAGTGGGGGACGAGGGGGAGCACACGAAGCGTCATGAACCTCGCACTGTGTTGGGACTATGCGATTTTAGACACATGCGCCACATCAAAATGTTGTGCTTTTGGTATTCAAACATATGCATGCATCATGTATGTCCATACATATATTTGGGGCACATGCATGCAGCAGTTGTCTTCGGACACTCTCCCTCGCTTGGTTATCATTGATGGCCTATATATTCATGGGCCGGCGTGGACATCCATCACTTCGACCGACAACGAGAGAGGTTACCAGGGTGGATTCTTCTTCTCTTGGTTCTCATTACCGTATAGTCGTACGTCAATCATGGTGAGATTCCAGACCTATGTTTGAGTGCATTCATACACATGAATCCCTATATATATACTATACGTGTCGTGAACACTCACTCCATGTGGGGACTTTCCGGTTCCAAAAGCACCGTGCCACATCAAAGTTGTGCATTGGGTATATTCAAACACCACATAACACTTCCATACATATGTTTGGGCCACATGCACGCAGTGGTTGTCTTCAGGCACTCTCTCGCGTGGTTATCGGCGACAAGCTAGCCTATTTGTGGGGCCGCGTGTGGACATCGTCCATCACTTTGACCCAACAACAAGAGAGGTTATATGACCAAGGTGGTGATTCTTCTTGGTTAGTGTTACAGTACGTCTTGGTGAGATGACCCCTCCCACCAACAGAAAGTGTGTGGGGGGCAACTTCACACTTGCTAAACCTACATGGGGTTGGGGATGTCCGGTTAATTTGCGAGGCACATGTGCCACATCAAATTTGTGAATTGGGTATTTAAATATCATACCACACCATTTTCACACACACACACACACATTGGGCCACCCGCAGGTGTGGTTCATATGTAGTCTCACCCATCTCGCCCCACAAGCACGCATTTGTGGGCCCACACACGATCCATATTTGACCGAAAGCAAAAGGGGGGGGGTTGACCATGATGTACTCCTTTCAGTTTTGTGTTACGGTAGGGTGGTATGTCAGACCTAACTATTTGGGAGCATGCGTTCATAGCTAGGATTCCTCTCCCGCCAACACGAAGTGTGTGTGTGGGGGGGTGGCTAGCAATAATAACACACGCTTTGTGCGGCAGGTGCCACATCAAAGTTGTGCATTGGGTATTTGAACATCAAACCACCCTTTTCACACATATATTTGGTCCACACGCAAGTGTGTTTGTGTTTTGACCCTTTCCTGTGTTCTTTCTTGCCAAATTTATAAACAGTAGACGAGTCGGATCCAGCAACCGTCTGCGATCGGGTACGCAACAGACACGGTTCACTCGGACTACCCGTGTGCCACGCTCGTGCCCGTGTCGCCCACATATCATCACAGTAGATTGGGCTCCACGAGGCTTCCCTCCCACTCTCGAAAATATATACCCCTCACAATGTCAAAAATATCTACCTACCTAGAGAGTTTTTCTATTTGATAGCACACGATTAGTATATGAGGACCATGTGCGATGTCTCTTACTCTCTCTCTCGTTCAATCTGTTGACCCAAATTTTCAATAGCCCCAGCATTTTACTCCCGCCTGCATCCCTTGCAATCTCAAAAATATCTGCTCGGACGGAGTATTTTTTGTTTGATGGCATATAATTATATGTTTTCATCGTGTGTGATGTTTGTTACTCCCGCCCCGCTCTGCTTCAATCCCTTGATCCAAATTTTTGGTAGCCCCGCCATTTTACTCCCACCTAGTAAAATTTTCAGTACCCGCGACATTTCCTCAGGCACCACTTTGGACCCCCTCCACACACACACACCCCAAATCATGCGCTCACCCCAACCCCCCCCCCCACACACACCACCCCTCCCTCGCTCGAAACCCTAGCTAGGTCGCCGACGCGGCACCGCCTCCATCGTCAACCTCCACCGGTCTGCCGTGCAGGTTACCCACAATTATACGTACCCTCGCTGCCCTGAGTTTCTTAGATGACGCCTGTGAAACGCCCCCTTTCCCACAGATCCCCATCCCCATCCCCCTCCTGATAACCCACAAGTATAGGGGGTCGTTTGTAGCCTTCTTCGATAAATAAGAGTGTCGAACCCAAGGAGGAGCTAAAGGTAGAACAAATATTCCCTCAAGCTCTATCGACCACCGATACATCTCTACGCACACTTAACGTTTGCTTTACCTAAAACAAGTATGAAACTATTTTGCAAGAGTAAAACTACGAGTACTTTGCGAGAATAAAACTATGAATAAATTGTGATAAAATAAATGCATATAGCTTTTGTCAACAAGAAAGTCATTTGTCCCTAGGCAATTGATAACTAGACCGGTAATCATTCTTGCAATTTTACATGAGGGAGAGGCATGAGCTAACATACTTTATCTACTTGGATCATATGCACTTCTGATTGGAACTCTAGCAAGCCTCCGCAACTACTAAAGATCATTAAGGTCGTAAAATCCAACCATAGCATTAAGTATCAAGTCCTTTTTACTCCCATACGCAACAACCCACTTGTCCATGTTCAGGCTTCTGTCACTCCGGCAACCAAAAACAAGCAAATTATGAATGTATTGCAACACCCTACAGTGGGGACCCCTCACATTTGCGTGAGACAGAGGGTGCCGGTGTCAAAACCAGCGGATCTCGGGTAGGGGGTCCCGAACTGTGCGTCTAAGGTCGATGGTAACAGGAGACAGGGGACACAATGTTTACCCAGGTTCGGGGCCTCTCTATGGAGGTAATACCCTACTTCCTGCTTGATTGATCTTGATGAATATGAGTATTACAAGAGTTGATCTACCACGAGATCGTAATGGCTAAAACCCTAGAAGTCTAGCCTGTATGACTATAATTGTATATCTATCCTCTACGGACTAAGCCCTCCTGTTTATATAGACACCGGAGGGGACTAGGGTTACACAAAGTCGGTTACAGAGAAGGGAACCTTCATATTTGATTGCCAAGCTTGCCTTCCACGCCAAGGAGAATCCCATCCGGACAGACACGGGTGGAATCTTCGGTCTTCGTATCTTCACAGCCCATCAGTCCGGCCCATGGCTAACAGGCCGGACGCCCGAGGACCCCTTAGTCCAGGACTCCCTCAGTAGCCCCCGAACCAGACTTCAATAACAAGGTGTGCGGCGCGGATAGTCTTCGGCATTGCAAGGAGGGTTCCTCCTTCGATGACTCTAAAACAATGTATTCGGCCTTCCATTTAATGTCGTACCCCTCGACTTCTGTGTATCAACAACTTCAGCTTCCACGTGTCGCGCGAATGCGAGAGGTCAGGGTGTTTTTACATATAACACCCCAGCCATGTGAGGAGGAGTGTCTATTTAAAGAGATTGGATCTCAGATCCATTCAACACCACGCGGAAAAAATCCTCAGAGCTTGCTAGAAAAGACCACCCCAACATGGCTCGCGCTTCCAGCTCCTCCTCCTGTCCCTGCGCCCCAGAGAAAGGCGACCGGGAGAAATGTTCCGTATCCCACGGACATCTAGTGAAGCTGCAAACACAGGGATTCCCCCGCAGATCTGGTTCCCTGTTCGTGCAGGGTTGACCTCCTTCAATAACGAGGTCCAGGCGGAGAATTTCCCCAATCCATCTGGGGGGGGGGGGGGGGGAACGAGTGTGCTCTATCCCTTATTTGCTAAGAGGTGTCGGATTTCCAATTCATCCATTCCTCCGAGGGCTTCTGGAGTACTATGGCCTCCAACTGCACAACTTCACTCCCGCCTCCATCCTGCACATCGCGGGTTACGTTGGTGTGAGTTGTTCCTGGGTTGTGAGGCCCACTTTCAATTGTGGAGAAAGCTGTTATGTCTTGTCCCGCGCAACTACGAGGGATCAATATTTGAAGTGGGAGGAGCCGAAATATGGCGCATCGCCGAGACCGGATACCTGTCCGGCACACCAAAGAAGGCATCCGAAGAGTGGCCTTCCGAATGGTTCTATATTGAGGACGTCGCACTTCCAGACCCAGTTCGGAGGGGTCTTCCCGAGTTCACAAGCGTTCCTTTGAAGAAACGCCACAGCTGGCGCCCTCGGAGCCTCGAGGAGGAAGATAGTGCGGAAGTTCGTCAACTCATGAGCAAGATAAGGACGCTCGCTCAGTCCAGATTATCAATAGTCAAAGTAATGGCGACTTCCATAGTATGGGGGGTCCAGCCACTCCAATATAGAGGGCTTCCCATGTGGCACTACAATGGGGAGGATGACGCCTCCCGCTGCGGCAGGAGGGGTCCGAACACCCCCGCCGCTCTGGCCAAAATATTGGCCGAACTGTTCAAAGGGGAGGAAGAGGAATTTCTACGTATCAAGCGCAGAGATGGATTTTCCATGTACAGTCCTCCTAGCTGGGTAAGTCCCAACCCCTCTACTCTATTTACTCCGCTCCCTGAACCACTTCCAATGAATATTAATCCATCCATATATGAAAGCACTGGCGAAAGATCTTCGAGGGGCTTTACAGCCCCGCCCCACAGCCAGAGGGCCACAATCGGGACCTTGACCCAGGTTTCGAAGAGGATCCGAATATATTCGTGGTGCTCGAGGACGGGGTGCTTTACCAGGCGAGCTATGACGACATGGAAGTGGCCATCACTGCCGATTATGTCGGTCTACTCCCTGCTTCACATGTAAGTAATCAGGAGACACCTCCTCCGAAAGAGTTCCCTCGTTCTGCCTCACCCACCACACTGTCTCGTGCTCAAAAGGGGAGGCGTTCGGCGCACCGTGTTACCCAAGAGGCAACTCCAAAGAGAGCGGCTCCTACGTCGGGCAAGTCTTCAAAGAGGAAGGTGAACGAAGACATGGCCAAGCCTTCATCAAAGAGGTATTGATTTGTAAATACGCCCTTAGGCAGTCGCATCCAACTGTGACTTTTTGTTTGTCTTGTATCCGAAAAAGAGTTCGTCGGACTATATCCAGGGAACCGGCCGGTCATAGTCCTAACAGCCGGGATCCCGATCCTGCCACAAAGACAGAGGCTGATACGAGAGCAAGGCTAGATTGTCCTTCGGCAGAGGATTCAGATGACGTATCTGACACAAACTCAAAAGTTGAGAGCGCCATGAACCATCGGCGCCGGAGGGCCATTTTATGAGACCCCAATTTTACAGAAGAGGCATTCAATGCCTTTAATTCGGCTAATGCATACATCCGAGCTGCTCGAGATGGGCTTAACAGAGCCACAGAGCAGCATTTAAAAAATGCATAGGTAAGTCTTCATCGTTTGAATATGATAATTATATGCCAGTAGCCCCCGAGACTGGAAGCAGTTGGTACAACTGATTTAAGGATCGTTGTATAACCAGGTTCTTACAGAGAACAACAACTTGTTATCCCAAGAGATTGAAAAGTGTCGGACACAACTAACTTGTGTTACCGCCGAACTGGAGAAATCCAAGAAGGCGTACTCTGGTAATATTCCCCTCCATCGAGAAATAATAATTATATACCAGTTATGCTAACATTGTTGCTTATCTCATGACAGGATCGTCAGATCAACTGGAGGAGAAGCTGAAAATCGCACAGACGGGAGAGAAAGAGGCCAAAAGACTACACGCCGCAGGCGAGTGTGTGCTGACCTGAGTCGAGGAGGAGAAAAACAAGCTCCAGGATTCCAACACCCAGCTGGGCGAAGAGCTGAAAGATGTGCGGGCCCAGCTGGCTGACTCCGTAAAGGAAAATAAAAGGCTGCGAAGCGGCATATTCAGTATGTGGCCGAACTTACCTTATAGTAATTTGGAGATGAAAGGATCTGACAGAGTTATGTTTGCAGGTGTGCTGACCGGTCGCCCCGAAGAGGAGATGTCTGGATTCTCGGGCGATCTGCTACAAGAGCTGTCGCAAATGCACGAGCAAGCTCAGCAGGCGATGCGCAGTGTGGCCAAGGCCTTATGGCCATCCGCCTCCCCTCCAGGAAGAATGGAGAAGCTTATAGAGCTATTTAAGGGAGCGCGGCGGCGCTTCCGATTATGGAAGATATCGGCCTGCCGGGAAGGTGCACGAGAAGCCTGGGCCATGGTAAAAACACGGTATACCAAGCTTGATCCAAATCATATGGCCCGGGTCGGACCTCTAGGGTCAGATGGAAAAGAAGTTCTCGTTAATTTGGTATATGACCAAGTGGAAGTAGCCGCCAAGTATTCCCAGCAGGACTGTAAGTTAGACAACCTGCTAGATGGTATAGAGGAGGAAGTATTTGAGTCCAAGTGACTATGTATCTTCCTTGACATGTGTAACTCTAGCTGAATTGTAAAACGATTGTCATGGCAGACCTTTTCGCTTCGACCTCTGGACCCGAAGATGCGGAGTGTTTCCGAATACCTGAGCGGTAAAATAGACTGGGGTATGCGTGGAAACCAGGCATAGGGGTCATAGTTGCTTGAACAGACAAGTTGTATCCGGCTAGTTATGTTATATTACATTATGATTGTAAGAAACATCTTCCAGAGAGAATAGTTCCGTTAAGGGTTCCTTTTCCTGGGCGTGCATGCATTAAAATGCATGTCCGAACTGTGATTGGAAAAATCACAGTATACATAACATCTGGGGGTTCACAATGGGGTGAATGCAAAAAGATCTTTAATCCACCGACCGAATATTCCCTTAAGAACGCTAGCTTTCGGCTTCACCCAGTCTGAGGTACACATCCGGATGACCCGGTAGTAACAATCGCAGAGGTGCTCCCTTTAGGCCCTAGCCGAACTAACGGGAACGTAGGGCATAGGCATAGGAGCTAGGCAACCCAGTTTGGCCAAAACTTAAGTCATATCGATGCATATAATGGCGAAGAAAAGGTACACCTGAAAAAAAATGCATATGTAATGAGCTTGATGCTCGGAAAATAATAATAAGCTTATGTCAAAGAAGCCCCCAGGTATAACTGACGTACATATTTGAGTATGTGTATGTCGCAGGTGCATGGTTTAGCTGCACGAAAAGCTTTAAGGGTAAAAAAGGAAAGAGCAAAAAGAGAGGAAAAATTAATGGAAACAATAGGGAGAAGGAGACGAACAAGGAGTTCGGCGCTAGGCATAGAATCTTCAGAGTCTGGCCGCGTTCCAGGGGTTCGGCTCTAGGCGATTGTCTGACGCATCACGCAGGCGGTACGCTCTTCCGGTGAGAACTTCGTCAATGATGAAGGGAACCTCCCACTTGGGCTTTAGTTTGTCCTTTTTCTTCTCCGACAGGCGTAGAACAAGTTCGCCAACATTATAAGTCTTGGACCGCACTTATCTGCTTTGATACCTGCGAGCCTGCTGTTGATAAAATGCAGAACGGGCTTTTGCAACGTCGTGCTCCTCCTCCAAGGCATCTAAGCTGTCCTGCCGATCAAGCTCAGTCTCTCTCTCTCTCCGTACATGTGCACTCGAGGTGAGTCATGAATAATGTCGCAGAGTAACACTGCCTCTGCGTTGTACACCATGAAGAAAGGTGCATATCCGGTAGTGCGACTGGGCGTGGTCCGCATCCTCCAGAGTATGGAGTCGAGCTCCTCGACCCAGTGCTTGTCTGATTCTTTCAAAGACCGCACTAGTCTGGGCTTGATGCCGCTCATAATAAGACCATCGGCTCATTCGACTTGACCGTTTGTTTGCGGGTGATAGACAGAGGCGTAAACGAGCTTAATGCCCAGATTAGCACACCAGGTTTTCACCTCATCGGCTGTGAAATTGGAGCCGTTATTGGTGATGATGTTGTGTGTAACACCATAACAGTGCACAACACCAGATATGAATTCTATCACTGGCCCGACCTCGGCTGTTTTAACTGGTTTGGCCTCTATCCACTTAGTGAATTTATCCACCATGACCAGCAGATACTTTTTCTTATGGCTTCCTCCTTTAAGGGGTCCAACCATATCAATCCCCCATACCGTGAAAGGCCAAGTGATGGGGATTGTTTGTAGGGTGGTGGGGGGCATATGGCTTTGGTTGGCGAATAGTTGGAATCCAACGCAACGTTGGACAAGGTCCTGTGCATCTGCTCGGGCCATCGGCCAATAAAAACCTGTACGAAAGGCCTTGCTAACAAGGGCCCGAGCTGCGGCATGGTGCCCACCGAGACCGGCATGAATTTCCGCCAGGAGCTGCCGCCCCTCCTCCTCGGAGATACATCTTTGAAGGACTCCGGTAGCGCTTTACTTGTAGAGCTCTCCGTCGTGAACCTTGTAGGCCTTCGAACGCCAGACAATGCGGCGGGCCTCGTTCTGATCCTCAGGGAGTTCCTTCCTATTAAGGTAGGCCAAGAAGGGTTTGGTCCATGGGGCAATGACTGCCATAATGAGATGCGCCGACGGTGTTATTTCGGTGGCTGAGCCCCCAATGATATCGGTGTGTTCAGAATCTGGGGTTGTGTTCGGATCCGGACTGGTGCTGCCGCTCTCCCCTTGCCACACCACAGACGGCTTAAAAAGCCTTTCCAGAAAGATGTTAGGTGGGACGGGGTCGCGCTTGGCGCCGATGCAAGCAAGGACGTCCGCCGCTTGATTACTTTCTCGGGCCACGTGATGAAACTCGAGCCCCTCGAACGAAGCCGATATTTTTAGGAAGGCGTTACGATAAGCCGCCATCTTCAGATCTTTGACATCAAAGTCTCCATTTATTTGAGATATTGCGAGGTTTGATTCCCCACGCACTTCCAGGAATTGTATGCCCATGGAGACAGCCATCCGAAGACCATGCAATAAGGCCTTGTATTCGGCTGCGTTATTGGAGTCTGTGTATAATATTTGGAGTATGTATTGGACTACGTCTCCAGTGGGGGACGTTAAAATGATGCCCGCTCCTAGTCCTGCCAGCATTTTGGAACCACTGAAATACATAACCAAGTTGGAATATGTGCCGTACTCTTTAGGGAGTTCGGCCTCTGTCCATTCGGTGACGAAATCCGCCAGTACTTGGATTTAATGGATCGACGCGGTTTGTATGTTATGTCGAATGGAAGGAGCTCAATGGCCCATTTGGCAATCCGGCCCGTAGCATCGCGGTTGTTTATTATGTCATTGAGTGGTACTTCGGAAGCCACCGTGATCGAACACTCCTGGAAGTAGTGTCGCAGCTTCCGGGATGCCATGAAGACCGCGTATGCTATCTTTTGATAATGAGGTACCGGGATTTGCATGGTGTGAGGACAGTGTATATGTAGTATACTGGCTTCTGAAGCGGGAATTTGTGTCCGTCCTGTTCTCGTTCCACGACGAGCACGGCGCCCACCACCTGGTGTGTTGCCAATATGTATAATAACATGGGTTCGCCAATGTTCGGCGCGTTCATGATTGGGTTGCATGCTAGAAGGGCTTTTATTTCTTCTAGTCCAGCCATTGCCGCATTCGTCCACTCGAAGTGATCGGTGCACCGTAGAAGGCGATATAGTGGCAGTGCCTTTTCTCCCAATCTGGAGATAAAGCGGCTTAAAGCTTCCATGCAACCGGCGAGTTTTTGGACCTATTTAAGGTCCGTTGGTGTAGCCAATTGTGACAAAGCTCGGACTTTGGCTGGATTTGATTCAATTCCTCTATTGGAAACAATGAAGCCCAGTAGTTTTCCAGCGGGGACGCCGAAAACACACTTCTCCGGATTGAGCTTGATGTCATATGCACGAAGGTTGTCGAATGTCAGACGTAAGTCATCTATTAGCAACACGACGTGCATAGTTTTGATGACGACGTCGTCCATGTATGCTTCAACTGTCTTGTCGATCTGTTTCTCCAGGCATGTTTGAGTCATGCGTTGGTAGGTTGCCCCGGCGTTTTTGAGCCCGAAGGGCATGGTGTTGAAGCAGAATGGCCCGTATGGGGTAATGAATGTTGTTGCAGCTTGATCGGATACCTTCATTTTGATTTGATGGTATCCAGAATATGCATCGAGGAAGCACAGTGAGTCGTGTCCTGTGGTGGCATCAATGATTTGGTCGATACGGGGGAGGGCGAAGGGATCCTTAGGGCAGGCCTTATTGAGGTCTTTGAAATCGACGCACATGCACCGGGATTTATCCTTCTTTGGCACCATCACCAGGTTTGCTAGGCAGTCCGGGTGTTTTATTTCTCTAATGAATCCGGCCTCGATTAGCTTGGCTAGCTCTTCCCCCATAGCTTGACGTTTTGCCTCAGAAAAGCGCCAAAGTGTTTGCTTGACTGGTTTATATCCCTTCAATATATTGAGGCTGTGTTCGGCCAACCTGCGTGGAATTCCTGGCATATCAAAAGGGTGCCAGGCGAATATATCCCAGTTCTCGCGCAGGAACTCTCGTAGCGTGGCGTCGACCGTTGGGTCCAGTTGTGCTCCGATAGATGCTGTCTTCTTGGGTCCGTTGGGTGGACTTGGAATTTGACTATTTCTTCTGCTGGTTTGAAGGAGGAGGATTTGGGTCGTTTGTCCAGGATTACATCGTCCCTATCCATCGTGGAGCGTAGTGCGGTTAACTCTTCGGACGCGAGGGCTTCAGATAATGCCTCAAGGGCCAGGAATGCGGGTTTTTTTCCGGCGCGGAGTGCTATGTCTAGATCACTAGCGAGAGTGATTATGCCGTTGGGCCCGGGCATCTTGAGCTTCATATACCCGTAATGAGGTATGTCTTGGAAGCGTGTAAACACATCCCGCCCCAATAGGGCGTGATATCCGCTGTTGAAAGGGGCCACTTGGAAGGTTATTTCTTCGGACCTATAGTTCTCCGGTCTGCTGAATACCACGTCAAGTGTGATTTTTCCCGCACACTGCGCCTCCCGACTGGGAATGATTCCTCGGAAGGTCGTGCTGCTTTTCTTGATGCGGCTCCTGCCTATTTCCATTTTGTGGAGTGTATCCTCATAGATGAGGTTTAGTCCACTGCCACCGTCCATAAGAACCTTGTTGAGCCGAAAACCGTCCACAATTGGACTGAGGACCAAGGCGGCTGGTGCTCAGACTGTCCTGTATTTTGGTTCGTCACGGGCATTAAAAGTTATATCCTGTCGTTCCAATGGTTTATTGTTGCGCTTTGGTAGACTTCGGCGAGTTCGCGGAGTGCCCTTTTGCACCTATTGTTTGAAGCAAATGTCTCGAAGACCGTCAATACTCTGAGGTCGTCATCTTCAGGGGGTGTTGTTCTGGGGTATTCTTGGTGGGGATATCCTCGCCGCTCTTGGCCACTTGCCGGAGTATCCAACATGCTCTAAGGCTGTGGGTTGGTATGTTATCCGGTGTTGTGTGTATTTTTCATGGCCCGTAGAGCCATCCTTCCAGAACGGTTTTCACGCCCCATAATGGGCTTATATTTCTTTACTACTGGACCGGGCGTGCCACGAGGGTGCGCCCTTTTCACCTGAACGAGGGGTTGAGTGGGGACCGATGGTTCCCAGCGGGCTTCCTGAGTTTTCCAGGCGCTTTCCATTGTGTTGTACTTCTGTACGATAGTTGCCAAGTCAGCGAAGTGTAATATGTGACGACGGTTGATGGCGTTGAGGATTCCTTCATCGATGCAATTGTTGTGGAACGCTGAGATCGCGTCTTCGTCGCGGCCATCTTTAATCTTGTCTTTGACAAGGAGGAATCTGGCCCAGAAGTTGTGGACCGTTTCCTGAGACTACTGTTGTATGCTCATGCGAGCGCTTATGTCTGGGTGGGTGGGTGCATTTGAATCCGAACCCTTACCCAATTTTGGATCCGGAGTCTGAAGAACTTCCGAACTTAATAGTTTGGGCTCCAATATGTCAACTGATTTTTTGGGCTTGTCATCCGATTCAATGTTCGGAGGACAAGTCATGTCTTTCTGTGGGCAAGTGTATGGCTCCTCGTGCTTGGAGATCCGAACACAAGTCGTTCTCAATACAGAGGAGGAGTTGTCTTGCTCCTCGATTACCGCTATTTGGTGGGTGATCAGCGGAGTTTTAATTTCTCTCTGGTCGGGTTTAAGCCCAATCCGATCATAGTCTGTAGCATCCCCCAAGGCGGCGATGCGATCTAGGAGTTCTTTTAAAGACGATAACTCCGTCAGATCCATCCGTTTGGAGTATTCGGAATCAACGCGGAGGCGATTTTCAATGACTCGAGAGGTCATCATTGGCTTAAGGGCCGAACAGGCGGTCATGATGAAGCCGCCCAGCCGGAGGGTTTGGCCTGGGGCCAAGGCTCTTCCGGAGGTGATTTTTTCCTTGACGACAAGGCGAGCCATCAAACCTTTCGGGGACGACACAGTGGAACTCTCAATGGAAGCACCAATGTTGGTGTCAAAACCGGCGGATCTCGGGTAGGGGGTCCCGAACTATGCGTCTAAGGTCGATGGTAACAGGAGACAGGGGACACAATGTTTACCCAGGTTCGGGCCCTCTCTATGGAGGTAATACCCTACTTCCTGCTTGATTGATCTTGATGAATATGAGTATTACAAGAGTTGATCTACCACGAGATTGTTGGAAATATGCCCTAGAGGCAATAATAAATTAGTTATTATTATATTTCCTTGTTCATGATAATCGTTTATTACCCATGCTATAATTGTATTGATAGGAAACTCAGATACATGTGTGGGTACATAGACTGATGAAACACAAGTCTGAATTATTGAATGGTTCAAGTAATTTCAGAGTGAAGTTTAAGATCTTCGTGACAAGAGGATAGAATGTCTATGATATGATCATAGAGATGAATATCTGAATTACGAGTTTTGGCACACAATTAAGACATTGTGCAAATTGTTTCACAATTAATACCGCGAACACCATAGTGTGATGGTGTGTCCGAACATCATAGTTGCACTCTATTGGATATGGTGCGTACCATGATATCTCTTATCGAATTACCACTATCGTTCATGGGTTAGGCATTAGAGACAACCGCACTCACTTTAGTGGGGCACCACGTAATTCCGTTGAGGCGACACCGTTTGGAGAAACCTAAGTTGTCGCTTTCTTGAAAGTTTGGGGCTGCGACGCTTATGTGAAAAAAGTTTCAGGTTGATAAGCTCGAACCCAAAGCGGATAAAATGCATCTTCATAGGACACCCAAAACAGTTGGGTATACCTCCTAATTCAGATCCGAAAGCAATAGGGATTGTTTCTTGAATCGGGTCCTTTCTCGAGGAGAAGTTTGTCTCGGAAAGTTGAGTGGGAGGATGGTGGAGACTTGATGAGGTTATTGAACCGTCACTTCAACAAGTGTGTAGCAAGGGCACAGGAAGTTGTTCCTGTGGCACCTACACCAATTGAAGTCGAAGCTTATGATGATGATCATGAAGTTTTGGATCAAGTCACTACCGTACCTCGTAGGGTGACAAGGATGCGTCTTTGCTTGAGTGGTACGGTGATCCTGTCTTGAAGGTCATGTTGCTAGACAACAATGAACCTACGAGCTATGGAGAAGCGATGGTGGGCCCAAATTCCGACAAATGGTTAGAAGCCATAAAATCCGAGATAGGATCCATGTATCATAACAAAGCATGGACTTTGGTGGACTTGCCTGATGATCGGCAATCCATTGAAATAAATGGATCTTTAAGAAGAAGATGACGTGGACGGTAATGTCACCGTCTATGAAGCTCAACTTGTGGCGAAGAGTTTTTTCACAAGTTCAAGGAGTTGACTACGATGAGATTTTCTCATCCGTAGCGATGCTTAAAGTCCGTCGGAATCATGTTAGCATTAGCTGCATTTATGAAATCTGGCAGATGGATGTCAAGACGAAGTTTCCTTACCGGTTTACGTAAGGAAAGGTTGTATGAGATACAATCAGAAAAGTTTTTCGATCCTAAGGATGCTAAAAGGTATGCTAGCTCCAACGATCCTTCTAAGGACTGGAGTAAGCATCTCGGAGTTGGAATATGCACTATGATAGGATGATCAAAGATTTTGGGTTTATACAAAGTTTATGAGAAACTTGTATTTCCAAAGAAGTGAGTGGGAGCACTATAGAATTTCCGATGAGTATATGTTGTTGACATATTGATGATCAGAAATGATGTAGAATTTCTGGAAAGCAAATTGGGTTATTTGAAAGATGTTTTTCAATAGAAACCTGGATTAAACTACTTGAACATTGAGCATCAAGATCTATAGGGATAGATCAAAATCGCTTAATGGTACTTTCAAATGAGCATATACCTTGACATGATCTTGAAGGTGTTCAAGATGGATCAGTCAAAGGAGTTCTTGCCTGAGATGTAAGGTATGAAGTTAAGAGTTAAAGCTCGACCACGGCAGAAAAGAGAGAAAGGACGAAGGTCGTCCCTTATGCTTTAGACATAGGCTCTATAGTATGCTATGCTGTGTACCGCACCGGAAGTGTGCCTTGCCATGAGTCAGTCAAGGGGTACAAGAATGATCTAGGAATGGATCATTGGACAGCGGTCAGAATTGTCCTTGGAGTAAATAAGGACATGTTTCTCGATTGTGGAGGTGATAAAGAGTTTGGCATAAAGGGTTACGTCGATGCAAGCTTTAACACCTATCTGAGTGACTCTGAGTAGCAAACCGGATACGTATAGTGGAGCAACCATTTGGAATAGCTTCAAGTAGAGCGTAGAAGCAGCATTTACAATATGACTTAAAGATTTGTAGCACACACGGATCTGAAAGGTTCGGACCCGTTGACTAAAACCTCTCTCACAAGCAAAACATGATCAAACCTCGTAATTCATTGAGTCTTAATCACATGATGATGTGAACTATTTCTACGACACTAGTAAACTCTTTGGATGTTGGTCACATGGCGATGTGACCTATCGATCATTAATCACATGACGATGTGAACTAGATTATTGACTCTAGTGCAAGTGGGAGACTGTTGGAAATATGCCCTAGAGGCAATAATAAATTAGTTATTATTATATTTCCTTGTTCATGATAATCGTTTATTACCCATGCTATAATTGTATTGATAGGAAACTCAGATACATGTGTGGGTACATAGACAACACCATGTCCCTAGTAAGCCTCTATTGACTAGCTCGTTGATCAATAGATGGTTACGGTTTCCTAACCATGGACATTGGATGTCATTGATAACGGGATCACATCATTAGGAGAATGATGTGATGGACAAGACCCAATCCTAAGCCTAGCACAAAGATCGTAGTTCGTATGCTAAAGCTTTTATAATGTCAAGTATCATTTCCTTAGACCATGAGATTGTGCAACTCTCGGATCTTTGTAGGAATGCTTTGGGTGTACCAAGCGTCACAACGTAATCGGGTGGCTATAAAGGTGCACTACGGTATCTCCGAAAGTGTCTGTTGGGTTGTACGAATCGAGATCGATTTGTCACTCGATGTAAGCGGAGAGTTATCTCTGGGCCCACTCGGTAGGACATCATCATAATGTGCACAATGTGACCAAGGGGTTGATCACGGGATGATGTGTTACGGAAGCGAGTAAAGAGACTTGCAGTAACGAGATTGAACAAGGTATCGGTATACCGACGATCGAATCTCGGGCAAGTACAATACCGCTAGACAAAGGGAATTGTATACGGGATTGATTGAGTCCTTGACATCGTAGTTCATCCGATGAGATCATCGTGGAACATGTGGGAGCCAACATGGGTATCCAGATCCCGCTGTTGGTTATTGACCGGAGAACGTCTCGGTCATGTCTGCATGGTTCCCGAACCCGTAGGGTCTACACACATAAGGTTCGATGACACAAGGGTTATAAAGGAAGTTTGTATGTGGTTCACGAAAGTTGTTTGGAGTCCCGGATGATATCCCGGACGTCACGAGGAGTTCCGGAATGGTCCGGAGCTAAAGATTTATATATGGAAAGTTGTTGTTGGGTTCCGGAAAAAGTTCGGGTTTTTTCGGTATTGTACCGAAGCTTCTGTAAGGTTCCGGAGGATTCCGGAGGGGTCCGGAGGTCCGGAAATTGTTCCACCACGTCCAATACAGTAGCATGGGCTGTAAGGGGCGCCCTAGCCTTAATGGGCCAGGGCACCAGCCCCCAAGGCCCATGCGCATGGGAAGGCGAAAACCCTAAGGGGAGGGCCTCCACTTGACTTGGGAGGCACTCCTCCCCTTGGCCGCCGCCTCCTCAGATTGGATCCGAGGGGCGGCCCCTTCTCCTGCCCCTATATATATGTGGGGGTGGGAGGGCAGCCGCACCATATGTTCCAGCGCAGCCCTTCCCTCTCCCAAGTCCCTTCTCCTCTCCCATGTGCTTGGCGAAGCCCTGCAGGATTGCCACCTCCTCCACCACCACCACGCCGTTGTCTTTGCTGCTGGATGGAGTCTTCCTCAACCTCTCCCTCTCTCCTTGCTGGATCAAGGCGTGGGAGACCTCACCGGGCTGTACGTGTGTTGAACGTGGAGGTGCCGTCCGTTCGGCACTAGGATCTCTGGTGATTTGGATCACGATGAGTACGACTCCTTCAACCCCGTTCTCTTGAAAGCTTCCGCTTAGCGATCTACAAGGGTATGTAGATGCACTCTCCTTCCCCTCGTTGCTAGTTTCTCCATAGATAGATCTTGGTGACACGTAGGAAAATTTTGAATTTCTACTACGTAACCCAACAGAGATCGTAATGGCTAAAACCCTAGAAGTCTAGCCTGTATGACTATAATTGTATATCTATCCTCTACGGACTAAGCCCTCCGGTTTATATAGACACCGGAGGGGACTAGGGTTACACAAAGTCGGTTACATAGAAGGGAATCTTCATATTTGATCGCCAAGATTGCCTTCCACGCCAAGGAGAGTCCCATCCGGACACGGATGGAGTCTTCGGTCTTCGTATCTTCACAGCCCATAAGTTCGGCCCATGGCTAACAGGCCGGACGCCCGAGGACCCCTTAGTCTAGGACTCCCTCAGAGGGCACTGATGTCTACTACACAACCTTCTTCTTGTAGACATTGTTGGGCCTCCAAGTGCAGAGGTTTTTAGCAAATTTCCCTCAAGTGGATGACCTAAGGTTTATCAATCCGTGAGAGGCGTAGGATGAAGATGGTCTCTCTCAAACAACCCTGCAACCAAATAGCAAAGAGTCTCTTGTGTCCCCAACACACCCAATGCAATGGTAAATTGTATAGGTGCACTAGTTCGGCGAAGAGATGGTGATACAAGTGCAATATGGATGGTAGATATAGGTTTTTGTATTCTGAAAATATAAAAACAGCAAGGTAACTAATGATAAAAGTGAGCACAAATGGTATTGCCATGCTTCGAAACAAGGCCTAGGGTTCATACTTTCACTAGTGCAAGTTCTCTCAACAAGGATAACATAACTAGATCATATAAAAATCCCTCAACATGCAACAAAGAGTCGCTCCAAAGTCACTAATAGCGGAGAACGAACGAAGAGATTATTGTAGGGTATGAAACCACCTCAAAGTTATTCTTTCCGATCAATCCATTGGGCTATTCCTATAAGTGTCACAAACAACCCTAGAGTTCATAGTAAAATAACACTTTAAGACACAAATCAAGCAAAACCCTAATGTCACCTAGATACTCCAATGTCACCTCAAGTATCCGCGGGTATGATTATACGATATGCATCACACAATCTCAGATTCATCTATTCAGCCAACACAAAGAAATTCAAAGAGTGCCCCAAAGTTTCTACCGGAGAGTCAATACGAAAACGTGTGCCAACCCCTATGCATAGATTCCCAAGGTCACGGAACCTGCAAGTTGATCACCAAAACATACATCAAGTGAATCAATAGAATACCCCATTGTCACCACGGGTAACCTAGGCAAGACATACATCAAGTGTTCTCAAATCCATAAAGACTCAATCCGATAAGATAACTTCAAAGTGAAAACTCAATCCATTAGAAGAAGGTAGAGGGGGACATCATAATATCCAACTATAGTAGCAAAGCTCGCGTACATCAAGATCGTGCCAAATCAAGAACATGAGAGAGAGAGAGAGATCAAACACATAGCTACTGGTACATACCCTCAGCCCCGAGGGTGAACTACTCCCTCCTTGTCATGGAGAGCACCGAGATGATGAAGATAGCCACTGGTGATGATTCCCCCCTCCGGCAGGGTGCCGGAACAGGGTCCCGAATGATTTTTGGTGGCTACAGAGGCTTGCGGCGGCGGAACTCCTGATCTAGGTTTCTTTTCGGGGGGTTTTGTATTTATAGGAATTTTTGGCGTCGGTCTCACGTCAGGGGGGGGGGTCTCTTAGTCATCCACGAGGTAGGGGGCGCGCCCAGGGGGGTACGGCGCGCCCTCCACCCTCGTGGATGGCTCGAGACTCTTCTGGCCCAACTCTTTTACTCTGGGGGCTTCTTTTGGTTCATCAAAAATTGGCACGTCAATTGGACTCCGTTTGGTATTCCTTTTCTGTAAAACTCAAAAACAAGGAAAAACAGAAACTGGCACTAGGCTCTAGGTTAATAGGTTAGTCCCAAAAATCATATAAAATAGCATATAAATGCATATAAAACATCTTAGATGGATAATATAATAGCATGGAACAGTAAAAAATTATAGATATGTTGGAGACGTATCAAGCATCCCCAAGCTTAATTCCTGCTCGTCCTCGAGTAGGTAAATGATAAAAATAGTTTTTTTGATGTGGAATGCTACCTAACATATTTATCCATGTAATTCTCTTTATTGTGGCAAGAATATTCAGATCCGTAAGATTCAAAACAAAAGTTTAATATTGACATAAAAATAATAATACTTCAAGCATACTAACAAAGCAATCATGTCTTCTCAAAATAACATGACCAAAGAAAGCTATCCCTACAAAATCCTATAGTCTGGCTATGCTCTATCTTCATCACACAAAATATTTAAACCATGCACAACCCCGATGACAATCTAAGCAATTGTTTCATACTTTTGATGTTCTCAAACTTTTTCAATCTTCATGCAATACATGAGCGTGAGCCATGGACATAGCACTATAGGTGGAATAGAATGGTGGTTGTGGAGAAGACAAAAATGAGAAGATAGTCTTGCATCAACTAGGCGTATCAACGGGCTATGGAGATGCCCATCAATAGATATCAATGTGAGTGAGTAGGGATTGCCATGCAACGGATGCACTAGAGCTATAAGTGTATGAAAGCTCAACAAAAGAAACTAAGTTGGTGTGCATCCAACTTGCTTGCTCACGAAGACCTCGGGCATTTTGAGGAAGCCCGTCATTGGAATATACAAGCCAAGTTCTATAATGAGAATTTCCACTAGTATATGAAAGTGACAAAATAGTAGACTCTCTATCATTAAGATCATGGTGCTACTTTGAAGCACAAGTGTGGAAAAAGGATAGTAGCATTGCCCCTTCTCTATTTTTCTCTCATTATTTGTTTTTTTTGGCCCTCTCTTTTTTTGGCCTATTTTTTTCGTCCGGAGTCTCATCCCGACTTGTGGGGGAATCATAGTCTCCATCATCCTTTCCTCACTGGGACAATGCTCTAATAATGAAGATCATCACACTTTTATTTACTTACAACTTAAGAATTACAACTCGATACTTAGAACAAAATATGACTCTATGTGAATGCCTCCGGCGGTGTACCAGGATGTGCAATGAATGAAGAGTGACATGTATGAAAGAATTATGAATGGTGGATTTGCCACAAATATGATGTCAACTACATGATCATGCAAAGCAATATGACAATGATGGAGCGTGTCATAATAAACGGAACAGTGGAAAGTTGCATGGCAATATATCTCGGAATGGCTATGGAAATTCCATAATAGGTTGGTATGGTGGCTGTTTTGAGGAAGGTAATGGTGGGTGTTATGGTACCGGCGAAAGTTGTGCGACACAAGAGAGGCTAGCAATGGTGGAAGGGTGAGAGTGTGTATAATCCATGGACTCAACATTAGTCATAAAGGACTCACATACTTATTGCAAAAATCTATTAGTTATCGAAACAAAGTACTATGTGCATGCTCCTAGGGGGATAGATTGGTAGGAAAAGACCATCGCTCGCCCCCGACCGCCACTCATAAGGAGGACAATCAAAAAATAAATCAGGCTCCAACTTCATCACATAACGGTTCACCATACGTGCATGCTACGGGAATCACAAACTTTAACACAAGTATCTCTAAAATTCATAACTACTCACTAGCATGAATGTAATATTACCATCCTCATATCTCAAAACAATCTTAAGGAATCAAACTTCACATAGTATTCAATGCACTTTATATGAAAGTTTTTATTATATCCCTCTTGGATGCCCATCATATTAGGACTAAATTCATAACCAAAGCAAATTTACCATGATGTTCTAAAGACTCTCAAAATAATATAAGTGAAGCATGAGAGTTCATCTATTTCTTCAAAATAAAACTACCGTCGTGCTCTAAAATATATAAGTGAAGCAATAGAGCAAACGACAAACTACTCCAAAAGATATAAGTGAAGATCAATGAGTAGTTGAATAATTATGTAACTATGTGAAGACTCTCCAACATTTAAGAATTTCATATCTTGGGATATTATTCAAACACCAAGCAAAACAAAATAAAATAAAATGACGCTCCAAGCAAAACACTTATCATGTGGTGAATAGAAATATAGCTCCAAGTAAAGTTACCGATGAACGAAGACGAAAGAGGGGATGCCATCCGGGGCATCCCCAAGCTTAGGCTCTTGGTTGTCCTTGAATATTACCTTGGGGTGCCTTGGGAATCCCCAATCTTAGGCTCTTGCCACTCCGTATTCCATAGTCCATTGAATCTTTACCCAAAACTTGAAAACTTCACAACACAAAACTCAACAAAAAACTCATAAGCTTCATTAGTGTAAGAAAATAAATCACCACTTTTGGTACTGTTGTGAACTCATTCTAGATTCATATTGGTGTAATATCTACTATATTACAACTTCTCTATGGTTCATACCCTCCGATACTACTCATAGATTCATCAAAATAAGCAAACAACACATAGAAAACAGAATCTGTTAAAAACAGAACAATCCGTAGTAATCTGTAACTCCTGAATACTTATGTAAATCAAAAAAATTCTTAAATAAGTTGGTGGACGTGAGGAATTTGTCTATTAATATTATTCAAAAATAATCAACTTAAAATCACTCTTCTGTAAAATATTACAGCTAATCTCGTGAGCGCAGAGTTTCTGTTTTTTACACCAAGATCGCATTAACTTTCACCCAAGTCTTCCCAAAGGTTCTACTTGGCACAAACACTAATTAAAACATAAAACTACATATAACCAGAGGCTAGATAGATTATCTATTACTAAAAAGGAGCAAAAGGCAAATAACAAAAATAAAATTGGGTTGCCTCCCAACAAGCGCTAACGTTTAACGCCCCTAGCTAGGCATGATGATTTCAATGATGCTCACATAAAAGATAAGAATTGAAAAATAAAGAGAGCATCATGAAGAATATTACTAACACATTTAAGTCTAGCCCACTTCCTATGCATAGGGATTTTGTGAGCAAACAATTTATGGGAACAAGGATCAACTAGCATAGGAAAGAAAAACAAGCATAACTTCAAGATTTTAAGCACATAGAGACGAAACTTGATATTATTGAAATTCCTACAAGCATATATTCCTACCTCATAATAATTTTCAGTAGAATCATGAATGAATGCAACAATATAACCATCACATAAAGCATTATTTTCATGATCTACAAGCATAGAATGTTTATTACTCTCCACATAAGCAAATTTCTTCTCATGAATAGTAGTGGGAGAAAACTCAACAAAATAACTATCACGTGAGGCATAATCCAACTGAAATTTAAAATCATGCTGACAAGTTTCATGGTTATCATTATTCTTTATAGCAGACATGTCATCACAATAATCATCATAGATAGCAACTTTGTTCTCATAATCAATTGGAACCTCTTCCGAAATAGTGGATTCATCACTAAATAAAGTCATGACCTCTCCAAATCCGCTTTCATAATTATCACAATAAGATTCAACACCCTCCAAAATAGTGGGATCATTACTTCCTAAATTTGTCACTCTTCCAAACGGACTTTCATTAATATAATCATCATAAATAGGAGGCATGCTATCATCATAATAAATTTGCTCATCAAAACTTGGGGGACAAAAAATATCATCTTCGTCAAACATAGCATCCCCAAGCTTGTGGCTTTGCATATCATTAGCATCATGGATATTCACAGAATTCATACTAACAACATTGCAATCATGCTCATCATTCAGATATTTAGTGCCAAAAATTTTAATGCATTCTTCTTCTAACACTTGAGCACAATTTTCCTTTCCATAATTTTCACGAAAGATATTAAAAAGATGAAGCATATGAGGCACCCTCAATTCAATTTTTTTGTAGTTTTGTTTTATAAACTAAACTAGTGATAAAACAAGAAACTAAAAGATTCGATTGCAAGATCTCAAGATATACCTTCAAGCACTAACCTCCCCGGCAACGGCGCCAGAAAAGAGCTTGATGTCTAACACAACCTTCTTCTTGTAGACGTTGTTGGGCCTCCAAGTGCAGAGGTTTGTAGGATAGTAGCAAATTTACCTCAAGTGGATGACCTAAGGTTTATCAATCCGTGGGAGGCATAGGATGAAGATGGTCTTTCTCAAACAACCCTGCAACCAAATAGCAAAGAGTCTCTTATGTCCCCAACACACCCAATACAATGGTAAATTATATAGGTGCACTAGTTCGGCGAAGAGATGGTGATACAAGTGCAATATGGATGGTAGATATAGGTTTTTGTAATCTGAAAATATAAAAACAGCAAGGTAACTAATGATAAAAGTGAGCACAAATGGTATTGCAATGCTTCGAAACAAGGCCTAGGGTTCATACATTCACTAGTGCAAGTTCTCTCAACAAGGATAACATAATTAGATCATATAACAATCCCCCAACATGCAACAAAGAGTCACTCCATAGTCACTAATAGCGGACAACAAACGAAGAGATTATTGTAGGGTACAAAATCACCTCAAAGTTATTCTTTCCGATCAATCCATTGGGATATTCCTATAAGTGTCACAAACAACCCTAGAGTTCGTAGTAAAATAACACCTTCAGACACAAATCAACCAAACCCCTAATGTCACCTAGATACTCCAATGTTACCTGAAGTATCCGCGGGTATGATTATACGAGATGCATCACACAATCTCAGATTCATCTATTCAACCAACACAAAGAACTTCAAAGAGTGCCCCAAAGTTTCTACCGGAGAGTCAAGACGAAAACGTGTGCCAACCCCTATGCATAGATTCCCAAGGTCACGAAACCCGCAAGTTGATCACCAAAACATACATCAAGTGAATCAATAGAATACCCCATTGTCACCACGGGTATCCCATGCAAGACATACATCAAGTGTTCTCAAATCCTTAAAGACTCAATCCGATAAGATAACTTCAAAGGGAAAACTCAATCCATTAGAAGAAGGTAGAGGGGGACAAACATCATAATATCCAACTATAGTAGCAAAGCTCGCGTACATCAAGATCGTGCCAAATTAAGAACACAAGAGAGAGAGATTGATCAAACACATAGCTACTTGTACATACCCTCAGCCCCGAGGGTGAACTACTCCCTCCTTGTCATGGAGAGCGCCGAGATGATGAAGATAGCCACCGGTGATGATTCCCCCCTCCGGCAGGGTGCCGGAACAGGGTCCCGATTGATTTTTGGTGGCTACAGAGGCTTGCGGCGGCCGAACTCCCGATCTAGGTTTCTTTTCGGGAGTTTTTGTATTTATAGGAATTTTTGGCGTTGGCCTCATGTCAGGGGGGTCTCCGAGTCATCCACGAGGCAGGGGGCAGGCCCAGGGGGGTAGGGCGTGCCCTCCACCCTCGTGGATGGCTCGTGACTCTTCTGGCCCAACTCTTTTACTCCGGGGGCTTCGTTTGGTGCAGAAGAAATCATCAAAAATTGGCACGTCAATTGGACTCCCTTTGGTATTTCTTTTCTGTAAAACTCAAAAACAAGGAAAAAATAGAAACTGGTACTGGGCTCTAGGTTAATAGGTTTGTCCCAAAAATCATATAAAATAGCATATAAATGCATATAGACATCCTATATGGATAATATAATAGCATGGAACAATCAAAAATTATAGATACGTTGGAGACGTATCAGGCACCGTAGGACAACACCATATCAAAATATACACTCGAACCAACCATGATCATCAATTAGCCCATAGGACAAAATGGATCTACTCAAACATCATAGGATAACCATAGATCATTGGGAAATAATATATGGAGGTGAGCACCATGTTTAAGTAGAGATTACAGTGGGGAAAGGGGTGTTACACCGCTGCATAGAGGGTAAGAAAGTTGGTGTTGATGGTAGCAAGGTTGTTGTAGATCTGGCAGCGTTCCGGCGCTACCAGGAGAGAGGGGGAGAGAGCCCCCCTCCTTATTCTTCTTCCTTGGCCTCCCCCCTAGATGGTAGGAGAGTTCCCCCTGTGGTCCATAGACTCCATGGCAGCGGAGGGGCAGGAGCCCCTCCGAGACTGGATCTCCCTCTCTATTCTCTTCTGTTCCGCGTTCCTGTTTTCTAGCCGAAAACCGTTTCTTATATTCCCGGAGATTCGTAACTCCAATTGCTCCGAGATTTTAACACAATTTTTTTCCGGATATAAGCTTCCTTGCACCCGAAGTAGATCTCCAACCGACGTTCGAGGAGGGCACAACCCACCACCACGCGTCTGGGCTACCTGGCACGCTCAGGTGTCTTGTGGTCGCCGTGGGCCCCCGTTGGTGTTGATTCCACCTCCCGAAAGTCACATATATTCCAAAATAATTCTTCATAAATTTTTATCGTGTTTGGACATTGTTTGATATGGATAATCTGCGAAACAAAAAACATGCAAAAAACAGGAACTGGCATTGTGCACTGGATCAATATGCTAGTCCAATAAATCATATAAAATGTTGCAAAAAATATGTGAAAGTTGTATAATATTGGCATGAAAAAATAAAAAATTATAGATATGACAGAGACGTATCAGCATCCCCAAGCTTAATTCCTGCTCGTCCTCGAGTAGCTAAATGATAATAAGATAAGTTTTGATGTGGAATGCTACCTAGCATAATCTTGATCATATATCTAATCATGGCATGAATATTAAGACACAAGTAATTAAAAGCAATAGTCTATAATTTGACATAAAGACATCAATACTCGGGCATCCCAACAAACAATCGTGTCTTTCAAAATATCAACACTAAAGAAAGCTATCCCTACAAAATCATATAGTCTTGTCATGCTCTGTCTTCTTAACACAAAGCACTTATCATGCACAACCTCTTTGACAAGCCGACCAATTGGTTCATACTTTTTAACGCGCTTAAGTTTTGTCAACCCTCACACAATACATGAGCGCAAGCCATGGATATATAACAGTATGGGTGGAATAGAGTATGATGCTAGGGGTAAATATAGAGAAGACAAAAAAGTAAGAAAGTCTCACATCAACGCGGCTAACCAACAGGCTAGTACTCCTCCTCCTTGACGGGGGCTCGGCGACGTGGCGTCTCACCCTCCTCCTTGGACCAGGCGCGGTGACGCGGCGGCTCATCGTAGTCATCGTCACTCGTGCTTCCCCCGGGGGAGGCGCCACTGCTGCTGGAGGTGTCACGGCCAACGCCAAGGGCAAGTTCACCGTAGAGGGTGCCGCCCCCGCAGTGGCCGTCGTCATCGAAGAGGTGGTCGCTATCGCTGTCGTCGCCCACTGGGCAGCACCCCAAGCGCCTGCCGTCTTCCCCAAAGACCATGACGAAGAGCGTCACCACCCCATCATACTTGAAGTGGAGGGTTGGCCTCCCCTGCAGGCTGCGGGCGCGGGCGAATGTCTGCTACCCGCGGTTCAGGAACACATTACCTGCGGGGGTAACCTCGACCTCCACCCACGAGGCCTTGCTGCAACAGCCGTCGGCTTGCAGCCACAGGCCGCCAGGTCCTCCGTCCATCAACTCCTCTGTTAAGAAGCGCGGAAGTGGAACCATGTGCCTCCCGGCCTCTCCACCCATGCCACGAACTCTCGGGCCACGTCGGGCGTGTGGGATCGCTGGCGCGGCGGCCGGGCAGCCACCCTGCCACCATGACCGTGGCTATCATGGCTTCCGCAGCCGCCCCCGCGGGAGGAACCCTTAACATGGCCATTGGAGGCAATGCGCACACCCATGGGGGTGCGCTCGCGCCGCTGGGGGACTGCCGCCCGCGTCGTGATGGACTTACAGGGACGGCCGCGCCCCCTCTTGGGCGGCAGCCAGCATGGCCCCTCCTGGGGGGCTTTCCCCTTCTCGATGGCTGATAACCTCCTCACCGGCAACATGGGTGCTGCAGCAAGAGTGCAGAATGGAGGAGCAAGAAGATAAAGATGGGCTAGGGGGCTCTGTTCCCCTCGCCCTCTTATAGGCGAGCAGAGGCCAACCGTCGCCCCTTCGCATTCGGGCAATGATGGACCTCTAGGCGTGTGCGAGTCCTTTGTCAGCCTGGGCAGTTGCCGAGGTGACGTGGGAATGTGGAGGCGTCCACACCACATCGCCCGCCACGCGTCGACTCCCTCCTTGGCTTCGCCTGGAAACCAGCTCGAGCGCTCCTTGGGCCCGGGGGCTACTGGCGGCATTCTAGGATCGGGGGTACCCAGTTCTGCCTGCCTACGACCTAGCGTGTGGGCTCATCGACGGCCTGGTACGGCCCATCTATAGGACCCCTCTAGTCAAGACCCTCACAAGAGCCCCGGCCTCGTGAGGAGAACGACACCAAGACCTCCCGAGGGAGCAGCTCTTTGAGCCTGCCTCCCGAGGAGCGGAGATTTCTATGGAGGTACCCAACCTCACGAGGTTGTGATGATGAGCTATGATGACCAAGAACAGGCGGGCGCTAGCGGGCGCAGAGGAGATAGTTTCCTCTTTGGTGCTAAGGAGGCAAGGACGAACGCGGGTTCCCAAGGAATCCCCTAAAGGTTTCCATTCCGGTGCAACGAGACCAAGACCACGAGCTCGGCAGGACAGATGTCAACGCTGAGCCCACCTCTGCGTCATGACCAGAAGCTTTGCAGGTGAAGGCCACCTTTCGTCAGGATTAGATGTACTTCTTGTCCCCTTTAAAATTGGCCGTAGTGGGATCCCTTCCCGCCTAAGTTTTGAGGGAAGAGCACCAAGGCCACTATAAATATAGGTTAGTCTCCACCGTAGAGGGGGATCGGATCCATTCCACCCACACTAACTGAGCCCTCGCGAGGCTGCTCATCCACTTTACTAGTTCATCCCCAGTCTCCTCGTGAGGCCAATCCACCACAAAGTAGGGGTACGCTTTTACACCGCAAGGTGGCCCGAACCTGGGTAAATTATCATGTTCATATTCTTCCCCGCTCGTGCGAACTCGACGAGGCTAGGCTGTGGGGTGGTGAGCTTGAGATTAGGCTAGGAGGGGATCCTTGCACATGCCCTATAGTTCGAACCTTCTTGGGTCTGCGGAGCCCTGAATCCGACAACAAGTTCGCCGTCCGAAAAAGTAGCACAGTCGCTCGAGGGCAATGTTGACGTTGAGCCCCCGAGCTCCATGGATGATTCCTCCATGATCTTGATAGAGATAGGAGTTGACGTTGATGAAGGCTCTGGTCCAAACATGACGGTCTATGGCGGAGCGCAGTCCTCGGTCGAGCCAAGGTGACTAGTCGAGCCGGCGACGAAGATGCCGACGTCGCAATTGATCTGCAAGCGAGCCATTGATCCGTTGGCGATCCCACAGCGGAACTATCAATGAAAGGACCATTCTCGGAGGGAACTCGACAGACCTCGGGGTAGGGGGTCCCAAGCTGTGGATCTTGGATAAATGGTAACATGAAGAACAGAGTCGATGTTTACCTAGGTTTGGGCCCTCTTGATGGTGGTAAAACCTGTCGGCATCCTAGGAACGGGGGTACCCAGACTTGCCTGCCTGCGGCCCAAGAGTGTGGCTCCACCAACGGCCTGGTACGACCCAACTTCGGCAGCAACGGCTCAAGACCCTCGCGAGGGGCCAAGCCTCGCGAGGCGGACGACACCAAGACCTCCCTGGGGGTGGCCTCGCTAGGCTGGCTCCCGAGGAGTGGAGATATCTATGCGAGGGGCACCTCGCGAGGTTCACATGACGTGAGCCATGACGACCAAGGCCAGGCGGGCGCAGTGTACCAGTTTCTTCTTTGGTGCTAAAGAGGCAAGCGCAGGCGAGGAATCCCGAGGCATCAGGAAAAGGTTTCCATATCAGTGCAACAAGACCAAGACCAGCAGGACGACAGGACAGAGGTCATCGCGGAGCCCACAACAGCATCACCACCAGAGCCTTTGGCAGGCGAAGACCACCTTTTGTCAGGATAGCTTGTACTAGTTGTCCCCCTTCAAACTTGGCCGTTGTGGGATCCCTTCCCGCCTAACATTTGGGAAGAGGACCAGGGCCTCTATAAATAGGACTAGCCACCACCATAGGAGGGGATCGACTCATCCTAGATTGGATCCATTCCATCCTCACATCCACCAGCTCATCGAGCTCAAGAACACCTCTCCTCCTGAGGTTGTTCATCCACTGTACTAGTTCATCCTTAGCCCTTGAGGCAATCCACCACCACCACACTGGAGTAGGGTATTAGATCACAACGGTGGCCCAAACCTGTCGGTGTTCTGGCAACGGGGGTCCCCAGACTTGCACGTCATGCCCACCTCTGCTAAGCCAAAGACGGCCATTGTCGACCCATCTTCATCAGCAAGGCATCCAAGACCCTCGCGAGGCGGACGACGCAAGACCTCCTCAGGAGTGGCCTAGTCAGGCAGCTTCACGAGGAGCAGAGATATCAAGGCAGGGAAAACCTCATGAGGGTCTCGTGACGTGAGCCATGACGATCGGCACCAGGCGGGCGCCAGCGCGCACAGCGTCCTTGTTTCCTCTTTGGTGCTAAGGAGGCCAGCGCAGGCGAGGAGTACCGAGGCATCAGGCAAAGGTTGCTATATCGGTGCAATGAGACCAAGACCAGTAGGAGGGCAAGACGGAGGTTATCGTGGAGCCCAAGACGGCGTCACCACCAGAGCCTTTTGCAGGCGAAGACCACTTTAGTCAGGATAGCTTGTACTGGCTGTCCCCCTTCTAATTTGCCCGCCGTTGTTGGCTCCCTTCCCGCTCAATATTTGGGAAGAGGAGCAGGGCCTATATAAGTAGAGCTAGCCACCACAGTAGGGGCATCGAGCAGTCCACCCAGCTCTCCCCCGCCAAGTTCGCAAGCACAAGAACACCTCAACCTCAGGAGGTTGTTCTTCCCTCTGTACTGTTCATCATCAGCCCAAGAGGCAATCCACCACCACCACACTGGAGTAGGGTATTACACCACAATGGTGGCCTGAACCAGTATAAATCTCGTGTCTTTCTGTGTTGCGAGGTCGTCGAGTTCGTTCGCGAGATCTTAGTGAGCTAGGGCGTAGATCGGTAGGAGGGAAAGACTTTGCACGCACCCCAGTGTTCGAACCTTAAGGGTTTGCCGGAACCCCACATCCGACAAAACCAGTATAAACCTCTGTGTCTTGTGTTCTTTGGGTTCGTCGGGCTAGGCCTTGAGATCGTTGAGCGAGCGAACTAGGGAGAGAGAGTCCTTCATGCGCACCCTAGAGTTCGAACCTCACAAGGGTTTGCCGGAACCGAGAATCCGACAAAACCCTACGTCATGCTCTTGTTAATATTGATGATGATGTATCGAGTATAGAGTTGATCTACCTCAAGACTGTAAATTGTGGTCTAAACCCAAGGGGTATGATGATGAATTTCATAATAATCTATCGACTAGCCTAGCCTCGGCTTATATAATGTACCGGAGGACTAGGATAACAAGAGTCCTAGTCGGCTACATCGATGGAGAGGAGTCCTTGTCTTGATCACCAAGACTTGTGGAATCTTCCTCGTATATGTCATAGGTTGCCCGAAGTGGCCCATTAGTGAACCGCCATGGGGGTCCTCGGCCTGACCCAGTGGTTCGGAGACGACATGGTGAGTACCCCCTAGTCCAGGACACTGTCACATGACTCGTAAACTTGGACTCAGAGATGGCCCGCGTTGGTGTTCCCCTGCGATAAGGAGTGCCATCTCCCCGGAGAGTCAGACCACGCACCAGCGTCACCACTCGAGTTGTAATGGAATGTCCACACTCGTACCTCAAGTCTATCTCTCGTGAGAGACAAGTGAATGCCACCAGGTTTTCCTCGGCGATCAACAACACCCGGTCACCCGGGGAACCCTTTGATGCAGCATCCATTGTGTTTTCATCCAAGGAGCAGCAGACTACTATTCAGAAACATATTCTGAGTGCCCCTGAAGCACTCGAACTTAAACGAAAAGCTCAGTCGCTTGCTCTACGAAACCTCAACCGATTTGAGGGCTAATGATGAGGTCACCTACTATGGGTATGGTCAAGGACCTATCATATGGAGCCCACCTAGGGCCCCACACCATCATTGGTAGGTCTCTGTACCACATGAGCATTCAGATGCTTATAACTAGAAGGCCACTCGGATGCCTCGACAGCACTCGTACGCCCACTCTCTAGTCGGCGTCACCACCACCACTCGGACAAAGAAGATGAAGGGATGGCGTGGGAGCTGCACCGGTCGAGTAGTCTTAAGTCATTCTTCCAGTATAGTCATAGCTACTATTACCTGTAACTATCATAGTTGTCCCTATTTATACTTGTAATTGTCGTAGTTATGAAAATAAAACACCCAGGTGATACGTCTCCAATGTATCTATAATTTTTTACTGTGCCATGCTATTATATTATCTGTTTTGGATGTTTATGGGCTTTATTAAACACTTTTATATAATTTTTGGGACTAACCTATTAACCCAGAGCCCAGTGCCAGTTTTGGTTTTTTGCCTTGTTTCAGTGTTTTGCAGAAAAGGAATATCAAACGGAGTCCAAACGGAATGAAACCTTCGGGAGAGTTATTTTTGGAACGGAAGCAATCCAGAAGACTTGGAGTGTACGTAAGGGAAGCAACGAGGAAGGCACGAGGCAAGGGGGCGCGCCCACCCCCCTGGGCGCGCCCTCCACCCTCGTGGGCCACTCGTGGCTCCCCTTACCGACTTCTTTCGCCTATATATATCTCCATATACCCTAAAACCATCGGGGAACAGAATAGATCGGGAGTTCCGCCGCCGCAAGCCTCTGTAGCCACCAAAAACCAATCGGGACCCTGTTCCGGCACCCTGCCGAGGGGGAATCCCTCACCGGTGGCCATCTTCATCATCCCGGCGCTCTCCATGACGAGTAGGGAGTAGTTCACCCTCGGGGCTGAGGGTATGTACCAGTAGCTATGTGTTTGATCTCTCTCTCTCTCGTCTTCTTGGTTTGGCACAATCTTGATGTATCTCGAGCTTTGCTATTATAGTTGGATCTTATGATGTTTCTCCCCCTCTACTCTCTTGTAATGGATTGAGTTTTCCCTTTGAAGTTATCTTATCGGATTGAGTCTTTAAGGATTTGGGAACACTTGATGTATGTCTTGGCGTGCTTATCTGTGGTGACAATCAGATATCACGTGATCCACTTGATGTATGTTTTGGTGATCAACTTGCGGGTTCCGCCCATGAACCTATGCATAGGGGTTGGCACACATTTTCGTCTTGACTCTCTGGTAGAAACTTTGGGGCACTCTTTGAAGTACATTGTGTTGGTTGAATAGAAGAATCTGAGATTGTGTGATGCATATCGTATAATCATACCTGTCGGGGATATACCCCGCGGTGTAAACCGGCCGGAAGTTAACCCGGCCGGTCTGGACGGCTCACTGGTAACCCGCCCGGAGCTTGGCGGTTCACGGGCTACCCGCCCGGTCTTGGCGGTTCATTAGTAACCCGGCCGGCGGATCGAAGGCAGTTCAACTATTGTGGGCGGTTGACGAGGAAAGGCATGAGGAATATTTTACAAGGAGTTAAGACCAGGACTTGTATCCGGTTTGTATTAGAGATAGACTAGTCCTAATCCTAATAGGACTCCACATGTAAACCGCCCCTTCAACATATATAAGGAGGGGCAGGGCTCCCCAAAGAGGGACAAGTTCCACAAGTTGGACAAGTTAGGTTTAGACAAGTTCCACAAGTTGGACAAGTTAGGTTTAGACAAGTTCCACAAGTTGGACAAGTTAGGTTTAGACAATAGCTCTCGAGTTAGAGCACTCGTGTAACCGTGATCATCATCATCAATATCAATGAAGCAGGACGTAGGCTTTTACCTCCAACGAGAGGGGCCGAACCTGGGTAAAACCTCGCGTCTCTCGTCCCGCTCAACCCCTCTCAAGCTACCACATAGATGCGTTGGCCTCGCGACTAAGTCCTAACACTAAGGACATCTGCCGTGACAATTCCACGACAGTTGGCGCCCACCGTGGGGCCGGCGCACGGTGGTGTTGAGTTCTTGAAGGGATCTCTCCAGGGATCGAGAAGTTTGCAATTGTCCGAATAAGCCGGTTTGGAAGGATCTACACCAGCTTTTATCAAGATCATAAATTTTTATGGTGTTCACGGTCGACCAAGATGGCCAAGGTGTTCCAAGCCGCTACTAGTAGTTTCTGCCATGAATCACTTTTGCCATGAGCCGCCATCGGCTCTCCATGGGAAAAGGCCCGTCGCCGCCGACGGCTGCCTTGAAGGCACGTTCCTCGCTTTTTGCCACCTCAATCACGGGCTCGAGTGCCGTCTCGTGGCTATCCTCACCTCGTCTTCGAATCCGCCTTTGGTGCCATGAGTCGCCGCATCCCTCTGCAGTCGTCCAAAGACTCGGTTTCCGACTTGACTCTGAAGGCTGCCGTCATTGTCACATCGTCCGGTGTTTCACAGTACTCTCTGCTTCAAGCCGCCGAGAATTCTTGCCGGGGCCCCAGATCAAGCCAAGCCGTCGGCGATCGCTAAAACAATTCCAAAGTGATTTGATTGATTGCTAGATATACTACTACCAACCAGCGGCGGTTCCCACTACGTAAAATTCAAGGCTGATTTGACAACTAGTACTACTTCCACGTGAAAGTAGTCTACTAGTTCGATCTTTTTGTTCTCCGCATAACGGCTATGTAAGACACCAGGAATACTACCAGATCGGAGTAAGAAAAAGAGGGCAGCAGAATACATCTGCATAAGCGACCGAGAACCCGGCAATTCAACTTCCATCAAGCTAAGTAATATGGTATCTTGACAATAGTCAAATCGATTCGCCGTTGAGGAACCGCGGACTTCAAATACTCCATGTGGGATCCGAAGGGAAAAGTATTACTTCAAAAGTACCACCACACCGCTTTATGCAAGCTATTACAACCATGCCTGTGGTGGCGGGCGTTACAAACAATAACAAAGCGTCTCAATCGGCATTTAAACATCAGCCAGCCACGATTCAGATTTGCCTCGTTCGCCTCGCTGCTCCACCTCCTCGGCCGCGGGTTCTGCGTGCCGTTCAAGCCACAAGCCACCTCCCGCGTTGAACCGGCCTTCGCCCGCGCTGTTCCATCGGGCGCCCTTCTACTTCAGGCCGCCGTGCCTTGGGTACTTTGTTGCCCATAAACCGCCCGTTTCTGCGGTTCACTTTCAGCTCGTCGCTGTCGTCAAGTAGCACGGCCGACCTGTTTCTTCCGCAAGGCTGCCGCCACAATTCACCTCGCCCGGTTTACCCTCACGAGTGCAGGCTTGCTCTGCTCCGAGCCCTATGACGGCCCACGATTGCCGCAGCAGCATGTTCCGGCGTCCGTATTCATCGGACAAAATATACGAGGACAAGTGCTCACTATAAAAGTGATGCCCTATCTGCGGACGATGCTGCCGTTTCTACACCAGCATCTCTGCGGATATCACATCGATAAATCGGAACACAAACCGCCGCCAGTATTCCGGTTTACATCAACGCCGCCGCCAACTCGCCCGTCTGCATTACCACCTTACGGCACCAGACGACTTCGCCCGTCCGCCTGGCCCGAGTTCATGCGTCCGCCGCGGTTTACAACACGGAGGACAACTTGCTCGTCGCACGGTTTACAAACACCGCGGCGGACTATCCGTCTGTTCGTCTGGCCGACTCGGCCGTGATTAATTTTAGCATCAACGTGGTGATCATCAACTCCATGGCGGATAATTTCTGGCCTAACACTTCAGGTGATATCCATCTAAAATATATTTTATTAGTGCATATTGTTTTTGTAAAAGAGCAGTTTATCTTTGCCTTGGTCTGCAATATTGTATGCAGGATAATTATTCATTATAAATGTGGTTTATACCATGGGTACGAAGCACGCGCTGGCAACGTCCTGCCCGGTGTTCGTCGTGCCACATTACACGGTGAATGGGCGTGCAAAGACGCCGCCCTTACGGCCCGGTTTACATTAGCTTGCGGGACCGTACTGCGTTTGACTTCGCCCGTCCGAACCGGTTTACAACACCGTGGCGGTTCATCTGCCCAAGCCACCTCTAATCTGTGGATGTCTCTACCATCCATTTATTGCGGCCTGGTCTACATCAACATACCGGGCCGCACCTATCTCGCATGAGCTATATATTACGTATGAGCAAGTCACAGCTTGGGTAGCCCGGTTTTCTTTCAGCAAATTGGAGGCAAATTATCATCAAACCGTTGTTTGCACTGGATGGCTCAATGGGCAGGCGCACAAGTCGCCGCCACAACAGTTTGGTTAACTTCAAATCGCCAGTTGGAAGGAACCATTGGCCGAGTTCTTGACCACGGCTCATATGGGATCATTTACAACCCGCCGCATCACCTCAACCTTCTATGGATTCACATCGTGCTATCAACAACAATGATGTACAAGTTATGCGGTTTATATCACGATCAAATATGGAGAGTCTCAAACCAACTCCTCGAGACACCTTTTGAGACTCGGGGCTACGATGACATGAGTCGTGAATATTGCCGATTTGATAAATTTAAAGAACCCGGGACGATGGAGGGAAGGATAACCCGGTCCCGGAGGCTCTTGTTATATTGATGAAAGTTTAAAGGCCGTCGGAAAATTTCCGGTTTAGAAAGTGTATGATAGTTACAAAATCCGGCTCAATGAAGAAGATCCGGGTCATCGAAAGGATTCGGTTTAAAATCCGGCTAAAGGAAAGTCAGTCTCTTGAAGCTCTCAAATATCCGTTTACAATCCGGTTCAAGGGAAATCTGTTCTCTCACAAAGCTCTTTAGCTCTCAAATCCGGTTTAACAATGTCCGGTTCAAAAGGAATTAACTTCTCGCAAGTTCGAGTTTAAAGGCTGTCAGAAAATTTCTGGCTGAAAATAAAGATTCCGGTTTAACATCCGGTTCAAGGGAAAGATGTCTCCTACAAAGCTTTGAAGCTCTCAATATCCGGTTCAAAATCCCGGTTCAAGAAGGATTTATCTCTTGCAAAAAGTTAAAGGGTGCCAAAGAGGACATGCTGCCATGATGCGCGGTTCAAACATGGGTATCATGCCTTGTTGGCTTATCACATTATTGATCACTTGGGGGCCTTGGTCGTGTCCGAACCATAGCAACGCCATTTGGTAGGCGAAAAGCCACAGCATCACTTGGGGACTTGTGGTCACGTCTGAACCATAGTCACGCCTCTTGATCGGCCTAGTGCCACAGCATCACTTGGGGGCTTTGGTCGAACCCGAACCATCGCTACACCTCTTGATCGGCGTAATGCCAATGCATCATTTGGGGACCTGATTGACTCGAACCATAGCTACGCCTTTTGGGGGCTTGGTCGTGTCCGACCATGGTAATGCCTCTTGATCGGCTCAAAGCCTCATTTGCAATGGTTTTATATTTGCCTTTGCTTGAATTTTGTTCTCTTTTAAATTATTTCTTTTGTTGTGTTTTCAAACCGACATCATTAACCCGGCTTGACTTTCAATTACAAATTGGCGGAACACGGTCAAATCCTAATCCGGAGACTATTTGCCCGGTTTGATTTTATGTTACCATCTTATTATGGAGTAAACCGGTGTTCATTAACCCGGCTTGACTTTCAATTACAAGTTGTCAAGACATGATCAAATCATAATCCGGAGACTATCCGCCCGATCTGGTTTGACTACGAAGTCGCCAAGATTATATATGGTTAAACCGGTGTTTATCACAACCCGCACGGTTTATCATCAACCGCACAAGATGAAAGGAGTTATCATTACTCAAGATTGGAGTTAACACTTTTACTACATAAAGTTGGTCAAACCAGCAATGTGATTCAATATCACGTAAACAGGTTGAATAAAGCATGATTATAAATCGCGGCGTTTATTAAACCGCCTGGCTTTGGACTATACGTCGCGATATATATTTTGGATTGCGCCATTGGAATCATGCGCTTATAAATGATTGGGTTATATTATTCAAATAGCCAAACTTGGCTGAATTTTCATTATGATATTGGATGAATTTTTCATACCGGATTATATTATCTTAAATAGCCAACATGGCTGGATTTCCATTATGGTTATCAATAACCATTATTATGATTAAGGTTTTCAAAGTCGCTTTAGCGCAATGGCTATCATATTATCAGTGGATATAATTTATTCTACAATTGAAGGAATAGTCCCGAGTTCTTTGCGGGCTTACAACCCGGCACTTGGGGCTACATTATTCAAGTTGAGATTATATTAAATATGCAAGTCTCATGTCACTGCAAGCATGCACCATGACACTTGGGGGCTAATGCAAAGTAATTTTTTTGCTCATATTATTGAAGACCCGACTCATCATATTATAATGAGTCGACCTTTGGGGGCTACCAATTGCTCCTGTCAACAGTTGAAGTATTTATATTGAAACAAGTCTTAAGCCATCACTTTGTTCTACTCAAGACTTGGGGGCTACAGTTTTGGCAATGATAAACCGGCAAGTTCTACATCTTCAAACCGGTTGAATATCAGATGAGTATTTCAAGACCAATATTTCTTAAACCGGCGCTTTGGAAGCCGACTCAAGTGGATTATTCTTCACAATATTTTTCTATAAGAAACCAACATCAGCAAATTGGTTATGAAGCTGGTTATTGACCCGGATTTTCTAGAAGAAGGAAATAACAAGGACGATCGGTCTGCGGTCTACAAGAATTCTTAACCCGAGTACAACCTGCCAAATTTGTTACGGTGTTTATTTTGCAGCGTAAGTTTACCATGGATAAATCCAAGCTAAACTTGGGGCTAATGTCGAGGATATACCCAGTGTAAACCGGCGGAAGTTAACCCGGCGGTGCAGATAACTCACTTTGGTAACCCGCCCGAGCTTGGCGGTTCACGGGCTACCCTTGGTCTTGGCGGTTCATTAGTAACCCGGCCGGCGGATCAAGGCAGTTCAACTATTGTGGGCGGTTTAAGAGGAAAGGCATGAGGAATATTTTACAAGGAGTTAAGACCGGGACTTGTATCCGGTTTGTATTAGAGATAGACTAGTCCTAATCCTAATAGGACTCCACATGTAAACCGCCCCTTCAACATATATAAGGAGGGGCAGGGCTCCCCAAAGAGGGACAAGTTCCACAAGTTGGACAAGTTAGGTTTAGACAAGTTCCACAAGTTGGACAAGTTAGGTTTAGACAAGTTCCACAAGTTGGACAAGTTAGGTTTAGACAATAGCTCTCGAGTTAGAGCACTCGTGTAACCGTGATCATCATCATCAATATCAATGAAGCAGGACGTAGGCTTTTACCTCCACCGAGAGGGGCCGAACCTGGGTAAAACCTCGCGTCTCTCGTCCCGCTCAACCCCTCTCAAGCTACCACATAGATGCGTTGGCCTCGCGACTAACTCCTAACACTAAGGACATCTGCCGTGACAATTCCACGACAATACCCGCAGATACTTGAGGTGACATTGGAGTATCTAGGTGACATTAGGGTTTTGGTTGATTTGTGTCTTAAGGTGTTATTCTAGTACGAACTCTATGATAGATCGAATGGAAAGAAAAGCTTCATGTTATTTTACTACGGACTCTTGAATAGATTGATCAGAAAGAATAACTTTGAGGTGGTTTCGTACCCTACCATAATCTCTTTGTTTGTTCTCCGCTATTAGTGACTTTGGAGTGACTCTTTGTTGCAAGTTGAGGGATAGTTATATGATCCAGTTATGTTTTATTGTTGAGAGAACTTGCACTAGTGAAAGTAAGAACCCTAGGCCTTGTTTCAACGCATTGCAATACCGTTTACGCTCACTTTTACCACTTGTTACCTTGCTGTTTGTATATCTTCAGATTACAAAAACCCATATCTACCATCCATATTGCACTTGTATCACCATCTCTTTGCGAACTAGTGCACCTATACAATTTACCATTGTATTGGGTGTGTTGGGGACACAAGAGACTCTTTGTTATTTGGTTGCGGGGTTGTTTGAGAGAGACCATCTTCATCCCTCGCCTTCCACGGATTGATAAACCTTAGGTCATCCACTTGAGGGAAATTTGCTACTGTCCTACAAACCTCTACACTTGGAGGCCCAACAACGTCTACAAGAAGAAGGTTGTGTAGTAGACATCACCAGGAGACATGGGAGTGATGGAGGCTACGGCGCACTCTATATAAGTCATCCTCCTCCTCCTAAGCAGGGGTTAAGCAATCTCTGTAATCATACCCCCCCCCCAAGAAAACAAGCTTCATGGAATGAGACGTAGGGTTGTTACCTCCTCTGAGAGGGGTCTGAACTTGTAAAACACCGAGTGTTGCACCTGCGTTGTCGGTAGGCTCTGCCCCTCTTTCGTACCCCTAGTACTCACTTTCGGGAGCGTGACCCCGACAATACCCATAAAAAACATGTATTAAACATTACAAAAATATATAGAGAGAATGTCAGCTCATATGTCCTCCAACATGACGCCCACCTGCCATCCTGATTGTGATGCATGCATATGAAGAGTACCAATTTTCAATGAGGACATCACTGAATGATATTTTAGTGTTTTGTTTCCTAAACCGTACGACAGATTTATAATATATTTTCACCATTGTCTTTGTATCGATGAGGATTTCGATACTAGCATAGGCTCAGCATAATAAATCCACCCTAAAAGTTGCCATCCAGTTTTTTTATTAAGTTGTCGCCATATAGCAACCAAAGTTACCACACATTAATTTTGGTGCCAATACGGTGCCAACTTCATAGATTATCAGGTGGCCACAAATTAAATGATTTTCTTTCTATTGAAATATGCACACGGGAACTAGTATCAAAGTTTGATGGCGACAAAGTTGATGTGAAGATGGAATATAAATCAGGTTAATGATTTGAATGCTAAAACATTTTCAAATTTCAAAATATGGTATTTAAAGAGTTTACGTTATTGTATGCATATCCATACATGCATGCATGTCACCTAAAAAAAATACTTGATGCATTTTGTGTCACGCATAGGGCTAGCGCGCAAATGGCTGCCCTATATTAGACCTCTTGTAGTGAGAAGTCTCATAAAATAGTACCGTGTACATGATACTGGTATATGATACTGCCCCTATAATGCGTAGTAACGAATATCATATTGCCCTTTGGTTTATTTGTTGGCGTTCTGGGAACGGGGGTACCCAGACTTGCCTGCCTACGGCCTGCGGCGTGGCTCAAGGAGTGGCCCAGTACGGCCCATCTTCATCAACACAAGCTCAAGACCCTTGCGAGGGGCCAAGCCTCGCGGGGCGGACGACAGGAAGCTTCCCCAGGCACGGCCTCGCTAGGCTGCCTCGCAAGGAAGCGGAGAGATCAAGGCGAGGTACCTCACGAGGTGCCCATGACGCAAGCCATGACGACCGAGGGTGCCAGGCGGGCGCCAGCCCGCCCAGTGTCCCCATTTCCCCTTTGGTGCAAAGGAGGCAAGCACAGGCCAAGGCATCAGGCAAGGGCAACCATTTCGGTGCCACAACACCAAGACCAGCAGAGCGGCAGGAAGGAGGTCATCGTGGAGCCCAAGCCGGCGTCACCGTCAGAGTCTTTGGCAGGCGAGGACCGACTTTAGTCAGGATAAGTGTACTAGATGTTCCCCTTCAAAATGGCCAGTTGTTGGCTCCCTTCCCGCTCAATATTTGGGAAGAGGACCAGGGCCTTGCTCTATAAATAGGACTAGCCACCACCAAGGCAGAGGAGAGGACCAATCTGAGAGAGCCCTAGCAGAGTGAGAGACAGAGGCGATCGAGCTCACCCAAGCAGTTCATCGCACCAGCTCAAGAACAGCCCCTCGCGAGGCTGTTCTCCCTTTGTATTGTTCATCATTAGCCCCCGAGGCAATCCACCACACCACAAACTGGAGTAGGGTATTACACCACAATGGTGGCCTGAACCAGTATAAACCTCGCGTCCCTTGTGTTGTTCTTTGTGTAGTTTAGATCCTTGCGAGGCGACGAGACGTAGGTAGGTTGGAGGTGTGATCTCTGCGTGCACCCCAGAGTTCGAACCTAGAGGGTCTGCCGGAACCCGAAATCCGACATTTGGCGTGCCAGGTAGGGGTGCACCGGAATCCGCCTTCCGCCGCCTCGTGCCCCGTCGCATCGTCATCATCATGTCTGGCGACCCAACAGGCAATCCCGATCCCTGGGCAGCCTGGCCCGCCCTTGAGCGAACCGCTCGCCAGGCGACCTCAACCACTGTGCCACAGCGGCCCATGATCGGCGGCGTCAGCTCTCACGCCGCGGCAGGTGCGGTCGGCGGCGAGGGCCTCGAGCCACGCCACGGCCACGGCACCGTACACCCGGCGGGAGCAGGCAAACTCAAGGGCCGCGCTCACGGTGGCCCGAGAGCTACTACAATGCAGGCTGCTGGAGGGCGGCCACAACGTACTGCTGGAGCGGGTGGCAGAGCTCCTGGGCTTCGCCACATCGGGGGCTCACCCCTTCTGCACCCAGCCGCCGCCTCAGGTCCAAGGCGGACCGCGCGGAGGCCCCGCGCGCGCCCGCGCAGCTCCGAGCAGATTCCAAGGCCAATCCAACACCAACCAGGCCGTCGGCACCGGGCTAACAACGGCGCCGCCTCCGCCCCCGGCCAGCGAAGGAGGACTCGCTACAGCCCACGGTCCCAGTGGGCCGCTGCGCTACCACCCCCAGGTTGGCGTCTCAAGCAGGGCTGCGTGGCACACGGGGCACTACAGCGAAGCATTCAGGGAGGCGGCCCCGGAAGAGTATGTGCCCCACATGATGGATCAAGGGCACGCGCAGGAGGAAGACCATGGCTCGCTCCTCGGCCCAAGCTGGGGGGAAGAGACACCCAAAGCTGAGCTCTTTTAGGAGCCCTGGGAAATCCCCATCAACCGCGCTGGAGGCAGCGATTATCGGGTACCTCTAATTCCTCAGGAGCAGGCATACGCTAACCATGGATCACAGGAGGTACAGGTCGTCGCGGCGGATGGCTTCCCCAATCCAGCAGCTTCCTACCCCTCTGGAGGAGGGCGCCGGGCTGCAGGAGAGGGGCCGAGATCCGCATCACCACCGCGGCGTTGAGCAAGGCGTCCTCAGAGGTAGGCCCTCTGCCGGGAGGTGCCTCAGGCCTACCCCTCAGCAGAGGACCCGTGGTCGTCGGGAACACTGGCGACCGCTCTATCCCGTCGTGGCGTCCTCGGTCTCCGGCCGTCGTCGATGGCAATAGAGTGTGGCGCAAAGCGGGTCCCTCGTCTGGAGATATGAAGCAAGAGCGGTACCTGTGAAGAAGGCCCAGTGCCTGTGAAGCTCGCCGCCCGTGACACTCTCACGTAATAATGAGTGGGGTTGTACACGCCCCGGAGTCTCCGGAGAGCCGCCCTCGGGCCTCGGGGGCTCCCGCCCACGCCCAGTGGCAGCACTTAGCTCCGCGCTGGTGAGAAGATGTCAAAGACTAGACTAGGTGCCGGACGCGGCCTTTCTGCTTCTTTTTGCCTTTCCTTTGGTTGTCATTTTCCCCCCGTTTGGATTTAAGTTGGATTTGAGCTTGAGACTTGTGTGTGTTTGGGGAAGGGGTGTTTAGTCTCGTTCGAGCAATCTCTCGCATTCTGGTTACCGCTTTGCGTCCATCCCGCCTCAGCTGCCTCCCCTCGTGAGCCCCTCGCGAGCTGGGCCAGGCCTAGCATGCGTGCAGCCCGGACTGTCGTCACCACGCCCTCTCAGGAGGTTCTCATTACAGGTTCAATGGGCTCGTTCAGGAGGCACTCAGGACACCACATCGCTCAGCTATCTCGGGGCCCACGCGGGTCGAAGGTAAACAAGTCAGTCGGCTCGTCACAAGACCAGCCACTTGGCGTAGGCGTACGGGTGATAACGTGTCTACTAATGCGCTAACTGCAAGTTTTTACACGAGGGGCTCCCCCTCCCAAAATGCTCTTACAGCCTTCAGGGCCAAGCCCGAACTCTCTCTGCATAGGGTAGAAAGCAGGAACAGCATGCGGTCAATCGGATAAATCCCCCAATGCATCCTCAAGGGCACCTCCTGAATCGTCACTGCCGTCGCTGGCCTCGCCATCACCCTCCATGTCGCCGTTGGCAGCGCCCGGGCCGTTCACCACGCCGCCTTCATCAGCGACCACGACCACGCCGTAGTTATCAGTGTGAAGGCCCTGACGAGGGCATCTACGTTGTGTTTCCACCCAGTCGCCCAGTCGCCCCGGCCGGCGAATGCGGGCGATGGCGGCATCGAAGTCAAAGTGAGGATCCATTTTCTGAAGATGACTGAAGACGCGAGAAAAAGCACGCCCGAGCAGGGCACGGCTCCTCTCCTCCACCAACCTGTTGGCTCTGCCCGACCGAGCCTCCAGTCGCGTCACCACATCAGTGAAGAACTGAAGGTTACCAGCATAGTTAACCACATGAGGCTCCCCAACGGCCGCCTCGCAGATGTTGCCCAAGGCCGTGTTAGCTCTTTCCCGGAGCGTGCGGAGCATAGGGCCATGCTCGTGCTCCAAGGTCTGCCGCTGGCGTATCTCGTCCTCGCTCCGCCGCGCGACGGCCTCAGCCGCGTCCACCCTTTGACGGAGAAGAAGCACCTCGGCGCGGGAGGAAGTCAGCTCCCCCTGCACCGCGCGAAGGGCGGCCCTGGCGGCGTCCGCGCGCCGCGTCGCTTTATCCAGCCTAGCTCTCAGGGCGATGGTCCTGCCCTCTGCGTCGACCCTGGTCAGCTCCAGCCTCTCCTCGTACACACGATCGAAGTTCGAGCGGGCCTCCGCCACCCGGCGATCAACCTATTCCAGGACTCGGGCCTCCCGCGCAGCGACATCGTCCTCCGCCTGCGCCACCAAGCACTCTCTCGTCTCCAGCCGCTCAAGGTCATGGGCGCGCTCGACGACTTCTAGGTCAGTGCCTCCTCACGTCTCTGGAGCTCCGCCTGGTCGATCAAAGCCCCCTTCATCGACGCAAGGGCCACCTCACGCAGCTCCACCTGCTACTCCAGGGAGTTACTCCAGGCCTGGAGCTCCCGCGCCCGTTCCTCCATAGACTCGCACCGCTGGTCAGCCTCCCGGGCCTCCCCGACGGCCCGGGAGCGGGCCTCCTGAGAAGCCGCCAGCGACACCTTGGCTTCCTCATTGTCGAGGTCACGCTGGTGGCGCGCAAGGGCAACGACCACCTTCAGCTTGCGCCTCTCCTCAGCTAGGCGCAAGCCCTCGGCCTCAAGGCGCGCGTCCTCGTCAGCAAGCTCTGCACCGAGCTGGCTCACTGAGTCAGCCGCCCTCTGAAGAAACCTTGGCGAAGGGCGCGGCGCTCCCGAGCGCGCTTGAGCACGTCTTCCGCGTCGTCCTCCGCCCCAGGCGTGCATGGGGGGCCACGAGCCAGCACTCCCCCTCTGGGAAGGGGGGCTGGGGGCTGTCGCCCTCGCGATGGCCGGACGCGCCTCGCTAGAGGCCCGGCCCAGAGCCGGCTCGTCCTCAAAGGAAGAACGCAAGGCCGACCTCAGCCAGTCGTCGTCCATGACCAACCGAAGAGCGCAAGGTAGGCTGGCGATGCCCCGAGAGGGCTCGCGAAGGAGGGTCGCAAGGTGCGCAGAATCATGATGCATCACAGGATGGCTCACCTCACCAACCGGCCTCACCACGAGGGCAGTGCTTGAGCTCGGGGCGCTTGGGGACGGTGGAGAGGGCGAGGCCTGGAGGGATGGCTCCTCATCCGTCTCAGTGAACTCGGCAGGAAGGGCCCTGCAGGGCAATGATCAGCTGAATCAACGGGAAAGTAAGGAACTAAGAAAGGGGAAATCTTACTCATCAATGGCGAAGTACTTCCTGCGCTTCAATAGGCGGCAAGGGTAACCATCACCCAAGGCCTCCTTTCTCTTTCAGAGAGCCTCGAAGTCCACGCGGAAGCGGCCTAGGAGCTCGGCGCAAGGGTCAGCCTACGACGAGGAAGAAGCACCAATGTGACCGGCGTCGGGGGCATCGCCCTGGCCCACGCTGCCAGATGCCGCCCCGTGAAGGTTGGCCGGGGCCTCAGGAGCCTCTGCCACAGGAGCCACGGGCCGCGGCTCAACACCTCCAGCCGCCGCAGGGCGGGCCTCAGGGGCTACCGCCTCAGGAGTTCCGCATGGTGCATCATCTCGACGACGGCCTCCCCAGCCCCCGGCGGCCCTTGCCTCCCTGCTCCGCCACTCGAGGAAGGACCGCGCAGGCAACTGGAAGAGGAACCACCACAACTGGGTTCTCATGAGGTCCCATGAGGCCTGCGGGGCGCAGCCCCCATTCGTCGAAGCTGGGCATCTGCTTCACAAAATTAGCCCTGCTCGAGCAAAGGTACAGCAGGGCACCCTCCTGCCGGAGGCTTTCGGGGGAAGGGTCCCCAGTCAGGATCATGAGAACCTTCCTCAACACTTCAGGTGTCAGATCTTCCTCCTAGAGCCTCATGCGGTCTTCACACCCCCCGAAGGCCCACATCCGGCGAGAATGGCGCTGGAGAGGGGCAATGCGGCACAGGAAGAACTCCTTCACCACCTTGGGTGCCGTCACACCGAGCGCCCTCGGGTTATAAGCGGCCTTGAGACGAAGATGAGCCGGGGCTCGTGGCGTCTCTGGCCCCGGCCAATTGGGGATAGCGGGCGAGGTTGGCTCCGAGTAGGGGCTGGGCACTCCAACATCCACGTCAGCCACCGCTCACGGAACCCGATCATGGGCGGGAAGGCTGAAATCAATCCCGAGGCCACCGTTTACAGCGCGGCAAGGAAACTCACGCACCCGAGCATTGGGTGGGGTCATTTGGCGCAAAGAGAAGAAGTGGTGCAGCAAGGCAACTGAAGGAGGAATGCCGACCATCGCCTCACAAACAAAGGCGAAAACGGCAAGGAGAGTAATGGATTCGGGACCCATCATGTGGATCTGGTAATGGGAAAGTACGGCGTTGAAGAAATCAGAAAAGGGGGGAACCAGTCCGCCCACGTGGCATCGGCAATCTGGGACCTCGGTGGCTATTACATCAATGGAGAAGTGAGACGCGGGCCAGACCGTCGTCCTCCCACACTCGTTGAAGATGGTGGCAAGGGCAGAACTAACCTTGCCCAAGCCTTCCAGGTTGAGTATGATCGACCGATCGACAGCAGGAGACGTCGGCGACGGCGAGCGGGGTGAAGGCACAGGCTTCCGCCCTTTCCCCTTCTTCGTCGGCGCCATGGCGACAGGAAGGGGGAGGATTCTAGATTGGATTGGAAGCAGAGGCTGGAGCTCGAGAGGAGGAAGAGCGGAGAGGCAGCGGCGGCGAGAAGAGGGATGATTTGTGTGCAAGCTGCAGGTCCGCCTAGTCGGGCGCAAAATATGGGCGTGGGGAAGCGAGGGGCGCCCGTCCAATCAACCGCCACCTTGGCGCCCAAGGCAGAGCTGTTGGGGCCAGCAGTGCTTCACACTTGCCCCTTTGCTTCTGCTAAGCCAAGTCGAGGCGCGCCTTGGGCAGGGCTCTTGTCGGTGTTGCAGGAGCAGGGGTACCCAGACTTGCCTGCCTGCGGCCTGTGGCGTGGCTCAAGGAGTGCCCTGGTACGGCCCATCTTCATCAACACAAGCTCAAGACCCTCGCGAGGGGCCAAGCCTCACGGGACGGACGACAGGAAGCTTCCCCAGGCACGGCCTCGCCAGGCTGCCTCACGAGGAGGCGGAGAGATCAAGGCGGGGTACCTCACGAGGTGCCCATGACGCAAGCCATGACGACCGAGGGTGCCCGGTGAGCGCCCGGCCCTTGATGTCCCCATTTCCCCTTTGGTGCAAAGGAGGCAAGCACAGGCCAAGGCATCAGGCAAGGGCAACCATTTCGGTGCAACAAGACCAAGACCAGCAGAGTGGCAGGAAGGAGGTCATCGTGGAGCCCAAGCCGGCATCACCATCAGAGTCTTTGGCAGGTGAGGACCGACTTTAGTCAGGATAAGTGTACTAGATGTTCCCCTTCAAAATGGCCAGTTGTTGGCGCCCTTCCCACTCAATATTTGGGAAGATGACCAGGGCCTTGCTCTATAAATAGGACTAGCCACCACCAAGGCAGAGGAGAGGACCAATCTGAGAGAGCCCTAGCAGAGTGAGAGACAGAGGCGATCGAGCTCACCCAAACAGTTCATCGCACCAGCTCAAGAACAGCCCCTCGCGAGGCTGTTCTCCCTTTGTATTGTTCATCATCAGCCCCCGAGGCAATCCACCACACCACAAACTGGAGTAGCGTATTACACCACAATGGTGGCACAGAACCGATGTAAACCTCGTGTCCCTTGTGTTGTTCTTTGTGTAGTTTAGATCCTTGCGAGGCGACGAGACGTAGGTAGGTTGGAGGTGTGATCTCCGCGTGCACCCCAGAGTTCGAACCTAGAGGGTCTGCCGGAACCCGAAATCCGACATTATTTATATGTAAAATCTCAATACAAAGTTGTGGAAAGAATTTATTTCTTACTAGTTTTTCTCATTTGATGTGATATGGTACACTTTCATAGAATGATACTATAACCTCTCTCACATCATTAATTGTAATGTCACATCATATTTTTCATAGCTGGCAGTACATGATACTCTTAGGCTTCTCATAATGGAGAGTAACATACACTAGTATCCTGTCTATGATACGAGTGTATGATAGCATGATACTACTGTATGATACTACCCTTGCATAGTACCACAGATTAGTACACACTTCATTCCAAAATATAAGGTGTGTTAGTTTTTTCTGAAAGACAAACATATGCATGTTTGTGATTGAAATATGCCCTAGAGGCAATAATAAAATGGTTATTATTATATTTCTTTAATCATGATAAAGATTTATTATTCATGCTAGAATTGTATTTACCGGAAACTTAAATACATGTGTGGATACATAAACAAATATCGTATCCCTTGTGAGCCTCTACTAGACTAGCTCATTGATCAAATATGGTTAAGGTTTCCTAACCATAGACATGAGTTGTCATTTGATAACAAGATCACATCATTAGGAGAATGATGTGATGGACAAGACCCAACCGTTAGCATAGCATATGATCGTTCAGTTTATTACTACTGATTTCTTAATGTCAAATACATGTTCCTTCGACCATGAGATCATGCAACTCCCAGATACCGGAGGAATACCTTTTGTGCTATCAAACATCACAACGTAACTGGGTGATCATAAATATGCTCTACAGATATGTACGAAGGTGTCTGTTGAGTTGGTGTAAATCGAGATTGGAATTTGTCACTCTGTGTATCGGAGAGGTATCTCTGGCCCTCTCGGTAATACACATCACAAGAAGCTTGCAAGCAAAGTGACTAAGGAGTTAGTTGCAAGATGATCTATTACGGAATGAGTAAAGACACTTGTCGGTAACGAGATTGAACTAGGTATAGAGATACCGACCATTGAATCTCGCGCAAGTAACATACCGACAAAAAAGGGAATTACGTATGTTGTCATAAAGGTTCAACTGATAAAAGATCTTCATGGAATATGTAGGAATCAATATGGGCATCCAGGTCACCGCTATTGGTTATTGACCGGAGAGGTGTCTCGGTCATGACTACATAATTCCCGAACACGTAGGGTCGCAAACTTTACGTTCGTTGACGCTAGAGTAGTATTGGGATATTTGATGAGTGGTAACGAAATGTTGTTTGGAGTCCTGGATGAGATCCCAGATGTCACGAGGAGTCCTGGAATGGTCGAGAGGTAAATATTTAAGTATGGTAAGTCATATTTTGGGTTCCTGAAAAAGCTGCAGTTTTTTCGGTATTGTACCGGGAAGGTTCCAGAGGATTCCAGTAGGGTTCGGAAGTCCACAAGTGGGTTCACCACGACCCAAAGGCTAGCATGGGCTGCGGGTAGGCGCCCTAGCCTTATTGGGCTAGGCGCACCAAGTCCTCAAAAGCCCATGTGGCCAGGGAAGGTAAAAAAAGGAAGGAGTCCTAGTAGGAATAGGATTGGACTTGGAGTCCAAGTGCTCTCCCCCTTAGCCACCCTAGGGGTTGGAGGGGCTGTTTCCAATGCCCCTCCACCTATATATAGAGGGGAGGGGGCGCCCAAAGAGGGTACACCAAGCCCTTGCGCCCCTCTCTCTCCCGTTACTCTGTAGTTCCACTGCCTCCTCCTGGCGATGCTTAGCAAAGCATTGTCGGTGCTCCACCACCACCATCACCACCACATCATCGTGTTGGTTGTGATCCCATCTACTTCTCCTCCCCTTCTTGCTGGATCAAGAAGGAGGAGACGTCATCGAGCTGCACATGTGCTTAACTCGGAGGTGTCGTCCGTTCGGCACTAGATCGGTTGGATCGTGATCGGATTGCGAAGAGTACGGCTACATCAACCGCATGATAAACGCTTTTGCTTAGCAATCTACAAGGGTATGTAGATGCTCTTCCGCTCTCGTAGCTATGCATCTCCATGGATAGATCTTGCGTGTGAGTAGGAAAAAATCAGTTTCCATGTGATACGTCTCCATCGTATCTACTTTTCCAAACACTTTTGCCCTTGTTTTGGACTCTAATTTGCATGATTTGTATGGAACTAACCCTGACTGACACAGTTTTCAGCAAAATTGCCTTGGTGTTATTTTTGTGCAGAAATAAAAGTTCTCATAATGACCTGGAAATTTATGGACAATATTTCTGGAATAAATAAAAAATATTGGCGAAAGTATCAACCAGAGGGGACCAACCAGCTGTCCACAAGGGTGCCCCCCCCCCAATAGGATGCGCCCCCTTCCTTGTGGGTCCCCTGAATCTCCACCGACCTCAACACCAACTCCATGTATTCATGTTTGGGGAGAAAAAAATCGTAGAGAAGGATTCATCGCGTTTTACAAAACGGAGCCGCTGCCACCTCCTATTCTTCATCGGGAGGGCGGATCTGGAGTCTGTTCGGGGCTCCCGAGAGGGGAAATCATCGCCATCATCATCACCAACCTTCCTCCATCACCAATTTCATGATGCTCACAGTCGTGCATGAGTAATTCCATCGTAGGCTTGCTGAACGGTGATGGGTTGGATGAGATTTATCATGTAATCGAGTTAGTTTTGTTAGGGATTGATCCCTAGTATCCACTATGTTCTGAGATTGATATTGCTATGATTTTGCTATGCTTAATGCTTGTCACTAGGGCCCGAGTGCCATGATTTCAGATCTGAACCTATTATGCTTTTACAAATATATGTGTGTTCTTGATCGTATCTTGCAAGTTGTAGACATCTATTACGAGTTATGATTCGCATACCCCAAGATGACAGTAATTGGGATTCTTTCCGGTGATTACCGTAGTTTGAGGAGTTCATGTATTCACTAAGTGCTAATGCTTTGGTCCGGTTCTCTATTAAAAGGAGGCCTTAATATCCCTTAGTTTCCATTAGGAGCCCACTGCCACGGGAGGGTAGGACAAAAGATGTCATGCAAGTTCTTTTCCATAAGCACGTATGACTATATTTGGAATACATGCCTACATTATATTGATGAATTGAAGGTAGTTCTGTGTCAGCCTAGGTTGACTATTGCATGATGAATGCCATCCGACAGAATTATCCATCATTGATCCATTTCCTATGAGCTTTTCACATATTGATCTTTGCTACGTTACTTTGCCGTTGCCACTGTTACAATTGCTATGAAACTATTACTGTTACTTTTGCCACCGTTACCGTTACTTCCATACTACTTTACTACTAAATACTATGATGCAGATATTAATTATTTCAGGTGTGGTTGAATTGACAACTCAGCTGCTAATACTTGAGAATATTCTTTGGCTCCCCTTGTGTCAAATAAATAAATTTGGGTCGAATACTCTACCCTCGAAAACTGTTGCGATCCCCTATACTTGTGGTTTATCAAGACCTTTTTTTGGCGCTGTTGCTGGGGAGCATAGCTCTATTCACTTAGTCACTTGGGATTTATATTTGTTGATCACTATGAGGAATTTGAAAGATACTAGAACCAAGATTTTTCCCTCTACTATGAGGGGAGGTAAGGACCTGCCATCTAGCTCTGCACTTGATTCACCTTATGTTTTGAGCAAGCTTGCCACACCTACACCTGCTATTGATTCTGATATGTTGCATGTTATTGATGATGCTACTTCTACTATGAATGATGCTTATGATGCTACTACTTTGCTTGATAAAACTATGGCACTGTGTGAATTACTTGATGAACATCTTGCTAGAGTTAGAACTATTGCTTATGCTGAAGATGATTATATTTCTGAAACTGATGAAATCACTGAAACTAAACACTTTGAAACACCTGATAAGACTAGCTCTCTGATACGTCTCCAACGTATCTATAATTTTTGATTGCTCCATGCTATATTATCTACTATTTCAGACTATATTGGGCTTTATTTTCCATTTTTATATTACTTCTGGGACTAACCTATTAACCGGAGGCCCGGCCTAGAATTGCTGTTTTTTGCCTATTTCAGTGTTTCGAAGAAACAGAATATCAAACGGAGTCCAAACGGAATGAAACCTTCGGGAACGTGATTTTCTCGTCAGATATGATCCAGGAAACTTGGACCCTCCGTCAAGAAAGCCACGAGGCGGTCACGAGGGTGGAGGGCGCGCCCCTGCCTCGTGGGCCCCTCGAAGCTCCACCGACGTACTCATTCCTCCTATATATACCTACATACCCCCAAACGATCAGATACGGCACCAAAAACCTAATTCCACCGCCGCAACTTTCTGTATCCATGAGATCCCATCTTGGGGCCTGTTCCGGAGCTCCGCCGGAAGGGGAATCGATCACGGAGGGTGAGGGAGTCCTGGATTAGGGGGTGTCCGGATAGCCGGACTATAACCTTTGGCCAGACTCCTGGACTATGAAGATACAAGATTGAAGACTGCGTCCCGTGTTCGGATGGGACTTTCCTTGGCGTGGAAGGCAAACTTGGCGATACGGATATGTAGATCTCCTCCCATTGTAACCGACTCTGTGTAACCCTAGCCCTCTCCGGTGTCTATATAAACCGGAGGGTTTTAGTCCGTGGGACGAACAACAATCATACCATAGGCTAGCTTCTAGGGTTTATCCTCTACGATCTCGTGGTAGATCTACTCTTGTACTACCCATATCATCAATATTAATCAAGCGAGTAGGGTTTTACCTCCATCGAGAGGGCCCGAACCTGGGTAAAAACATCGTGTCCCTTGTCTCCTGTTACCATCCGCCTAGACGCACAGATTCCGGACCCCATACCGAGATCCGCGGTTTTGACACCGACATTGGTGCTTTCATTGAGAGTTCCGCTGTGCGCCGCCATCGGGAAGGATGCCTCATCCCGTCTTTAAAGACGGCATGTTGCTAAAGGAGCTTTGGCTATCGGACAAACTCTCCGGCTAAGCGGTTTTCTTATGACCGCTGTTCGTCGCGCCGCAAGCGATGACTTCTCGGGTCATCGAAAGCAATCTTCACGTCAACTCGGAACTCGCCGAGCAGTTAGATCCGATGGAGCTCTCTTTCTTAAATGAGCTCTTGGATCGCATTGCCGCCCTGGGAGTCGCTACAGACTATGATCAGATTGGGCCTAAACCTGATCCGAGAGAGATTAACTCTCCCCAGGTCACCCATCGCGTTGCAGTGGTGGAGGAACAATGCGGCAAGCCTTCATCTATCTTAAGGACTGGTTATGTCCGGATTCCCGATCCCTCCAAGCCGGATACCCGCGGAGGGGAGGACGTCACTCAAACCCTGAACCTAAAGTCAGGCAGCGGGCTAGATTCATTGGACAACATCCAAGAACCCAAGCTTCCGAATTCGGAAACTCCTTGGCCCTTGAGTCTCAGATTGGGCGAGGTTCGGATTTAACTCCACCCGCCCACCCAAACATAAGCGATCTATCCCAAATCCGGCAAGAGCCCATGAAAGCGATACACCATTATCGGGCGATTCCTCCTGGTCATGAACAGGATCAAGGAATGCCGCAATGAGGATGCAATTTTATTCTTCTGCAATAATTGCACGGACAACGGAATCCTCAACGCCATAAGTCGCCTTGAAATTACACGCTTCGCTGACTTGGCGTCCATAGTACGAAAGTACTGTGCGATGGAAAGCGCCTGGAAAACCGAAATAAAATTTTGGGACAATCTGGCCCTGAATACAACCCCAGTCTGAAATAAAAGGGTGCATTATCGCCAGCACAGGTTAAACACCAAAAGCAAAAACCCTCTATAGGGCATGGAACCCGTCTTTGGAGGGATGGCTCAATGGACCCTGTAAAATTCATAGTACAGAGGGCGCCACGCCAACTCATAGCCTTAGAGCACGTTGGATACTCCGGCGGTGGCGGAAGTGGCGAAGAGCTTCTAACTCCGTAATCCACGAGCACCAGCCCAAGGATACCAAGACGATATTAACAGTCTTGAGACTTTCGCATCAAATAATATGCGAAACGAACACTCATGACCTTCTTTGAAGTCTACCAAGTAGCAATAAAAAACCCATAGAGTGACACGGCTATTACCTTTAATGCCAGTGATGAATCTAAATTCCGAACAGCCCGAGCACCAGCCGCATTGGTCCTCAGTCCAATAAAGGACGGCTTTCGCCTTACCAAGGTACTCATGGACGGTGGCAGCGGATTGAACCTCATTTACGAGGAAACCCTTCGAAAAATGGAAATAGACTGGAGCCGCATTGAGCAAAGCAGCACAACCTTTAGAGGAATAATCCCTAGTCAGGAAGCCCGCTGTACAGGAAAAATCATACTGGATGTGGTGTTCGGCACGCCGGATAACTATAGGTCCGAGGAGGTCACGTTCCAAGTGGCCCCGTTTAGCAGCGGATACCACGCTCTATTAGGGCGAGAGGCATTTACAATTTTTCAAGCTATACCCCATTACGGGTACATGAAGCTCAAAATGCCCGGGCCCAACGAAATCATCACTCTTGCTAGTGACCCGGACATAGCACTCCACGCCAAAAATAAGACAGCCGCACTGGCCCTTGAGGCACTATCTGAAGCCCTAGCGGCCAAGGAACTGACTGCGCTGCGCTCCACGGTGAACAAGGACGAGGTGATACTCGATAAAAGATCCAAGTCCACCTCCTTTAAACCGGCGGACAAAATAGTCAAATTCCAAGTCCATCCAACGGACCCTACAAAAACGGCCTCCATCAGGGCACAATTAAACCCTGGTGTAGACGCCGCAATACGAGAGTTCCTACGTGAAAATTGGGACATTTTTGCCTGGCACCCTTCAGACATGCCAGGAATCCCACGCCGGCTGGCCGAGCACAACCTAAACATCCTAAAAGGATTCAAGCCAGTCAAGCAGGCTCTTCGGCGTTTCTCCGAACCTAAGAGACAAGCCATGGGAGAGGAGCTAGCCAAACTACTGGAGGCCGGATTTATCAGAGATATAAAACATTCAGGCTGGCTAGCAAACCTGGTGATGGTACCAAAGAAGGACAAATCCTAGCGCCTATGCGTCGATTTCAAGGACCTCAACAAGGCTTGCCCAAAGGATCCCTTCCCCCTCCCCCGCATCAATCAAATTATCAACGCTACCGCAGGACACGATTCATTGTGTTTCCTCGACGCATACTCCAGCTACCATCAAATTAAGATGGCAGAGCCAGACCAAGCCGCAACGACATTCATCACCCCATACGGCCCATTCTGCTTCAACACAATGCCCTTAGGGCTCAAAAACGCTGGCGCAACATATTAGCGCATGATTCAGACATGTCTGGCAAACCAGATCGGCAAAACAGTGGAGGCATACGTAGATGACGTGGTCGTCAAAACCAAGCATGTCGAAACTCTAGTCAACGACTTGAGGCTCACATTCGATAACCTCCGAACATATGACATCAAGCTTAACCCGGAAAAATGCATTTTTGGCGTACCAGCCGGAAAGCTCTTGGGCTTCATTGTGTCCGGTAGAGGAATTGAAGCAAACCCAGCCAAGATCCGAGCTCTGTCACAATTGGATATCCCAAAGGACCTCAAACAAATACAAAAATTGACCGGATGCGTGGTGGCTCTAAGCCGCTTTATCTCCCGCTTGGGAGAAAAGGCATTACCCCTTTATCGCCTCCTCCCACAAGACGAACACTTCGAGTGGACGGATGCCGCCACAGCCGGACTCGAAGAAGTAAAAGCCATATTGGCAACAAACCCGGTCCTGGCCGCGCCTAACATCGGCGAACCAATGCTACTATACATCACGGCAACTCATCAAGTTGTAAGCGCAGCGCTCGTCGTCGAACGAGAAACGGACGGACACAAATTCCCCCTTCAAAAGCCAGTTTACTACGTGTCCACTGTCCTCACTCCATGCAAGTCACGGTACCCGCATTATCAAAAGATAGCGTACACGGTATTTATGGCATCCCGGAAGCTACGACACTACTTTCAAGAGTGTTCGATAACAGTAGCCTCCGAAGTACCTCTTAACGATATTATAAACAACCGCGACGCAACGGGCCGGATTGCCAAATGGGCCATTGAGCTCCTCCCGTTTGACATAACCTATAAGCCACGGTGAGCTATTAAGTCGCAAGTTTTGGCCGACTTAAATGCGCCGAATGGACTGAAGCGAACTCCCTAAAGAGTATGGCACATATTCCAACCGGATCATGCACTTGACGGCTCCAAAATGTTGGCTGGTCTGGGCGAAATTTGGCGTCGTTACGGCGTCCCCAACGGGAGATACAGTTCAATACGTACTCCAGATAATGTATATGGACTCCAACAACGCAGCCGAATACAAGGCCCTTCTACATGGTCTCCGGATGGCAGTCTCCATAGGCATCCAACGCCTAGAGGTGCGCGGGGATTCGAACCTCGCGATATCCCAAATAAATGGAGACATTGATGCCAAGGATCGGATCTGAAAACGGAAGCTTATCGCAATGCCATCCTAAAAATGTCAGCTCGGTTCGAGGGGCTCGAATTTCACCATATAGCCCGGGAAAACAATCAGGCAGCAGACGTCTTGGCACGCATTGGCGCAAAGCGCGATGCAGTCCCCCCCAACATTTTCTTGGAGAGGCTATTCAAGCCATCCGTATTATGGGAAGGGGAATCCGGAAATAACAGCCCGGACCCAACCGCACTGCCCGACACCGAACATTCTGACACAACGGGAGGCTCTGCCAACGAAGTAACATCCTCAGCCCACGTAATAATGGCAGTCATTGCCCCGTGGACAGAACCATTCCTAGCCTACCTAACCAGGCAGGAACTTCCCGAGGACCAAAACAAGGCACGCTGCATAGTGCGACTATCTAAAGCCTATAAAGTCCATGAGGGAGAGCTTTATAAGAAAAGCACCACCGGAGTCCTTCAAAGGTGTATCTCCGAAGAGGAAGGGCGGAATCTTCTGGCTGAAATTCATGCCGGACTCGGCGGGCACCCAGCGCCGCAGCCCGGGCCCTTGTAAGCAAGGCCTTCCGTCAGGATTTTATTGGCCGACGGCCGATGATCTTCGGGACTTAGTCCAATGATGTGTCGGTTGCCAGCTCTTTGCTAACCAAAGCCATATGCCACCCACCGCCCTCCAAACTATACCCATCACCTGGCCCTTCACGGTCTGGGGGCTTGACATGGTTGGACCCCTTAAAGGAGGAACCCACAAGCAAAAATACCTACTGGTCATGGTGGATAAGTTCACCAAATGGATAGAGGCCAAGCACATTAAGGCGGCGAATCCGGACCGGTGATAGACTTCATATCCGGGGTCGTACACCGTTACAGCGTCCCCCACAGCATCATCACTGATAACAGCACGAACTTTACGGCCGACGAGGTCAAACTCTGGTGAAAAAACATGGGCATCAAGCTCTACTATGCTTCGGTCTATCACCCATAAACTAACGGTCAAGTCGAGCGAGCAAATGGTCTAATCATGAGCGGCATCAAACCCAGATTAGTGCGGTCCCTCAAGGAATCTAACACGCACTGGGTAGAGGAGCTCGACTCCGTACTCTGGGGGCTGCGGACCACGCCGAATCGCACCACCGGATACACACCATTCTTTATGGTATACGGTGCAGAGGCGGTTCTGCCCTGCGACATAATTCATGACTCACCTCGCGTGCGCATGTACGAAGAAAGAGAAGCCGAACTTGATCAGCAGGACAGTTTGGATGCCTTGGAGGAGGAGCGTGACGTGGCAAAAGCCCGTTCTGCATTCTATCAACAGCAGGCTCGAAGATACCAAAGCAGAGAAGTACGGGCCAAAACTTACAATGTTGGCGAGTTAGTTCTAAGCCTGCCGGACAAGAAAAAGGACAAACTCAAGCCCAAATGGGAAGGTCCCTTTATTATTGACCAAGTCCTGACTGGTGGAAGCGTCTGCGTCTGCGAGATGCATCGGATAACCGACTCGAGCCGAACCCATGGAACGCAGCCCGTCTCTGAAGATTCTACACCTAGCGCCGGATTCTGTGTTCGTCTCCTTCCTCTGTCTATTTTTTACACACTAGTTGTCTCATATTTCTCTCCTTCTTCGCCCCTTTTCTCTTACAACCTTTAAGGGCTCGTTCGCGCCTTGTTTGCACACAATTGACGCGCTATCCGCGCTCATTATACCTGGGGGCTTCTTTAACAGAAGCTTATTTATACGGGCTTCATGCCCAACACATGTGTCACACTTCTGCATGTACCTTTTATTCACCATTATATGCATCGGTATGACTTAAGTTTTGGCCAAGCTGGGTTGCACAGCTCACATGCTTACCCCTACGTTCCCGATTGTTCGGCTAGGCGGTAAAGGAGCACCTCTGTGATTGTTACTGCCGGGTCAGCCGGATGTGTACCTCGAGTAGGTGAAGCCGAAGCTAAGCGTTCTTAAGGGAATATTCGGTTGGTGAACTAAAGATGATTTCTCACTTTTTATTTATCCGCCCCAGATGCTTTTACGCTTTTTTTGTGATCGGGACATGCACTTTAGGGCATGCCTCCCGAGAAAGGAACCCCTAACGGAACTATTCTCCCTGGAAGATGTTTCTCACTAACCATGTAATATAACATAACTAGTTGGGCACTTGTCTGTTCAAGCACTAATGACCCCTACGCCTGGTCTCCACGCATGCCCTGGTTCCTACATAACCGAGAGGGTATTCGGACACACTCCGGACTATCGGGTCCCGAGGTTGAAGCGAAAAGGTCCGCCATGACAAACGATCTACAATCCGGCTAGAAGGCATTTGACTGGGTATATTCCTCTTCAATACCATCCAACAGGCTGTCTAGTTTACAGTCCTGTTGGGAATATTTGGCGGCCAACTCTACCTGGCCGTACACTAAGCTCACAGGGATCTCCTTCCCATCGGGCCCCATAGGTCCGACCTCGGCCATGTGGTTTGGGTCAGCCTTCGTGTACCGCGTCTTCACCATGGCCCAGGCCTCCCTGGCGCCTTGACGGCAGGCCGATATCTTCCATAATCGGAAGCGCCGTCGCGCTCCCTTAAGCCTCTTTGCAAGCTCTCCAAGGCCTTCGGGCATGGAGACAGATGGCCACAAGGCCTGGGTGACGCCTTTCATCACCTGTCGAACTCGTTCATGCAGTTGTAAGAGCTCGGGAAGAAGGTCACCCGTAGAACCGGCATTTCCTCTGCGGGGCGACTGTTAGCATACCTCTGACATGAACTCTGTTAGTCGACTTCCTCGCCGAACTCTTTTTCAAAGTTCGTTCAAGCACTTACTAAACATGCCGCGTCGAAGCCGCCGATTCTCCTTAATGGAGTCCGACAGTTGGGCACGAACATCCTTTAGTTCCACGCCTAGCTGGGTGTTGGCATCTTGGAGATCATTCTTCTCCTGCCTCACCTTTGTCAGCACGCTCTCACCAGCCTTTAGCTGGCGTAGGAGTTGCTGCTTCTCCGGATCTAATCCGACGCCATCTGCAATTTTATTGTCAGACATGCATACACGCCGCGCTCTACATGCTACTTATCAATTGAGGCAAATAATACCAGAGGGGGTCTTCTTGGGCTCCCCTGTTGCGGCTAGTGCGGCCTGAAGTTGGGCTTTGCACTCTTCCAGCTCTGGGGCGATGAGGGTATTCTCTTACAGAAGAACACTGCATAATAAATGATCCTTAAATCAGTTATTCTAACTGTTTCAAGTCTCAAGAGACTCTTGATATATATATATATATATATATATATATATATATATATATATATATATATATATATAATCATCAAATTTTCTCACCAGTATGTCTTTTACATACTTTGCTCAGTAGCCTGGTTAGACCATTTTGAGCGGCACAGTACGCATCTCCCGAGTTGAAGGCATCCAACGCCTCTTGGGAGGAACAAGCGTTCTGAAGAACTGTCGTGGCGCCTGTGATTCATGGCACTCTCCACCTCGGAATTGGTGGTGGGCCGGTCTGTCGCATCCTCTGTCGGAGGCGTCGGCGCCACGCCTCGTGTTCGCCTCTGCTTCTGGACCTGGCTTTGGAGCCTGGCTCGTGGAGGCGCGATTGGCAACCTCTCCGGATATAGTCCGACGAGCCCTCCTTTTCCTAAAAAAAGCACAAGCGTTAGTATGCATCGTAAGAATAATACCTTGGAATAAGGCGGTGCGCCTTACTGCTGAGCCGGTGTCTCGACCCGGACTGCGTGTCTCTTTAGCCTACCCGCCCTCATGGTCCCTTGTTGGCTAGTCGCCGCAGGGTCGGCATTCTGCCTCGAGATCCTCCCCTGCGAAACACCATTGGTATACGGTGATAAAAAATAAGCACGGATGGATCATCTTCGAAGTATTGGGACTTCGGTCTCGGTTACTTGTGAGGCGGGGAGCAGTCCAGGATAATCGGTATAATAGCCACCAAGGCATTGTCGATGCTCAGTTGGTAAAATACCCCATCGATCAGCTCCACGGATATGTCCGGATCCTCTTGGGAGGCCGGATCGAGGGACCATTCCGGATTCTCGGGTTGTGGAGGAGGGCTGTTTATATCCTTTACGGCCTGGCGCAATTCCTGCGTCGACATCACAAGATGAGATACTTAACCACGGGAATATGGAACGGATGGGCAAAAAGAAGTGTCCGCTTACCCAGTTTGGGGATTGTGCATAGAAAATCCGCCTGTGGATTGACGCGAGAAATTGCTCCTCTTCTCCCTTGTACAATGCGGACAAGATCTTCGTCGAGCGGCAACCGATTCCGCCCCTTACGGCCACAAGGTGGCATCATCCTCCCGTTGAAATCCCACATGGGGTGGCCTCTATCTTTGAAGCGGCTGCACCCCCCGCATAATGCATGTGGCCATGACCTCGATCATGGTCAGTACGGAATGAGCTAACAACCTTATCCGGCTCATCAGGTAAAGGATGTCCTTCTCATTTTCCTTCTGAGGGCTCCGTGGACGCCAGCTTAGGCGCTTCTTCAAAGGAGCATTATCGAACTCAGTGAGGCCGATCCGAATAGGGTCCGGCAGGGGGACATATTCTATATAAAACCATTCTGAAGGCCACTTTTCGGACGCCTTCTTTGGGGTTCCGGATAGATATCCGGTCCCGGCGATGCGCCATAGTTCGGCTCCGCCCACTTGATATACCGACCCCTCCTGAGAACGGGGCACGAGGCAGAACAGCTTCTTCCACAGCGCGAAATGAGCCTCGCAGCCCAAAAACAGCTCGCAAAGGGCTACGAAGCCCGCGATATGAAATATGGAGGCTGGCGTAACGTTGTGCAGCTGGAGGCCATAGAACTCCAGCAGCCCCCGGAGAAACGGATGAATTGGAAATCCGAGCCCTCTTATCAAATAAGGGATAAGGCATACCCGCTCTCCTTTTGAGGGATTCGGGACGCTCTCCGCTTGCTCTCCGCCATTATAGGTGGCAAGTCCGGCTCGATCCGGGACCATGTAGGCCGGCGGGAGGAATCCCTTGGCTTGGAGCGCCAATAACTCGCTGTGTGGGACGGAACATCTCTTCCAATCTCCAGGTTGAGGACTGGGAGGGCGAGAGGAGGAGCTACGACGACCGGCCATGATGGAATGGATCTCTGTCGGGTGTGCTCTGATGAAAGCTCGCGAAGGGAAGGTGGTGTGATTTGGATCTAAATCCTCGTCTCTTTAATAGACAGCTCATTTGTGCAGCTAGGGGGGTAAATGTAAAACACCCTGGCTTTTCGCATTCGTTTGACACGCGGAAGATGGCCATTATTGGGCGCCGAAGCCAAGGAGCGCACTATTCACAAGGAGCCGGACACTATTCAACGGGTACACGGAATTTGGAAAAGAACCCGCCTTGCAATGCCGTAGACAATCTGCGCGCCGGACTCGCTATCATTAAAGCCTGGTTCGGGGGCTACTGAGGGAGTCCTAGATTAGGGGGTGTCCAGATAGCCGGACTATAACCTTTGGCCAGACTCCTGGACTATGAAGATACACGATTGAAGACTTCGTCCCGTGTCCGGATGGGACTTTCCTTGGCGTGGAAGGCAAGCTTGGCGATACGGATATGTAGATCTCCTCCCATTGTAACCGACTCTATGTAGCCCTAGCCCTCTCCGGTGTCTATATAAACCGGAGGGTTTTAGTCCGTAGGACGAACAACAATCATACCATAGGCTAGCTTCTAGGGTTTAGCCTCTCTGATCTCGTGGTAGATCTACTCTTATACTACCCATATCATCAATATTAATCAAGCAGGAGTAGGGTTTTACCTCCATCGAGAGGGCCCGAACCTGGGTAAAAACATCGTGTCCCTTTTCTCCTGTTACCATCCGCCTAGACGCACAGTTCGGGACCCCCTACCCGAGATCCGCCGGTTGTGACACTGACAGAGGGCTTCTACATCATCACCATAGCCTCTCCGATGAAGTGTGAGTAGTTTACCTCAGACCTTCGGGTCCATAGTTAGTAGCTAGATGGCTTCTTCTCTCTTTTTGTATCTCAATACAATGTTCTCCCCCTCTCTCGTGGAGATCTATTCGATGTAATCTTCTTTTTGCGGTGTGTTTGTTGAGATCGATGAATTGTGGGTTTATGATCAAGATTATTTATGAATAATATTTGAATCTTCTCTGAATTCTTTTATGTATGATTGGTTATCTTTGCAAGTCTCTTCGAATTATAAGTTTGGTTTGGCCTACTAGATTGATTTTTCTTGCAATGGGAGAAGTGCTTAGCTTTGAGTTCAATCTTGCGATGTCCTTTCCCAAAGGATGAGGGGCAGCAAGGCACGTATTGTATTGTTGCCATCGAGGATAACAAGATGGGGTATTTATGATATTGCATGAATTTATTACTCTACATCATGTCATCTTGCTTAAGGCGTTACTCTGTTTTCATTAACTTAATACTCTAGATGCATGCTAGATAGCGGTCGATGAGTGGAATAATAGTAGTAGATGCAAGCAGGAGTCGGTCTACTTGTCTCGGACGTGATGCCTATATACATGATCATACCTAGATATTCTCATGACTATGCTCAATTCTGTCAATTGCTCAACAGTAATTTGTTCACCCACCGTAGAAATACTTATGCTCTTGAGAGAAGCCACTAGTGAAACCTATGGCCCCCGGGTCTATTCTCATCATATCAATCCCCAATCACTTTATATTTGCTTTGCTTTTTTACTTTGCCTTTTATTTTACCTTGCATCTTTATACCAAAAATACCAAAAATATTATCTATCATCTCTATCAGATCTCACTCTCGTAAGTGACCATGAAGGGATTGACAACCCCTAATCGCGTTGGTTGCGTCGAGCTATTGTTTTGTGTAGGTACGAGGGACTCGCGCGTGGCCTCCTAGTGGATTGATACCTTGGTTCTCAAAAATTGAGAGAAATACTTACGCTACTTTGTTGCATCATCCTCTCCTCTTCGGGGAAATCCAACGCAGTGCTCAAGAGGTAGCACTCTCCTACATATGAACTTCCTGTTATGCCTGAGGGTTATGTTATGGATGGAGAGGTAGCTGATACGACTCCAACGTATCTATTATTTTTTATTGTTCCATGCTCTTATTGTATCATTCTTGGATGTTTTATAATCATTTTATAGTCATTTTATATTTTTTTGGGACTAACCTATTGACATAGTGCCAAGTGCCAGTTGCTATTTTTTGCATGTTTTTTACATCGCAGGAAATCAATATCAAACAGAGTCCAAACACCGCAAAACTTTTTGAGGATTTTTCATGGACCAGAAGACTCCTGATGGGCCAGAGCAGCACCTGGGGGTGCTCCGAGGGGGGCACAACCCACCAGGGCACGCCTGGGGGCCCAGGAGCGCCCAGGTGGGTTGTGCCCACCACGGTGGCCTCCCGCACCACCTCTTTACCCTATAAATTCACAAATATTCTAAAAACCATCAGGGTTAATGATAGAGGCGAGGGTCCCGATCTTTCGATGAGATGGTAACTATCGATTTGGTGGAGACGACTTTGACGATCCGACTACAAACATGCACGACGTTGCGCCTTAGCAATCGCTAAACCAATCTCCTGAGGTTACTGACGATGCGGAAGCACGATCAGCCTGACCACGAAGGTCTATTCCTGCACACAATCGAAGAACAAGCAAGAATATGATAATGCAATCTGAATATTGCGAATATAGATGAAGTATTGATAAACGTGGGGATCCATAAGCGGTCTTGGTCTGGTCGTTGGACACAAACGAAGTACACGAAGTTGCAATGGCTAACTTTTAACTAAACAAATCCCAATCTAAACGATGCCTTAAGGGCTATATTTATAGGGAAAAGAGAGGGGATTTTGTCCACCCTTGGCAAGGTGGGACTAAAACACCTCCTAAGTCGTTTTCCCTACAATTTGGACTCTAAAGATATATTACATGGGCCTGGCCCAAAATAAGGTGGCGCAACACCAATAATAAGCTGTGGACGAAATTTATGAAAGGCCATCTTATATATTTCGTCCATCGTCTTGTATGTCATCATGGTGGCTTCAAAGTCCGGAAATCTCCACTTGAACCTCGGTTCTTGTTCTCTTCGCACGCACCTTCATCTCCGTGCTTGATGATGCTCCAATGTTCATCCTTCTTGTCCGTTCTAGGCCCTTCAATTGCAAGCAACACAAATGTATCTAAGTTAGGCAGCATCATATTCTCATGAACACTAGAAAGATTACCAAGAAACAAAAGTACCTGATAATTTAATTGGCGTATGCGAGCTCTAGCAATTGTTCCAAGATGTAAAACAGCAGGGGATATGGGTGTAACTGTGGTAGCCATGTCCTCATCAGTTAACCTAGATCAGAAATTCCGCCTCCGCAAGGCTCTATAGCCACCAAAAACCAATCTAGACCCCGTTTCGGCACTCTGCCAGAGGGGGGAATTATCACCGGTGGCCATCTTCATCATCCTGGCGGCCACCACGATGAGGAGGGAGTAGTCCACCCTCGGGGCTGAGGGTTTGTACCAGTAACTATGTGTTTAATCTCTCTCTCTCTCTCTCTCTCTCTCTCTCTCGTGTTCTTCAGATGTCACGATCTTGACGTATCGCGGGTTTGTTAATATAGTCAGTTCATATGGTGTTTTCCCCTCTCTATCTTGTGATGAATTGAGTTTTCCCTTTGAGATTTCATTTTATCAGATTAAATACTTATATGGATTTGAGAGCACTTGATATATGTCTTGCAAATGAATACTCATGGTCACAATGGGGCATTATTTTGATTAACTTGATATATGTTTTGGCACTCAACTCGCGGATTTCTGAGGTGACATTGGGGTAATCTACGCATAGGGGTTGATGCACGTTCTTGTCTTTGTTTCTCCGGTAGAAATCTTGGGGCACTCTTTGAAGTTCTTTGTGTTGGATTGAATATTATGAATCTGAAATTGTTTAGTGTCATTTTAGTACGAACTCTTGGATAGATCGATCGGAAAGAATAGCTTGAGGTGGTTTCGCATCTACAAACGATTTCTTCTTATGTTCTCCGCTAGATAGGAACTTTGGAGTGATTCTTCATCGCACTTTGAGGGGTGGTTATATAATCCAATTATATTAGCATTGTTGAGAGATTGCACTAGTGAAAGTACGGACCCTAGGCCTCATTTTCAAGCATTGCAATACCATTTTAGTGCCCGTTTATTATTTGCTACCTTGCTGTTTTTATTTATTCAGATTATAAAAATATATTTTTACCATCCATATTACACTTTTATCACCATCTCTTCCCCGAACTAGTGCACCTATACAATTTGCCATTGTATTGGGTGTTTTGGGGACACAAGAGACTTTTTATTATTTGGTTGCAGGGTTGATTGAGAGAGACCATCTTCATCCTACGCCTCCCATAGATTGATAAACCTTAGGTCATCCACTTGAGGGAAAATTGCTACTGTCCTACAAAACTCTGCGCTTGGAGGCCCAACATGTGTCTACAAGAATAAAGTTGCATAGTAGACATCAGTAGCTAGGGACTTTCTTGCTTGTAAGTATAGAGATGATCTTAAGAAATTATTATGCAAGTGGAAAGAAAAATATTTGAATGCTAGAATGCAATATGATCCTAAGTTTGCTACTTCACCTATCTTCATTACTGATAAGGATTATAAATTCTCTGTTGATCCTGAGTTAATTACTTTGGTTGAATCTGATCCCTTTCATGGTTATGAATCTGAAACTGTTGTGGCACATCTTACTAAATTGAATGATATAGCCACCCTATTTGCTCATGAGGAAAAAAATTTGCTATTACTATATTCTTAAGTTGTTTCCTTTCTCGTTAAAGGGTGAGGCTAAGTTATGGTTTAATTCTCTTGTTCCTGATTGTGTGCGTAGTCCCCAGGATATGATTTACTATTTCTCTGAAAAATATTTCCCTGCTCATAAGAAACTAGTTGCTTTAAAGGAAATATTTAACTTTGTGCAAATTGAAGAAGAGAGTCTCCCACAAGCTTTGGGGAGGCTTCTCCAATTACTTAATGTTTTGCATAATCATCCTCTCAAGAAAAATGAAATACTTGATATCTTTTATAATGGACTAACCGATGCTTCTAGGGACCACCTAGATAGTTGTGCCGGTTGTGTATTCAGGGAACGAACTGTTGAGCAAGCTGAATTGCTATTGAATAATATATTGAGTAATGATAATGATTGGACACTTTGATACGTCTCCAACGTGTCTATAATTTATGAAGTGTTTATTCTATTATATTATCTATTTTGGATGTTTATGGGCTTTACTAAACACTTTTATATTATTTTTGGGACTAACCTATTAACCGGAGGCCCAGCCCAAATTGATGTTTTCTTGCCTATTTCAGTGTTTCGAAGAAAAGGAATATCAAACGGAGTCCAAACTGAATGAAACCTTCGGGAGAGTTATTTTTGGAACGGAAGCAATCCAGGCGACTTGGAGTAGACGTCAGGGAAGCTTCGAAGAAGCCACGAGGCAGGGAGACGCGCCCTACCCCATGGGCGCGCCCCCACCCTCGTGGGCCCCTCGTGCCTCCCCTAACCAACTTCTTTCGCCTATATATGTCCATATACCCTAAAAACATCGAGGAGCAGAATAGATCGGCAGTTCCGCCGCTGCAAGCCTCTGCAGCCACCAAAAACAAATCGGGTCCCTGTTCCGGCACCCTGCCGGAGGGGGGAACCCTCACCAGTGGCCATCTTCATCATCCCGGCTCTCTCCATGACGAGGAGGGAGTAGTTCACCCTCGGGGCTGAGGGTATGTACCAGTAGCTATGTGTTTGATCTCTCTCTCTATCTCTCTCTCTCTCTCTCTCTCTCTCGTGTTCTTGAGGTGGTAAAATTGAGGGAGTCCTGGACTAAGGGGTCCTCGGGCACCTGGCCTATTATCCATGGGCCGGACTAATGGGCTGTGAAGACATGAAGGCCTAAGACTGTACCCGTGTCCGGATAGGACTCTCCTTGGCGTGGAAGGCAAGCTTGGCGACCAACTATGAAGATTCCTTCTTATGTAACTGACTCTATGTAATCCTAGATCCCCCCGGTGTCTATATAAACCAGAGGGTGTAGTCAGGAAAGGATATACACATTACCATAGTCATACAGGCTAGGCTTCTAGGGTTTAGTCATTAAGATCTCATGGTAGATCAACTCTTGTAATACTCATATTCATGAAGATCAATCTAGCAGGAAGTAGGGTATTACCTCCATAGAAGGGCCCTAACCTGGGTAAACATCGTGTCCCCTGTCTCCTGTAACCATCGACCCTAGACGCACAGTTCGGAACCCCCTACCCAAGATCCGCCAGTTTTGACACCGACATTGGTGCTTTCATTGAGAGTCCCACTGTGCCGTCGACGAAAGGTTCGATGGCCCCTTCGATCGTCCATAGTGACACTGTCCAAGGAGAAACCTTCCTCCCCGGACAGATTTTTGTATTCGGCGGCTTCGTACTATGGGCCAACTCGCTTGGCCATCTGGACCAGATCGATAGCTACGCCCCTGGCCACCAAGTCAGATTTGGACACTTGAACTACGTTGCGGATATCTGTGGAGACTTGATCTTCAATGGATTTGAGATCGCGGCGATCGCTCCCCTCACTCCGATGAACATTACTTAAATCTATCATCGGACCATATTCAGGAGATGGTTCTTGTAACTGCTACAGACTTAGATCCAGAGCAGATTGCACCATCGGAGCCACGGAGTCCGCGGTGTTGGAGCCACACACAGACTCAACACCTGGGAATATCTGCGTCAACGGAATCCCAGACTCGTTTCCGCCTATAAATTCCGAACCACGTACGCCTGCAGACACCGAGCTGGATCGGTCATTGATCTTCGAGTTCAGCGCTGCAGACGTCTTCCAATACTCTCCCTTGGGCGATGTGCTAAATTCATTAAAAAACCTGTCCTTGGCGGGGGCTCACAACTGAACTATGTCCGGTTCGAACTAGAGGCTGATGATGGAGAATTTCGCTTCCAACCCGCCACCCACTTCATAGCCACTGTCGAGGACTTAACCGACGTGCTTGATTATGGCTCCGAAGACATCGACGGTATAGACGATGATGCCGATAAGGAGCAAGGCCAAGACCCGCCATTCACGGGACGTAGAACGGCCACCTCTTCGTACGACGTGTACATAGTTGATACACCTAAAAAAGCTAGCGATGATGACAAAGAAGATCCAGTTGAGAATAAACCTCCTGAGTCACAGTCTAAGTACCAGCGCCCTAAACGCCGCTCTAAGTCACACCGCTACAATGCTGGCACCGGAGAAAATAGTACTCCGGACGACGCCGAAAACAATGAAGACCCTGTTGGAGAAAGATCCGAACAGGAGGAACAGGAAAACGGGCAAGCCAGCCCCGATGAACAGGCCCTGCCCAGCAACATTTCGGAGGACGACAACTACCTTCCGCTCTCCGAAGACGAGGTAATCCTCGGAGACAAAGACTTCATCATACCCAAAGAGCCCCTCGAGCAGAAGCGCTTCAAGCGCAAGCTAATAGCTACTGCAAGGAGCCTGAAAAAGAAGTAGTGGCAGCTTCAAGCTGACCAAGACCTACTCAACGATAGATGGACCGAAGTCCTGGCCGCCGAAGAATACGGCCTTAGTGGCCTAGCCAAAAGCTACCCGAAGCATAGATTGCTACATCAGTTCGATGACAAAGCGTTGGAGCCCGTACCATCATCACACAATGTAGCAGGTCGTCGACAACCCTGTCCGGACAAAGAGGCAACACAAGACGAACACCAGACCGCCCCACCTCGCCGTAAAGGCAAGAATAACGCAGCTCACGATTGTCCAGACGATCTTCAGCGGGACTTAGATAGTAGAGCAGGACACGCAAGATCCATTTACGGATCGCGAAGGCATGCCTTGACACGCGAGGATGGCTACCTATTCGGACGTGACAAACCTAGCCACGCCCGAGCCGAAAACCGCAAATGGACTCCTTCGGAGTTACGGTGCAGTGTGGCCCAACATAGAGGCGCCGCACACCCGCTTTGCTTCACTGCTGAAGTAATGGATCATGAATTCCCCGAAGGATTCAAACCCGTCAATATTGAATCATACGACGGAACAACCGATCCCGCGGTATGGATAGAAGATTTTATCCTCCACATCCATATGGCCCGTGGAGACGACCTCCGCGCCATTAAATACCTCCCACTAAAGCTAAAAGGGCCAGCTCGGCACTGGTTAAACAGCTTGCCTGAAAATTCCATCGGCAGTTGGGAGGACTTGGAAGGAGCTTTTCTTGACAACTTCCAAGGAACGTATGTCCGGCCACCGGATTCCGATGACCTAAGTCATATTATCCAGCAGCCCGGAGAGTCAGCAAGGAAGCTCTAGACTCGGTTCTTAGTCAAAAGAACCAAATCGTCGAGTGTCCGGACACGGAAGCCCTTGTGGCCTTCAGACACAACGTCTGGGACGAATGGCTTGCACACCACCTTGGTCAAGAAGGACCTAAATCTATGACATCCCTTACTGCTCTAATGACCCGCTTTTGCGCTAGAGAAGACAGCTGGCTCGCTCATAGAAGCAACAACGCCAGTGACCAGGGCACCTCCGAAATCCGAGACGACAACGGCAAGCCACGACGAAGCAAAAACAATAGTCGCAATGATAGTGAAAGATCACACGACACAGCGGTCAACGCCAGATTCAGCAACCCCAAGCCCGGTCAACGGAAGAAGCCATTCAAGGCGAACTGAGACGAACATCCAACCAAGATAGGATATTGGACCGACCCTGCCAGATTCACGGCCACCCCGATAAACCAGCTAATCATACCAACATAAATTGCTGGGTCTTTAAGCAAGCCGGCAAGCTCAACGCCGAACACAAGGGAAGGAGGCCTCCAGGCGATAGGGACGACGGAGAGGTTCACCAATGAAATACCGCGGGTCAGAAGAAATTTCCATCCGAAGATCGACTACTCTCGGAGCAGAAACAGCAGTCTGGCTTCCGCCGCTCACCTCGTACGCCTGCAAAACTTGTGCCGCGCATACATCACTACGCACTCAAGATACCATGGGCATTGGCGGAAGCACACTACGGACAAGCCTGCGAGCATCCCCGTAACATTTTTATCTATTCTCTTTTTATTTCTTCCTTCACTATCTCTTAAAAACAGGTGACGAACAGGACAAACATCTAAAACTGACTCTATCGGAGTTCGGATCCGTACACTCACCTATGGGGCTACTTCCATCAAGGATTCCCCTCGCTGAGGACAGGCGGCGCAGACGTGCGACAGGAGGTCCAAAATAACTTTTTGTAGACTGCACTCTCTATTTCGAGCCTGTACTATGCCTCTTCCTCCGCCTTCGACCCCGAGCATGTCAAATAGCCGGGGTTGTGGTCTTTATATATATATATATATATATATATATATATATATATATATATAAAGTAATCATTGGCATACCACTCAGGTCCCAGTAAAAAGTATCTGAATTAATCATCCATGTTGATTCGCCAATGAATATGGCCCCCATGGTTGTTTCACAGATATACCTTGGCATATCACGCCAGGGGCTCGGTATGGGAACAAATGAGTTTCCAACAAAAGTCCGAACAGCTCTACAGCGTACTTCGGTGTCGCAAGTTTGGTCTTATATGCATCAGCTCCGAATCATTGTCTTGGGTCAATAGTTGGGTTGCGGCTCACATGCTTGCTACCCTATGTTCCGCTCCATCGGCTAGGGTAGTAAAGGGAGAACTACTACGATTGTGCTTCTGGTTCATCCGGTCAAGTACCTCAGTAGAGAAAGCCGAAAACTGACTGTCATGATGCAGCGAGAGCTAGTCAACCACTTGGCGACTTATTGGAATCTTTAGCAATTCTCCGTGTCACACGAGGGATCTTTTTTAGATCAAATATGTAAGGCACCATATTATAATACGCCGCATACATACCAGGGGCTATGTCATAGTCCCACCATAAAACTCCTATGGCTAAGTGAAAGTGTTAACGCCCTATAGTCTGATTGCCTAGTTCGCCGCATTATCACCTCCTTCATGGACCAAGACGTTGGATAAAGAGTGATTAAATGCTTTTCTGAACACCCCCGTACTTCCTACGAGGGGGCTGAAGCCGACGACTGGAAAACTTTTAGATTATATTAAAACGGCCGCACAGGAGGAATACAAGCTTTCAAGCAAAACATAAAAATAGATTAACTATAAAATTGTCTTTTACAATTATCATACACCTCACTCGAACATTATGTTTTTCGAGCATTGACCCTCTATTAAGCGGGCAGCCTCTAGGACGTCTTCAAAATAATGCTCCGGTTCAGGACGGTCCTTGCCCTTGGGTGGACTCTTCGCTGCAACATCGATGGCCTTCATCTTTCCCAGGAATGTCTCGACTCGGGCAAAAGCCATCCGTGCACCTTCAATGCACGCCGACCGCTTCACAGCATTGATACGCGGCACCGCGTCAACAAGTCTTTGCACCAAACCGAAGTAGCTATCCAGAATAGGCTCAGTTAGCCACAACCGGATTATGACGTTCTTCATGGCAACGCCAGATATCCTATGAAGTTCGGCCAATTGGGACATCTGTTCATTCAGCAACAGAGGGCGCTTCGATGCGCCAAACTGCGACTAGAAAAGCTCCTCCATTGCACACCCCTCTCGCGCTCGGTAATACTGCGCCGCATCGGAAGAACTCTTCGGCAAGTCCAAAAACTTGTCCGGAGAACTCCACACTCGGTCAAGCTGAGCATAGTTTGGATCCCCGAACTTAGTCTGTAGAAGAAAGGGCTTACCAGCCGCAATCTCCTTAGCTTGTTGGATCTCCTCACGGGCTGCTCTGGATTCCGACCGCGCTTCCCTCACCTCTTGTAAGGCCTTGTCCGGTTTAGCTGTTTTGGCCTCATTCTCCTTCTCTAGAAGTTCACAGCGGCCAGTAGCATTTTTCAGTTCGAGCGCCATCATGGATATCTTCTCCTCATCTTGGCGCCGTGCAGCTTGTTCGGCTTTTAACTCAGCCAATGCCTTTTCGGCAGCCGCATTGCTACACCAGGCCTGCTCCTTGGCCCGGGCCAGCTCCGCTCGAAGAACTTCAATAGCGCAGCACCATCTGTAGCCATGCATATTCCAGCATACAGAATTTAGCACCATACTTATATCACAAATAAAATGTATGGGGATTGCCCCGAATACATACCTTGCGACTCATCAAGACGCATATTGATTAACACAAGGTCATCCCCTGCTACATCAAGCTTCTGCTGCAGCTCGGCAATATCCATAGTCTAGGGAGTAGCTAAGGGGGAAACAACCTGCGTTCAAGTTCATCAGATCATTCCTTGAGTAATCCTTTTTGATCCTCTGTTCGCTTCCCAGTGGAAGCCAACCCGAGTCTCAGGGGCTACTACCTATACATAGGTGCATCTTTGCAAATAAAACATAGCTGAAAACATTATATCACAAACCTCGAAGCCTTTTAGCAGGCTCATGAAGGCTTCATTCAATCCGCTCTTCGCGGACAAAATCTTCTCAACCACTGTACCCATCAAGGTACGCTGTTCCCCTGAGACAGATGCTTTTCGCAACATGTCCTGCAATATATCTAGAGCCTCCGGGTCTCCGGAAGCCGCTCTAGGAGCACAACCATCCTTTGAAGGAATCTGTTCACCTGTCTCCAGAATCACCATTGGCTGCGAGTCAGACAGTCCGGGGCCTTTATTATCAGCCCCAGAATCCCGAACGGGTCGGAGATCCACCTTCGGGTACTACCTCTTTTATCCCCTGCGTAGCTTCTTGATCAAGAAGAACCCTCCGCGATGACACTTCAGAGTCGTCCGCCTTATTGGGCGAGGAGGTTGGGGGAGGCATCTCGCTCTCCATCATCTCTGGGAGGAGACCTCCCGAAGAAGAGGATTGCCTAGATAAACTCGATGCCGACCTGTAAAATGCATGGACGCTGCTACGTATATCTTGATAGCGGCAAAGGAGCGGGACGCTATCAAAGTACTCCGGATTCACTTACGGTTTGGTCAAGGGCTTGTCCCCTTGTTGGAACTGTTCAACGGCGTCGCTTTCCAAACCCAAGCCGCTCGACGTTGGCATCTTGCCCCTCTTGGGAGACCGCCCCTCCCGACCTTCGAAGGCGGCCCTTTTCCTCCTGCTCGGAAAAGGGATACTGGGACCTTTTTCGCCTCTGTCTTCAGGCGAGGAAAGGTCGATTTCTCCGAACTCAGTATCCGACTTACCTCCGGAACAAAGGTCAACTCGGGTCTTCTCACTCTCCTCTTTACCCTCCCTTGTTGGCACCTGGTATGGTGCCGAGGCCAGCATCCTTGTTAACACAGGATTAGCTGAGTCTTCGGGAAGGGGAGCCGGACACCTAATCCGTTCCACTTTCTTTATCCAGCCCTGAAAAAGGATGATTCGGTCAGTATCTTACCACTGGGTATCTGATTATGAGGTGTTCTTTGAACGGGTACTTACCGGGGTGTCCGGATGGTTACAGTCTAGGCCGATATCTTTGGTGGTGTCCGGCCATTACTTTCGTTTCCCGAAAAATAATCTCCACAGTCCTTCGTGTGTAGTGCCGAAGAAGTGCTGAAGAGTCTGCGGCCCTTCTGGGTTGAACTCCCACATGTGGAGAGGCCGTCACTGGTACGGCAGGGTCCGACGGACTAGCATTACTTCAACAACATTGACGATATTGATGTCCCTCTCAATGAGGCTTCGGATGCAACATTGTAAGGCCCGCACCTCGTCCGTTGATCCCCAGTCCAGCCCCTTATTAATCCACAATGCAAGCTGAATTGGGGGGCTGGATCAAAATGCGGGCGCAGCTGCCCACTTGGATCCACGGGGCTCGGTGATACAGAACCACCCCTGCTGCCATAAATCGAAAGATTTGGCAAAGGATCCTTTCAGCTAAACAGCGCTAGCAAGCTTGCTCACTATGGCACCACCGCACTCTGCCTGCTCCCCCTCTATCACTTGCAGCTTCACATCGAAGGTCTTGAGCCACAAGCCGAAGTGTGGAGGACTTCGGAGGAAGGCTTCGCACGTGACGATAAACACCGAGATAAGAAGAATAGAGTCCGGGGCCAGATCGTGAAAATCTAGCCCATAATAGAACATGAGCCCTTGGACGAAGGGATTAAGTGCAAACCCTAGCCTGTGGAGGAAGTGGGACACGAACACGACCCTCTCACCGGATCTGGGGGTGGGAATAACCTGCCCCTCGGCAGGAAGCCGATGAAGGATTTCTGCGGTCAGATACCTCGTCGGCCGAAGCTTTGCAATATCTCCCTCCGTGACAGAAGAAGCCACCCACCGGCCTTGACGGCTGGATCCGAACATGATTGGGGCTTACTGGAACCCGGATGTTGGAACTCGGGGTAGCAAGGGTTGAGGAAGAAGCAAGCGTGAAAGAAAAAGACTGGTCTGTACCTCTATATAAAGGCCGCGAATATCGAACGTCTCCTCCTGGGCCTCAAAACCGCGTCTCGAGACGTGGGGCGACGGGCTAGTTAATGGGTCAAAAATAATGGCCGAGCAGGCGTGATGTCATATTACCAAAAAGTTGTCAGCGGATTGGACTCGTGAAATATTATATCTTCTACAGTCGTGTAAACAGGTTCGGATACTATCTTCGCATCCGAAGACTATCTTGGAGTTCGGATAGAAGGGAACCCGCCTTGCAATGTCGAAGACAATCTGCGTGCCGTACTCCTCATCATTGAAGCCAGGTTCAAGGGCTAATGAGGGAGTCCTGGACTAAGGGGTCCTCAGGCGGCCGGCCTATTATCCATGGGCCGTACTGATGGGCTGTGAAGACATGAAGGCCGAATACTGTACCCGTGTCCGGATAGGACTCTCCTTGGCGTGGAAGGCAAGCTTGGCGACCAACTATGAAGATTCTTTCTCATATAACCGACTCTATGTAACCTTAGATCCCCCTGGTGTCTATATAAACCGAAGGGTGTAGTCCGGAAAGGATATACACATTACCATAGTCATACAGGCTAGGCTTCTAGGGTTTAGCCATTACGATCTCGTGGTAGATCAACTCTTGTAATGCTCATATTCATCAAGATCAATCGAGCAGGAAGTAGGGTATTACCTCCATAGAAGGGCCCAAACCTGGGTAAACATTGTGTCCCCTGTCTCCTGTAACCATCGACCCTAGACGCACAGTACGGGACCCCCTACCCGAGTCCGCTGGTTTTGACACCAACAACGATCTTGATGTATCGCGAGCTTTGCTATTATAGTTGGATCTTATGATGTTTCTCCCCCTCTACTCTCTTGTAATGGATTGAGTTTTCCCTTTGAGTTATCTTATCGGATTGAGTCTTTAAGGATTCGAGAACACTTGATGTATGTCTTGCGTGGGATACCCGTGGCGACAATGGGGTATTCTATTGATTCACTTGTGTGTTTTGGTGATCAACTTGTGGGTTCCGTGACCTCGTGAACTTATGCCATAGGGGTTGGCACACGTTTTCGTCTTGACTCTCCGGTAGAAACTTTGGGGCACTCTTTGAAGTACTTTGTGTTGGTTGAATAGATGAATCTGAGATTGTGTGATGCATATCGTATACATTGGATTATCTAGGTGACATTAGGGTTTTGGTTGATTTGTGTCTTGAGGTGTTATTCTAGTACGAACTCTATGATAGATCGAACGGAAAGAATAGCTTCATGTTATTTTACTACGGACTCTTGAATAGATCGATCAAAAAGGATAACTTTGAGGTGGTTTCGTACCCTACCATAATCTCTTCGTTTGTTCTCCGCTATTAGTGACTTGGAGTGACTCTTTGTTGCATGTTGAGGGATAGTTATATGATCCAATTATGTTATTATTGTTGAGAGAACTTGCACTAGTGAAAGTATGAACCCTAGGCCTTGTTTCAACGCATTGCAATACCATTTACACTCACTTTTATCATTAGTTACCTTGCTGTTTTTATATTTTCAGATTACAAAAACCTATATCTACCATCCATATTGCACTTGTATTACCATCTCTTCGCCGAACTAGTGCACCTATGCAATTTACCATTGTATTGGGTGTGTTGGGGACACAAGAGACTCTTTGTTATTTGGTTGCAGGGTTGTTTGAGAGAGACCATCTTCAACCTACGCCTCGCACGGATTGATAAACCTTGGGTCATCCACTTGAGGGAAATTTGCTATTGTCCTACAAACCTCTGCACTTGGAGGCCCAACAACATCTACAAGAAGAAGGTTGCGTACTAGACATCAAGCGATTCTTTGGCGCCGTTGCCGGGGAGGTGAGTGCTTGAAGGTATATCTTTAGATCTTGCAATCGAATATTTTTGTTTCTTGTTTTAGCACTAGTTTAGTTTATAAAAGAAAACTACAAAAAAAGGAATTGAGGGTGCCTCATATGTTTCTTCTTTTAAATATCTTTCATGAGAATAAGGATTCCGATAATTGTGCTCAATTTCTAGAGGAAGAATGCATTAGAATGTTTGGCACTAAATCTTTGGATGATGAGCATGATTGCAATGTTGTTAGTATGAACTCTTTGAATATCCATAGTACTAATGATGATTGCACTAGTCATGATGAAAATGTCTCTTATAAGCATGTCAATTTCTGTGGAGTGCATAGAGCTTACAAGTACACACCAAATAGGGAAAATAGATTTTGCAAGAGGCATAAGTATTTGGAAACTAAATGGTTGCAAGAGAGGCTAGATGATTGTGCTGAAAGATTCAATATTTACCGCCATCCTTGTGAACTTTGCAATGAACATGGTAATTTAAAGCTCCAATGCTATTTGTTTCTTGATCAAATCATGTCCAAAAATTGTGATAACTTGATTACCCTTGAGCATCATAAAGAGCTTAGTCTTCTTTCGGGGTATGAAGAAATGAAACGCATAACTAAGGGTATTCCAAAATTTAATCTTGATAGATTTCTTGATTTTGATCTAGAGGAAATTTATATGTATTGTGCGGTGAATTGCATTGAAAATCCTTATATTGCCAATTACATAAAGACAAGAAAACAAATAGAAGATGAAGAGAATACTAATGAAAGGGAAGAGACTTCCCAATATCCTCCTATTATTTCTTATGATGAATCAGGTAACGAGGAGGAGCTTTCTATTCAACCAATCTCATTAATAAGGAGCTCAAAAAACAGGGTTAAACCCACACATGATGTGGAGAAGAAAAAGAAAAGACGGAGAAACAAAGGTAAAAAGGTATGCCTCTCAAATGATGTTGCTCCTATTACTCATTGTGATGGTGATAATTGCTATACTATTGGTGCTATCCATACTATTAATGATGAGAGTGATTATGCTTATGATATGAAAAGGCCCAAGCTTGGGGATGCTATGTTTGATGAGGATGACACATTTGAGAATATATTTGCTGAAATTAATGTTTGTCCCAAGCTTGGGGATGCTATGTTCAATGAAGATGATATTTTTAGCCTTCCAAGTTTTGATGAGCAAAGTTGTTATGATGATAGCATGCCTCCTACCTATGATGATTATTGTGATGATACTTATGTTATAAAGAGTAGTGATGATTATATTTATAAAACTTGTCATGATTATGATTACCCTTTCTATGAACATTACTCTTTTAATGTGGAAACAATTTATAGTATTCGAGTTTCTTATGATACTCCCACTATTCTGAATGAGAAGAATTTTGCTTATGTGGAGAGTAATAAAATTTCTATGCTTGTAGATAATGAAAAGAATGCTTTAGGTGCTGGTTATATTCTTGAATTCATTCATGATGATATTGAAAATTATTACGAGGGAGGAATTTATGCTTGTAGTAATTGCAATAATACCTTTCCTCTCTATGTGCTTAAAGTTTTGAAGTTATGCTTGTTTTGCCTTCCTATGCTAGTTGATTATTGTTCCCATAAGTTGTTTTCTCACAAAATACCTATGCATAGGAAGTGGGTTAGACTTAAATGTGCTAGTCATATTCTTCAAGATGCTCTCTTTATGTTTCAGTTCTTATATTTTATGTGAGCATAATTGAAATCATCATGCCTAGCTAGGGGCGTTAAACGTTAGCGCTTGTTGGGAGGCAGCCCAATTTTATTTTAGTTCTTTGCCTTTTGCTCATGATTAGTAATGAATAATCTATCTATCCTATGGTTATATGTGGTTTTATGTTTTAATTAGTGTTAGTGCCAAGTAGAACCTTTGGCAAGACTTGGTTGAAGTCTTTATGATCATGCTATAAAAAAGCAGAAACTTTAGCGCTCACGACATGTGCTGCAATTTTTTTTACTGGAGAGAGATTTTAGGTTGATTATTTTTGAAGATGATTAATAGAAAAATTCCTCAGGTCCACCAATTTATTTTAGAATTTTTGGAGTTCCAGAAGTATACGTTTGATAAAGATTACTACAGACTGTTCTGTTTTTGACAGATTCTGTTTTCTATGTGTTGTTTGCTTATTTTGATGAATCTATGAGTAGTATCGGAGGGTATGAACCATAGAGAAGTTGGAACACAGTATATATTACACCAATATGAATTTAGAATGAGTTCACAACAGTACCTAAGTGGTGATTTATTTTCTTATACTAACGGAGCTTACGAGTTTTCTGTTGAGTTTTGTGTTGTGAAGTTTTCAAGTTTTGGGTAAAGATTCGATGGACTATGGAATAAGGAGTGGAAAAGAGCCTAAGCTTGGGTATTACCAAGGCACCCCAAGGTAATATTCAAGGACAACCAAGAGCCTAAGCTTGGGGATGCCCCGGAAGGCATCCCCTCTTTCGTCTTCGTTCATCGGTAACTTTACTTGGAGCTATATTTGTATTCATCACATAATATGTGTTTTTCTTGGAGTGTCAATTTATTTTGTTAGGATTTGCTTTCTGTTATCTAGAACAATGTTTTGCATCTTTTATTTCAATAAAAGTGGCATTGATAGCCTTTACTATGCTTATTTTACAAGTCTACATGTTGCTGTTTGAAAATAGAAAGTTTACCGCGGTTGCAAAAATTACCTAGAGAAGTAAGAATGTGATAAAATGTTGAAACCTTTTGCATAATAAGCTCTGATAAATTTACTACAGTGGGAATTTTCTTTCATAATTTTTGGAGCTATGGAAGTATGGATCTTGCTGCATTCTTCACAGACTGTCCTGTTTAGGCAGATTGCTGTTATGTTTGCATTGTTTGCATATGTTTGCTTCTTTAATGATTCAATTTGAGGATAGGACTATTAAATATGCAGAGGCATTTATGTTGAATAATAATTTTAGTGATTTGCTACAGTAGAGTATGATAAAGTTTTTGCATTGGTTTATACTAACTTATCTCACGAGTCTTTGTTGAGTTCTGTGTGGATGAAGCTTTTGAGATTTAGGGAGACCGTGATATGAGAGGAATTAAGGAGACAAAAAATATCAAGCTTGGGTATGCCCAAGGCATCCCAATACAATATTTCAAGAAGTATCAAGCATCTAAGGTTGGGGATGCCCCGGTTGGCATCCCACCTTTCTTCTTCGACAACTATCGGTTAGTATCGGTTGATCCTAAGTTTTTGCTTCTTCACGTGATGCTGGATATTCTTAGAATGTCATTTTATTTTGTTTTGCTTGCTTTTTGAATAAAATATCAAGATCTGAAATTCTTAAATGAGAGAGAGTCTTCACATAGCTACATAATTATTTAACTACTCATTGATCTTCACTTATATCTTTTTGGAGTAGTTTGTCATTTACTCGTGTGCTTCACTTATATCCTATGAGTAAATAGTTGAATGATTTGAATATCATAAATCTGAAATTATATATGTTTCATATGCTTATCCCATGGGGAGTAATGACTTCACATATAAGAAGTAGAGGTGGTAAATTTATTGAAGGTTAGCAAACATTGTATTGGTCACTTGAACAATTCATGAAAGAATATTGAGAGAAGAGAGATTTCACATATAAATATACTATCTTGGACATCTTTTTTAATTGTGAGCACTCATTAAAATATGACATGTTAAAAAGTTGATGTTGGACAAGAAGACAACTTAATGGGTTATGTTTTCTTATATCTGAAATAAAGTATATTGTCATGGATCATTCAACATGCTGAGCTTGCCTTTCCCCCTCATGCTAGCCAAATTCTTTGCACCAAGTAGAGATACTACTTGTGCTTCCAAACATCCCTTAAACCAGTATTGCCATGAGAGTCCACCATACCTACCTATGGATTGAGTAAGATCCTTCAAGTAAGTTATCATCGGTACATGCAATAAAAATTGCTCTCTAAATACGTATGATCTATTAGTGTGAAGAAAATAAGCTTTATACGATCTTGTGATGTGGAAGCAATAAAAGCGACGGACTTCATAATAAAGGTCCCTATCACAAGTGGCCATATAAAGTGACGTTCTTTCGCATTAAGATTTTGTGCATCCAACTATAAAAGCGCATGACAACCTCTGCTTCCCTCTGCGAAGGGCCTATCTTTTATTCTTGTCTTATACCTTACGCAAGAGTCATGGTGATCTTCACCTTTTCCTTTTTACATTTTATCCTTTGGCAAGCACATTGTGTTGGAAAGATCCTGATATATATGTCCAATTGGATGTAAGGCATCATGAATTATTACTGTTGACATTAACCCTGAGGTAAAAGGTTGGGAGGCGAATCTATAAGCCCCTATCTTTCTCTGTGTCTGATTAAAACTTTGAACCCATAAATATCACGTGAGTGTTAGCAATTGTGAAAGACTAAATGATAGTTGAGTATGTGAATTTTGTTGAATCAAAGCTCGACATAGACTCTTCCTGAAAATAAGATGAATTGTAATTGTTTGATGACTAATAACACGGTTTGTTAGTTTTCAAGAAAGTTTATGATCTATACTTTAACATGTGAATGGTTTGTTACTTGATCATGAAATTTTTTGAGCTACTGTTATGACATATGATGATGCTAGAAAAGGTGATTGAAATTATCATTGATCAAACTTGTGCACCTGCTAGCATTCACACTTCATAAATTATTTCTTTTATCATTTACCTACTCGAGGACGACCAGGAATTAAGCTTGGGGATGTTGATATGTCTCCAACGTATCTATAATTTATGAAGTATTCATGCTATTATATTATCTATTTTGGATGTTTATGGGCTTTACTAACACTTTTATATTATTTTTGGGACTAACCTATTAACCGGAGGCCCAACCCAAATTGCTGTTTTCTTACCTATTTTAGTGTTTCGAAGACAAGGAATATCAAACGGAGTCCAAACGGAATGAAACCTTCGGGAGAGTTATTTTTGGAACGGAAGCAATCCAGGAGACTTGGAGTAGACGTCAGGGAAGCTTCGAGGAAGCCACGAGCCAGGGAGGCGTGCCCTGCCCCCTGGGCGCGCCCCCACCCTCGTGGGCCCCTCGTGGCTGCCCTGACAGACTTCTTTCGCCTATATATGTCCATATACCCTAAAAACATCGGGAAGCAGAATAGATCGGGAGTTCCGCCGCCGCAAGCCTCTGTAGCCACCAAAAACCAATCGGGACCCTATTCCGGCACCCTGCCAGAGGGGGGAACCCTCTCGGTGGCCATCTTCATCATCCCGACGCTCTCCATGACGAGGAGGGAGTAGTTCAACCTCGGGGCTGAGGGTATGTACCAGTAGCTATGTGTTTGATCTCTCTCTCTCTCGTGTTCTTGAGGTGGTACGATCTTGATGTATCACGAGCTTTGCTATCATAGTTGGATCTTATGATGTTTCTCCCCCTCTAATCTCTTGTAATGGATTGAGTTTTCCCTTTGAAGTTATCTTATCGGATTGAGTCTTTAAGGATTTGAGAACACTTGATGTATGTCTTGCGTGGGATACCCGTGGTGACAATGGGGTATTCTATTAATTCACTTGATGTATGTTTTGGTGATCAACTTGCGGGTTCCGTGACCTCATGAACTTATGCATAGGGGTTGGCACACGTTTTCGTCTTGACTCTCCGGTAGAAACTTGGGGGCACTCTTTGAAGTACTTTGTGTTGGTTGAATAGATGAATCTGAGATTGTGTGATTCATATCGTATAATCATACCCGCGGATACTTGAAGTGCCATTGGAGTATCTAGGTGACATTAGGGCTTTCGTTGATTTGTGTCTTAAGGTGTTATTCTAGTACGAACTCTATGATAGATCGAACGGAAAGAATAGCTTCATGTTATTTTACTACGGACTCTTGAATAGATCGATCAGAAAGGATAACTTTGAGGTGGTTTCGTACCCTACCATAATCTCTTCGTTTGTTCTCCGCTATTAGTGTCTTTGGAGTGACTCTTTGTTGCATGTTGAGGGATAGTTATATGATCTAATTATGTTATTATTGTTGAGAGAACTTGCACTAGTGAAAGTATGAACCCTAGGCCTTGTTTCCTAGCATTGCAATACCGTTTACGCTCACTTTTATCATTAGTTACCTTGTTGTTTTTATATTTTCAGATTACAAAATCCTATATCTACCATCCATATTGCACTTGTATCACCATCTCTTCGCCGAACTAGTGCACCTATACAATTTACCATTGTATTGGGTGTGTTGGGGACACAAGAGACTCTTTTTTATTTGGTTGCAGGGTTGTTTGAGAGAGACCATCTTCAACCTACGCCTCCCACGGATTGATAAACCTTAGGTCATTGTAACATCCCAAATTTTCAATTTGGAATGTTATACATAGGTCATTCATGCATCTCATATTTTATTGCATTTCGTTTTGCGATCCTCGAAATTCTAAGCAACTCAAGGACCCTCGGAGAGAGTTGGGGATTTCACCGTTTTCATATTTGAATTTTTATCAAATATCGAAACGAGGATCGTTTGTTTTAAAAAAAATTCTCTCCAAAATGTTTCATATTAAAATATATGAGAGGAGATAATATGACTTATCCAAAATAAATGAAATATTGGAGGAAAAATATTAAAATCAAATCAATAATTTTATTTGGTCTTTATTGCAATTTTATTTCAATTAGGAAAACTACGCGTTTTTCGAAATTGCATTATAGGCCCGAATAAATGTTCACCTTGTCCTGCATATTTTTAGAGGACGGGCAAAATTTATTTCAGGATCTTTTGGAGTCCGCTTAGTATTTCTTTTCTTTCTTTTTCTACATGTCGGAATATTAAAAATAAACAACCAACCGACCTAGCCGGGCCATACCCGACTAGGACTACTTGGTGACATTTAAAGCACAAGCGACCGAGCCCATCAGTCCCCGCCGCCGCCGAACCCTAAGCGCCAAGACCGCCCGAAGCTTGCCGCCCGCCGCCGCCTCGCCGTCCCGCCGCCGCCGGTTTACGCGAGAACACCGTCCGGTTTTTCTTTCGGTTCGTTTGGTTTTTTTAAACCCTAGATCTTTTTTTAATAGATCGGTTTAGTTTTTTCGGTTTAGTTATTTAGCGAGCGCCCATTCGTACGTTCATTTTAACGAACAGTTTTCGTCCGTTAGTCACAGACTGAGAACGTTCGTTCGTTAGCCTGTTCGCCAGTTTTTCTTTTTCTCTAGTTTTTCGCGATTATTTTCGATCGTGATTTCTGATCCGATTTTCATTTTAGTTTATCTTGTCGCTCGTTTATCGGAATCAGACGATTCAAGCGCCTAGATCTTCGTCTCGAAGCCCTATTTCTGTTTAACCAACTTGAACAAGATTTTCGTACTGTAAAATCTGACTTTAGTCCAGATTAGTAAACGGGCCTTGTTTCTTTCGCAGTTTGAGTTTCGTTGCTCCGTTTGATTTGATTCTTTTTGCAAACCGGAGTTCTTAAGTTGAACTTTCTGGTTAGATATTATTATTTTAGTTTCACTCATGCATCTTTGATTGATTGCTTATGTATGCTATTGTTTGTTTGTGATAGAATTCCCGGAGTGCGAAACGTGCTACTACGAGTCTCTAGGTTTTGCGGATCGTCAGCATGGCAAGTAACACATTGACCATACTCCTTTCAAACCCAGTTTTTATGCATTAGTTCCAATCTTCAAACACTTCATGATTAGGATGTGATTAACTTGTGGGTATTGGGAAGTAGTTGATGAGGTAGAACCTATTACATGTTTTATTATCAAACCGTGGGAGTTACTTTTACGTTATGCTTATACTGCTATGCTATGCTCGTAGACGTGGATTGGGTTTGAGTGTATCCATGACAAATGTGAGTTGTTAATTAATGGTTCAACTTAAGGTGGCAACTTTAATACACATCTGGGTGGATTGCTTGTTTGGGCACTGGGATATACCAAGTGTTGTCCTAGGAGATCCTGTGGATATACCGTGTAATCCTCCTATGGTCCGCCACCCAGGCTCAAAGGGATCGTGAGATTATTCATGCTAGAAACTTCTGTGTGCAGCCACAAGCTATTATGGGCTCTAGCATAGTTGAGTATGTTGCATGACCTCTTCCAGTGGTAGGCTAGTAGATGTAGAGGGATGTAGGTTGGTATTGTTTACCCGGGGTTAGAGCTAATGCTTCTGAAAGACTGTGTCTCGGTCATCCGTTTCTCAAAACCCATGTAGTGCGAGAAATCCAACGGAGGAGATCGAGTCTTGTGGGGAAAAGTGCGCAAATCTCTGCAGAGTGTACAATCCAATCATGGTTAGCCGTGTCCCCGGTTATGGACATCTTGAGTATCTAGTACTTAGATTATCCTATTGTATCTCATCACTCTAATTTAATTTGTTGGGTTAATGATTACTTTAATTGGGATTGAGTTGGAGGAACCTTCTCAATGATGTTTCAACTACCATGATAGTTAAATAAAATCTATTCCTTTGTTGTAGGGAAAAATTGGCTTTTCGCAAAAAACTTTATAACCATAGAGCCTCCACCAGCCATATATGCATGTAGTGATAGCATTTATCTGTTCATTGCTCTACTGTGTTACATTGCCAGCATATTCCAAGTGCTGACCCGTTTTCGGGCTGCAACATATTATGTTGCAGACTTTTCAGACGAGGAGTAAGGTTCGCTAGGCCGTTGTCTTGCACTCATCTATGCCGTTGGAGTTGATGGACTCACTTTATCTTCCAAGCCTTCCGCTGTTACCGCTTTTAGATGGCCTTAAGCCATATTTATTGTAATAAGTTCTCTTTTGAGACATTCGATGTAATAAGTGTGTGATTGCTACTCTGTTATAAATCCTTCGAGTACTGTGTGTGTCAGCATTACCGATCCAGGGATGACACTGAAGCACAGAGACTTGACCGTTTGAGGTCGGGTCGCTACAGTCATCCACTTGAGGGAAATTTGCTACTGTCCTACAAACCTCTGCACTTGGAGGCCCAACAACGTCTACAAGAAGAAGGTTGCATAGTAGACATCACACTTCCTGAACCAACTCCTAAGCAAACTCCAAAGAAAAGAGGTATTCTATTTCTCAGTCCTGAAGATATGCAAGAGGCAAAGAAATCTATGAAAGAAAAAGGTATTAAAGTTGAAGATGTTAAGAATTTACCACCTATTGAAGAAATACATGGTCTTGATATCCTGACACAGGTAGTAGAGGTAAATTCTCTCTATAGATTTGATGAAGGGGATATTCCTCATAATAAGTCTGCTAGTCAATGCTTGGATGAGTTTGATAATTTTATTGTTAAACAAGAAAACTTCAATGCTTATGTTAGTAGACAATTGAAACATAATGCTTACATGTTCGACCGCTTGGGTGACTATATGAGTAGAACTGTTAGTGATCTTAATCTTATTAGTAAACATGCTTCTATGGTAAAAACTCAAGTAGAACAAGTACTTAAGGCACAAAATGAATTGCTCAATGAGTTTAATAGTAATAGAAATGATAATGTTGTTAGGGTTATGACTAGAGGTGGTAAGATGGCCCAGGAACCTTTGTATCCTGAGTGCCATCCTAAGAGAATTGAGCAAAATTCTCAGAGAATTAATACTAATGCACCTAGTCCTAGTAATAAAAAGAAAAAGAAAACTGATAGGATTGTGCATGCTTCTAGTGAACCTGCTATAGATACACCTAAGAACCCAAATGATATTTCTATTTCTGATGCTGAGACACAATCTGGTGATGAACATGAACCTAGTGATAATGTTAATGATGATGTTCATGTAATGCTCAACCTAGTAATGATAATAATGTGGAGATAGAACCTATTGTTGATCTTGATAACCCACAATCAAAGAATCAATGTTATGATAAGAGAGACTTCGTTGTTAAGAAACACGATGGAGAAAGAGAACCATGGGTTCAGAAACCCATGCCATTTCCTCCTAAGCCATCCAAGAAAAAGGATGATGAGGATTTTGAGCGCTTTGTTGAAATGCTTAGACCTGTCTTTTTGCGTATGTGTTTGACTAATATTCTAAAAATGTCTCCTTATGCTAAGTATATGAAAGATATTGTTACAAATAAAATAAAGATACCGGAAGCTGAAATTTCCACCATGCTTGCTAATTACACTTTTAAGGGTGGAAAACCTAAGAAACTAGGAGATCCAGGGATACCAACTATACCATGCTCCCTTAAAAGAAACTGTATTAAAACTGCTTTATGTGATTTGGGAGCCGGTGTCAGAGTTATGCCTTTCTCTTTATATCATAGACTTGATTTGAATAAGTTGACACCTACTAAAATCTCTTTGCAAATGGCCGATAAATTAACCGCTATACCCATCGGTATTTATGAGGATGTGTCTGTTGTAGTTGCAAATGTTACTATCTTAACTTACTTTGTTATTCTTCATATTCCCGAGGACGACAGTATGTCGATCATCCTTGGTAGACCCTTTTTGAATACTGCAGGGGCTGTTATTGATTGCAAAAAAGGCAATGTCACTTTTCATGTTAATGGTAATGAGCATATGGTACACTTTCTGGAGAAACAACCTCAAGTTCATATTATCAATTCTATTGGAAAAATTTGAACTATTACTATTGGAGGTTTTGAATTCCCTCTTCCTACTGTCAAAAAGGAATATGATATTCTTATTGTTGGGGAAATGCATATCCACGTTGAGGTAACCTAGTGTTATTCGAAAATTCTCTGGTTTCATGTTACTCGAAAGAAGTTTGTTAATAAGACTAGATCAACCTTGTTAATGGATTCCTTTTGATGGGCATGAGATGGATGAATTTAGAAAGCACAACTTTCTGTACCCACCTTTTAATTTCTGTTATTTAGAATAAATAAAGCAAAAATAGTATTATTCGTCTATTTTCTGATTTACCCGTGTAATAAAAAAATGTCCCGAAAATAAAGTTCTCCAAATGCCTTGAAAATTTAGTATGATTTTTTTAGAATATTTTAGAATTTCTGGCACTAAGAATGTACCAGGGGGATGCATTAGTGGAGCACAAGGGTGGAGGGCGCGTCCTACCCCCCGGGCGTGCCCCTGATTTGTGGGTCCCCATCACTTATTCCAGCACCCATCCACTTCGTCTTCCTCCAGAAAAAATCATCCTGTTGCTCAAACTCGTATTCTAGCTCATCTTGCTGCCAGTTTCGATCTCCTTGTGCAAAGCTCCATTTACAAAACTGCTTTGTGGGATTGTTCTTCGGTATGCGACTCCTCCAATGGTCCAATTAGTTTTTGTTCTAGTGCTTTATATATTGCAATTTTTTGCTGTTGTGGTGACCTTGTTCTTGAGCTTGCATGTCAAATTTATATGGTCCAAAGTAGTTTTGATGCATGATATAGCCTCTAGACACTTGTGGGAGTAGTTGATATCAATCTTGTTGAGTTTGGTTCACTTTTATTTTGAGTCACTAAAAATTTCAGAAATTTTTCACAGGAAGAAAAATGGTTAGGAAGTTATATCATGTGTCTTGAACTACATCGGTATTCCCCCAAAGAGGAAGGGATGATGCAGCACAGCAATGGTAGGTATTTCCCTCAGTGATGAGATAAAGGTTATTGAACCAGTAGCAGAACCACGCAACACCGCGTAAACGGCTCCTGCACACAAACAACAAATACTTGCAATTGACGTAAGAGAGGGGTTGTCAATCCCTCACGGGTAAAAAGATTAGTAAAATTGTAGTAGATTGGATAAATAGATCTTGCGGGAGCATGAGATAAAATAAATAATACTAAATTGCAGCAAGGTATTTATGTATTTTTGGATTAATAGATCTGAAAATCAAATCAAATAAAAATAGATCGCGAAGGCAAATATAATAAAGAAGAGACCCGGGGCCGTAGATTTCACTAGTGGCTTCTCTCGAGAAAAATAGCATACTGTGGGTAAACAAATTACTATTGGGCAATTGATAGAACTTCAAATAATCATGACGATATCTAGGAAATGATCATTATATAGGCATCACGTCCAATATTAGTAAACCGACTCCTGCCTGCATCTACTACTATTGCTCCACACATCGACCGCTATCCAGTCCGCATCTAGTGTATTAAGTTCATGGAGAAACGGAGTAATGCAATAAGAACGATGACATGGTGTAGACAAGATCTATTTATGTAGAAATAGACCCCATCTTGTTATCCTTAGAAGCAACGATACATACGTTTCAGTTCCCCTTCTGTCACTGGGATCAAGCATGATAAGATCGAACCCATCACAAAGCAGCTCTTCCCATGGCAAGAAAAATTGATCTAGTTGGCCTAACTAAACCAAAGATTTGAAGAAGAAATGCGGGGTTATAAGTAATCATGCATATAAGGGATCAAAAGACTCAAATAACTTTAATGGATAAAAACATAGATCTGATCATAAACTCAAAGTTCACCGGATCCCAACAAACACACCGCAAAAAAGAGTTACATCAAATAGATCTACAAGAGACCATTGTATTGAGAATCGAAAGAGAGACAGGAAGCCATCTTGCTACTAACTATGGACCCGTAGGTCTACAATGAACTACTCACGCATCATCGGAGAGGCACCAATGAGGATGATGAACCCCTATGTGATGGTGTCTAGATTGGATCTGGTGGTTCTGGAACTTGCGGGGGCTGGAATTAATTTTCGTCCACTCACCTAGGTTTTCTGGAATATTGGGGTATTTATAGAGCAAAGAGCTGGTGCGGGATGCCACTGATGCTGGCGCAACCCACCTGGGCGCGCCTGGGCCCCTAGGCGGGTTGTGCTCCCCTCGGAGCCCCCTCTGGTACTTCTTTGGCCCAACAGGTGTCTTCGGGTCCAGAAAAATCTCCAAAAAGTTTCGCTGCGTTTGGACTCCGTTTGGTATTGATTTTCTGTGAAGTAAAAAACAAGAAAAAAGAACAGCAACTAGCACTGGGCACTGATGTCTGCTTGAACTACGTCGGTATTTCCCCAAAGAGGAAGGGATGATGCAGCACAACAACGGCACGTATTTCCCTCAGTGATGATACCAAGGTTATCGAACCATAGGAGAACCACGCAACACTACGTGAACGGCGCCTGCACACAAATAACAAATACTCGCAACCTGACGTATTAAAGGGGTTGTCAATCCCTTTAGGGCAACGGCGCCAGAAATTGGCAAGTAGACGGGATAAAAATATGATAGATTGAATAAATAGATCTCGCAGGAACACGAGATAGAAAATAAGAATAAATTGCAGCAAAGGTATTTTTGTATTTTTGGTTTAATACATCTGAAAATAAAAGCAAATAAAAATAGATCGCGAAGGCAAATATAATAAATAAGAGACCCCGGGGCCGTAGATTTCACTAGTGGCTTCTCTCGAGAAAAATAGCAAACGGCGGGTAAACAAATACCGTTGGGCAATTGATAGAACTTCAAATAATCATGACGATATCGAGGCAATGATCATTATATAAGCATCACGTCCAAGAATAGTAGACCGACTCATGCCTGCATCTACTACTATTACTCCACACATTGACCGCTATCCAGCATGCATCTAGTGCATTAAGTTCATGGAGAAACGGAGTAATGCAATAAGAATGATGACATGATGTAGACAAGATCTATTTATGTAGAAATAGACCCCATCTTGTTATCCTTAATAGCAACGGTACATACGTGTCGGTTCCCCTTCTGTCACTGGGATCAAGCACCGTAAGATCGAACCCATCACAAAGCACCTCTTCCCGTTGCAAGATAAATAGATCAAGTTGGCCAAACAAAACCCAAATATCGGAGAAGAAATACGAGGTTATAAGCAATCATGCATATAAGAGGTCAAACAAGACTCAAATAACTTTCATGGATAAAAATATAGATCTGATCATAAACTCAAAGTTCATCGGATCCCAACAAACACATTGCAAAAAGAGTTACATCATATGGATCACCAAGAGACCATTGTATTGAGAATCAAAAGAGAGAGAGGAAGCCATCTAGCTACTAACTACGGACCCGAAGGTCCACAAAAGACTACTCACGCATCATCGGAGAGGCACCAATGGACATGATGAACCCCTCCGTGATGGTGTCTAGATTGGATCTGGTGGTTCTGGAACTTGCGGTGGCTGGAATTAATTTTCGTTGACTCCCCTAGGGTTTCTGGAATATTGAGGTATTTATAGAGAAAAGAGGCGGTGCGTGAGGACACCGAGGTGGGCACAACCTACAAGGGCGTGCCTCGGCCTCCCGGCGCGCCCTGGTTTCTTGTGCTCACCTCGGGCTCCCTCTTCGGTACTTCTTTGGCCCACTGGATGTCTTCTGGTCCAAAAAGGTCCACTAAAAGTTTCGCTGCGTTTGGACTCGGTTTGTTATTGATTTCTTGCGATGTAAAAAACCATGCAGAAAACAACAACTAGCACTTGGCACTATGTCAATGGGTTACTACCAAAAAATGATGTAAAATGACTATAAAATGATTGTAAAACATCCAAGAATGATAATATAATAGCATGGAACGATGAAAAATTATGGATATGTTGGAGACGTATCAGGCACTATGTCAATAGGTTAGTCCCAAAAAATGATATAAAGTTGCTATAAAATGATTGTAAAACATCCAAGAATGATAATATAACAACATGGAACAGTAAAAAATTATAGATACGTTGGAGACGTATCGGCATCCCCAAGCATAATTCCTGCTCGTCCTCGAGTAGGTAATGATAAAAACAGAATTTTTGATGTGGAATGTTGCCTAACATGTTCATCACATATTTTTTTTCTTTTTAGCATGGACATTTTGAATTTTATATGATTCAAAGCAATAGTCTAGTTTTGACATGAAGATTTCAATACTCAAGCATATCAACAAGCAACCATGTCTTTCAAAATATCAACACTAAAGCAAGTTATCTGTAGCTCATTATGCTAAATGATTGATCCATTCATGAAACACACTCGCATATTAGCTACACCCAATGCTCAAGTACGATCATAGTGCCCCTTAGTTGGTGCTTTATATGAGAAGATGGAGAATCAAAATAAAAATTGCATAAAGTAAATAGAAAGGCCCTTTGCGGAAGGAAGTAGGGATTTGTAGAGGTGCCATAGCTCAAAGTGAAAAAGTAGAGACAAAAATATTTTGGGTGGCATGCTTTTCCTGTCAACGAAAACGATCGACTAGTTCCCAATACTTTCCATGCTAGATATATCATAGGCGGTTCCTAAACAGAAAATAAAGTTTATTCCTTTTTCAACCATACTTTCACTTTCCATGGCTAGCTGTATCCACGGGTGCCTTCCATACCAACACTTTCCAAGGAATTTATTATTTGACAACATAAAGTAAATTCATTTTTTCATTTCAGGAATGGGCATCCCTAATATCTTTGCCTTACTCTCGTGCAATGACAAGTGAATAAACACTCATCTTGAGAATAACACATCTAGCATGGAAATATATCAGCCACCCCCTACCGTTTCATGAGAGGTACGAGGACACAAAAGAGAAATTTATTTTGAATATTAGAGATGGTACATACAAATTTGCTTAGAACGGCAAAAGAATACCACATATAGGTAGGTATAGTGAACTCATATGGCAAAACTGGTTTAAAGGATTTTGGATGCACAAGTAGTGATCATACTTAGTGCAACATGAAGGCCGGCAAAAGATTGAGAAGCATCCAACCAAGAAACAAAATCTCATAAGCGAGCATTAAGCATAACAAACACCAAATAATGCACCACAAGTAGGATGTAATTTCATTTCATAACTATTGACTTTCGTGCTTGCATAGGGAATTACAAACTTAACACCAATGTTCTTACTAAAGCATAATTACTCATCAACATGACTCACATGTTATATCATCATATCACAAAACTATTACAAGGAATCAAGTTTATTTTGTCCAATGATCTTCATGAAAGTTTTTATTATATCCCTCTTGAATATCTATCACTTTGGGACTAATTTCATAAGTTGCTTTTGATAGCTCAAACAAATCTAAGTGAAGAACATGAGCATAAAAAATTTCTTCTCTCAAAATAATTTAAGTGAAGCAAGAGAGAATTTCTTTAAAAAATTACTAACTCTCAAATAAATCTAAGTCAAGCATGAGAGCATTTCTTCAAAAATACTAAAGCACATTGTGCTCAAAAAGATATAAGTGAAGCACTAGAGCAATTCCATAGCTCAAAAAGATTTAAGTGAAGCATAGAGAGCAATTGTAACAAGTCATAGCATAATTTTGGCTCTCTCAAATAGGTGTGCCCAGCAAGGATTCATGCCACAAAAAAATTAAAAACAAGCAAAGACTCATATCATACAAGACGCTCCAAGCAAAATTCATGATATGTGACGAATAAAAATATAGCTCCAAGTAAAATACCAATGGTCGTTATAAGAAAGAGGGGATGCCACTTGGGCATCCCCAAGCTTAATTGCTTGCTTATCTTTAGATAATAGCTTGGTATGCCATGGTCATCTGCAAGCTTAGGCTCTTCTTACTCCTTATTCCTTCATCCAGCGTGATCTCACCCAAAACTTGAAAACTCCAATCACACAAAACTCAATAAAACCTTCGTGAGATCCGTATGTATAAGAAAGCAAATCACTACTATAATTATTGTTGCAAACCCATGGATCCTAGAAATGTTTCTGATCTCCACGTCTATCGCAGACGTTTTGCTTTCGCAAACCGTGTGCAGTGTAATCCCTAATTTAAAAATCACATGTTTTGAATTTGAAAGTAGGCAATCACTTATTTCATATACAACCATGTTTATTACAAATATAGGTTCAACCACGAATGCATAATTCGATGCACAAGTACATATAATAAAGAACTAAAGAAGCACCAAGTAAAGAATGATGAACTACAGTTGTACTAAAGACAGTAAACAGAGAGGCGAAAGACATTCTGGTTGCTGGAGATGGTGAAGCGGAATGCCCATATTGTGCCCTCCTCCATGCGTAATGCGTGCATGACTATAGGCCAACCCCTTGTGATGGCTGCCCGTTCGTCCTTCACTGTCTTCATTACGACTTCTCGATGCTCATTGTAGTCTGGATGAAATACTTTAACCTTCATTGCGTGTCCACCAATCATGTACTTTGCGAGGTAATCTTGAGTGAACTGCTTCGGAAACCACTGCGAACAAAAAAGATTCAGACATTGTTGTGTAACAACTCATTATGAGCAGTAAAAAGAGAAGGCTGCAGAGTTTGTAGTTACCATCCTACAGCTCACTGTTACGTTGGATAGAGCATAAACAAATAATTTGCTTGCCACCATTCGTATCTTTTTGCTAATAATCATTATCAGTTTCCTCACTTGATGCTTGTTCATGAATATCTCGTTGCCCCATACGCAGAAAGGGTCGATGCGTGGATCCTTGCCAAGGGCATATGTACCTACAAGCAACAAGTCAATATTAGAAGCTAACAAGTGTCCAAGCCTAGATCTATATGCGCTACATTATGGAACGACGGGGGGAGTACAAGCCGAGGGATGAGGCTAACCTCGGCGGAAAATGGTGGCCACTCCCGTTGTTCTCCTGCATAAGTAGTGGAAAGGCATGATAAGTACATCAACCTTAACATCAAACAATTATAGCAAAGGTAAACAACATCATCTCCAAATGATAGCTTGAATGTGTTGGTTTCAGCATGCTATTAAAGCAGATATAAAATGGAAGTCAATGTTACCGACAGCAGGCTTAACAGCCATCAAATATTGGAGTTCAAACTGGTATTGTTGAAAATGAATAGAACGTAGGTAATGCTTAAACATCAAACTAGATAAATGTGTAAAACTGAAATAAAGGGCATGTGTTAACTACACCAGGAATAACTGGAACCAAATATAGCCGTTCAAACTGGTATGGATGTAGTCAAGCGGCACAGTTCCGACTTGCACATATATAATGAACAACACATTGTGAATGACTGAAATAAACAAGGCATAAATGACCAGTATAACAACCAAATATAGCCATTGAAAACTGGACAGAGTCTCACTGCAACCAACCTAACAAGCAAATACATATAAAGAGGGCATATGCTTGAAAACTGGACAAATGCTCACTGCAACCAACCTAACAAGTAGATACAGCTAAACAAGGCATCTGCTTGATAACTAGACAAATGCTAAAAAAAGCAACCTAACAACCAAATACAGATAAACAAGGCATCTGCTTGATAACTGGGCAAATGCTCACTTCAACCAAACTAAGAACCAAATACATATAAACAAGGCATCTGCTCGAGAACTGAAAAAATGCTCACTCCAACCAAACTAACAACCAAATACAAATAACCAAGGCATCTACTCACTATAAACAACCAAATATAGCCATTCATGAAACTGAAGTGGACAATTCATACTTAAACATCACATAGCCCTACTGAACAATACATTTTTGCATAACTGAAATAACTAAATATGGCACGGTTAAAGCACCGCACAGCAAATGCTACTACAACAAAGGGTACGGGTTGGCAAGCTAGAAAATATAAGATCTGCTGATAGAATGTTGCCTCACATTTCATGGATGGGATCCTTCTAGTTGGAAGAGCACAGACCCATGGTGTGCTCTCTGATGTCACAGATGGGTTGTTTCACCTTGGAAGAACCTTCGTGGGTGCCCTCCTCGTGGTCGTGGTCGATGAGATCTGACTTGGCAATTGAGGATCCCAAGCCACCGTCGTAGAGCGTGTCCTTCAGAAATGATGAAATGGGCTCGATGGCATATAAAGATTGCAAATCCTTGACCGCTTGGCAGAGGAGATCAGCGGTAGGACCATCGAAGAGATCGACGATGATTGAACCAGAGAGGTTGGCGATGGACCACTTAAACTATGACATGGCCCGCGTGAAGCCATCACTATGGACGAGCTTGATGTTGTAGCCAGCTTTCCCGAGATAAAATAATACGCTAGCCCGCTGACATGAAGCCTTCGGCATGGCAACATAGTCAACGTCTTTGACGACTTCCGCGGCGACGTGTTGCTCCGGGATCGATAGGTCGGGGCGAACGACGGCCACCTCTCCAACATCCGCCGGGGAGGCCATGATAAACCTCTTCTTGGCCGAACGCTCGTCGGGCTCCCCGGGATACGTGGTCGAGCTTAGGCTGCGACATTCTGGAGCAGGGGATGTGGATCTGCGTGGAGGGACACCGCATGCCTCATCTAAAAACTCAGTTGTCGGTGTACAAAGAGAGGGGTGCGTTTTTGTACCCCTGTACCTGTGCACGGGCAGTCGGAGCTGCGCCCATGGTCACGCCAAGCAGAACAGGGGAGGTGAGCCAAGGTAAGACCGAAGCCCAAGATAATAAGAGCAACGCCAAGGCCAAGACCACAAAGAGCAGAGGGACGAAGCATGTTCCCCCGGCAAGATCCTTGTCGGGGCAGCCTCAGCAGCCCCAGCAAGACCCTTGCTGGGTCAGCTCGCCCCACACCAACAGAGCGAGCCACCCTTGAGCCCATGGTCCACAATGCCATCATCCACGTGGGGCCAGGGCTCAAGAAGGCACCTTTGTGGTGGCATGCAGATCTTTGTGAAGACATATTCAAGATCATATGAGGATTAGAAGACGGCGATCCTCGGGAAGATCCTTGCCGAGGAAGGCCACTAGACCCCCGGCAAAACCCTTGCCGGGGACGACAGAGCGCCGCGACAAGACCCTTGCGGGGCCACACGGCAAGGCCCTCACCAAGGACGCCAGCAGGGCCACCGCCAGGTCCACGCCAACCAAGCTTCCACCGTCGCTCACATGCAGCCACCAGCCCAACCAGTTAGGCGGGCACCTACGTGGCAACATGCAGCCCCCAGGCCAACTCATCAAGCGCCTGCGTGGCGGCATGAAGATCTTCGTGAAGGCTCCACCACCACGCCACCTCAGCTGCCTGCCTGCCTACATGGCGCCGCACGCATCGCTAGCCAAGGCGCATGTCGAAGCGAGGAGGAGCAGCGGCAGACGGACGGCAGGCCTCGCCCGTCCCGATAAAGCAAGGGGACACCTAAGCTACACATTAAATGCGTCTTGTCACATGTCTGACGATAAGCTCAGGGCGCTGTACGCCTTTCCACCTCCTGTGTGCCACTGTGGCAGCCCCTTCCAACTATAAAAGGAGGCTCATGGCATACTGGAGGAGGATTCGGCTCTTTCGAACCACGCACTGACCACAGCTAGTTCGAGAGCTCAAGAACTCTCTGAAATACGCCCACCAAAGCAGGACTAGGGTTTACGCATCCTCACGGCCCGAACCTGGGTAAATGATCCTTGTGCTTTCTACTAGCCCTACTCTTCTCGCAACCCCGCGCCCCAGCAACCGTAGTAGGGATTCTCGTGATCCCATAGGTGTCGTCCCACACCAACATCTATGGCGCGCTAGGTAGGGAGCGCAATTGTGAGAATCCGGTCTTGTAGTTAGCCTAGCAGTTCTTCGTCGCCATGGCTCCTCAGAAGAAGACGGCCACGGCGATCGGATCACTGGGAGCCGAACGGCCCGTGCCGGTGCGGACGAGCAGTGGACCGGTCGCGGACAGGACCCGGGCCGCGGTCCGCGAACACCAGCATCGCCCAGGCAGTCAGAGCCTGGCGAGCAGCGTCATTCGCGCACCAGACGACCGGCCGCACGTCGCCAGATCCAAAGACGGAGCCGAGCCCCCCCGCAGGCGGCGCGGGGCCCTCCAGGGGTGTCGTTGTGCCACCTCCGGGCGGCGCAGCGACCTCCAAGACACAGACACCAGCGACCACCACGCGCTCTTCCCATGGTGCGCGCGCCGAGCAGCGTCACCACGTTGGTGACCCTGGACACCGCCGTGGGAAGAGCCCTGTGCGCCATCTGCAAGATGAAGGGGTTCAGCACACTCGCCGAAGTGCTGGCAAAAATGGCACGCGGCTGCTGGGTCGTAATGGAGCTCCTTCTAACATAGTTAGAAGTCGAAGCGCGCCGCGATCCATGCAGCTGTCGCCGCCGCCCACACCAGCGGAAGCTTTGGCGAGCGCGCAGCTGCTCCTCGACTTCCCTCTTGCTGAGGAGAAGCTCGACGAGTGGAGGGCCACCATCCGGAGCCTCGTCGCCATCGCAAACAAAGACGACCCGCGACCGGCGGGGCCCTCGGGTCGGCGCTCCACCGAGCCACACATGCTGGCGCTGGGAGGACCGGGGGAGCTGCGGCCACGGTGCACTCTCCTCCTCCTCGCCAGGCGCCGCGGGTGTGTGCCCGTCGTGACGACGCTTGTGATAACATCTCCATAGCGTCGTCCGACCCGCGGACCCTCCGCGACCAGCGCCAGGTCCTTCGGGTGCAAGCTCACGAAGACGCTCAAACGACCGTCGAGCACCGGCGTGAAACGCGCCGCCAGTCGGACAAGTGGGCGGGACCCGCTATGGACCACCCGGCACCGGGGGAGCTCCGGCGGCCTACCTTACGAGGTGGGCTGCCCGACCTTTACGCGTGAGCTGCGATAGTTCCAGTGGCCATCCCACCGCACGTTCAAGCCCGACGTGGGCGAGAAGTACACTTGCAAGACCCATTCGTCCGAGTTCCTCAGCATCTACACCATCGCGATGCAGGCTGCTGGGGCTCGCGATGACAAGGTGCTTGCCAACTATTTTCCGCTGGCGCTCAAGTCCAATGTGATGTCTTGGTTGATGCACTTGCCGGTGGATTCCATTTCTTCTTGGTCGGATCTGTGCCATGAGTTCGTTGGCGCCTTCACATGAGGCCACCAAGCTCATGGCCAGGCCAGTGATCTACATATCATTCCCCAGAAGGAAGGGGAGACCCTGTGCAAGTACATCCAAAGATTCAGCCGGGTGCGGTACAACATCCCCGACGTTCATCCCGCCGCGTGTGATTAGCGCGTTCCACCAGAACATGCGCAATCGCAAGATGTGCGAGGAGCTGGCGATGACCAAAGTTAAGGATGTGGCCGAGCTCTACGTTCTGGCCGATAGGTGTGCCCAGGCTGAAGAGGGAAGGAAGTACCCCGACGAAGACGCCGGCGCGGAAACCGACTCTACCAATGAAGACGCCGCCACCCCGACGAAGAAGGGCCAGCGTCACAATAGGAAACGCAAAAGCAAGGCCGTGCTTGCCATTGAGGGATCCAACGATACCGGTGCCAGCAAGAAGATCAAGGCAGACGCCCCCAGCAAGGAGATTGCCAGGTGTGCCGCCTGCCGGGCCTTGGCGGCTACCGACAAGCCAGGAAGCTCCGGCAAGCAATACTGCAAGATCCACCGCACCAAGGGCCATGACCTCCAGAACTGCCGACAAGTCGAGCTGCTTGCTGAGAAGCAAAAGGCTGAGTATGAGAGGCCGGACAAGGAGAAGGACCAGGACGGTGCTGAGGGGTCCGGCAAGAAGCGCGGCGGCCAAGGAGGCCGCCCCGGCAAGGACAACCAGCAAGAGAGGCCTGCCCGGGGCCGCGATAAGAAACAAGAAGATGATGATCACGACGAGTCTGGTGAGCAAGGGTTCCAGAAGGCTACGGAGGCCATGTGCATCAATGGCGGCGCCTCCCTGCACACCTCTCACCGCCAGCTCAAGCAGTAGGCGCGTGAGATTACAGTAGTAGAGCCGTCGTTCGACGCTCAGAAGCCGCTGAAGTGGTCCAGCACACCCCTCATCTTTGACACTGAGGACCACCCTGACCGCACTGCCGCGGTCGGGTGTTTGCCATTGTTGGTCTCACCAACGATACACAACCTCAGGGTGAACAAGATGTTGGTTGACAGCGGGGCCGGCCTGAACCTGATCTCGCCTGTCGTGATCAAAAAGTTGCAAATCCCTGATGGAGACCTCGAGGAAGCAGGCACGCTTTGGGGTCGATCGAGGAGGAGCCAGCCGAAGGGGAAGGTCACGGTGCCCGTGACATTTGGAGGAGAGTTGAACTACAGGACGGAGAGGATCGTCTTCGACGTGGCCGAGATCCCCTTGCCCTACAATGGGATCCTCGGCCTCCAGGCACTAGCCAAGTTCATGGCGGCGTCACACTACACCTACAACATGCTAAAGATGCCCGGGCCGTTGACCATCATCTATGTCCCCTCCGACAAGAAGGACGCGTTAATCTGCACCGACCAACTCTACTGGGAAGCAGTTGCAGCAGTAGCTATCAAGGCACCTGCTCTTGCCGCTGAAGGCCCGGGAGGGAAGAAGAAGACCGGCAAGACCTCTCGCACCCACTCCGGCAAGCGCACCTCCTCGGAGTGTTGTGCTACCGTCGAGGACGTCCCAGAGAGCTCTGCCGACAAGAGCAAGAGATCCAGAGCCGAGGCGCCGCAGACCAAGAAGGTGCTCGTCAGGGAGGATGGCACGGGAGGGGCCTTCACCATAGGCTCCACCCTCGACAGCAAATAGGAAGGCGTGCTCGTCACTTTCCTACAGGCGAATGTCGACGTGTTTGTGTGGCAAGCGTCCGACATCCCCGGTGCTCCCACGGAGGTGATTGAGCACCACCTAGCTGTCTGCCCCCACGCGCGGCCCGTCAAGCAGAAGGTCAGAAAGCAGGCTCTGGAGAGGCAGGAGTTCATCACAGAGGAGATCAGGAAGTTGGAAGCGGCAGGTTTGGTGAGAGGAGTGCTCCACCCGACGTGGTTGGCCAATCCGGTAGTGGTGCGCAAGCCGAATGTGAAGTGGAGAATGTGTATTGATTACATAGATATCAACAAGGCTTGTCCTAAGGACCCCTTCCCGTTGCCGCGCATCGACCAGATTGTTGACTCCACAGCCAGGTGTGATCTGTTATCATTCCTCGATGCCTACTCAGGCTACCACCAGATCTTCATGACATGAGAGGATGAAGAGAAGACAACATTCATCACCCCATGTGGTACGTATTGCTTTTTGCGGATGCCTTTCGGGTTGAAGAGTGCTGGCTCAACGTTCGCAAGAGCAATCCAAATTGGTTTTGAACCTCAGCTCCATAGAAATATGGAGGCATACATGGATGACATAGTGGTCAAAACCAAGGACGGGCCAACTCTTGTGCAAGGAAGAGACATTTGCCAACCTGCGCAAGATCAACCTCAAGCTGAACCCTGAGAAGTGTGTCTTCGACGTTCCATCCGGCAAACTTCTCGGGTTCTTTGTGTCGCAGCGCGGGATCGAGGCGAACCCAGACAAGATCAAGGCTATTGAGCAGATTGAGGCGCCCAAGCGGAACAAAGATGTGCGTCGGCTCACTGGCTGTGTTGTCGCCATGAGCCAATTCATCTCCAAGTCCGCCGAGCGCGCCCTTCCCTTTTTCAAAATCTTGAAAAAGGCAGGCCCAATGGAGTGGACCCTAGAAGCCGAGGCAGCATTGCAGGATCTGAAGAAATACCTTTCCTCCACGCCAATACTGGTTGCGCCTAAACCATAAGAGTCGTTGCTGCTGTATCTGGCGGCGACGAATCAAGTGGTCAGCGGCCTTGTGGTAGCCTGAGAGGGAGGTCAACGAGGAGGCAGTGATGGTGGCAGAACCAGCGGATGGCAAGCCCAAAATTCCCCCGGCAGGGCTTGGTGCCGGCAAGGCGCGGCCCCCGGCAGAGTCTGATGCCACCAAGGCAGTGCCCGCGCAGTCGAGTGAGGTGGTGCAGAAGAAGAAGATGATGCAGCACCCGGTTTACTTTGTCAGCTCCCTCTTGCGGGGGGCTATGTTGAGGTATTCCGGTGTGCAAAGTTGCTCTTGACCTCCTTATGGCCTCGAGGAAGCTACGTCATTACTTCCAAGCCCACGAGATCACTGTCGTCACCCGCCTCCCGTTGCAACGGATACTTCATAACCCAGATGCAACCGGAAGGATTGTGGAATGGGCCTTAGAGATATCAAGTTTCAGTTTGAAGTTTGAAAGTACCTCGATAATTCAGAGCAGAGTCTTAGAGGAGTTCATTGCAGAATGGACCTCGACGCCTGACGAAGAAATCCAGGAGACCACTTTCACCGGCAAGGAAGCAGACCGCGACTAGATCATGTACTTTTATGAGGCTTTCTCGCTGCAAGGCACCGGTGCCGGTGTGCTGCTCGTCGTACCCACCGGAGAGCACCTCAAGTACGTGATCCAGATGCACTTCCCCAGGGAGATGTCCACCAACAACACTGCTGAGTATGAGGGACTGCTTGCCGGTCTCAGGATCGCGGTAGACCTCGGGGTTAAGAAGGTCATCGCCAGGGGCGACTCGCAGCTCGTTGTCAGACATGTCAACAAGGATTCTCAGAGCCCATTGATGGAAGCTTGCGTAGATGAGGTAAGGAAGCTGGAGGAACGCTTTGACGATATCCAAACGGAGCACATCCCCCGAGTGGAAAATGACATCGCCGATTACCTGTCAAAACGTGCTGCATTCAAGCTACCTGTGGAACCAGGTACCTTTTTGCTCCGGTTAACTCAACCATCCGTCGAGCCATCAACGGGGCAGAACAAGCGGAGGAAGTCAGGTCCCGGCAAGTACTTTCCTACCGAGCCCCCTGGGGCTACCGGCAAGGGTGTTGTCGCGGGCGCTAAGCCTGCCCAAGAGCAACTGGCTCCGGCAGGGCATCAAGCCCTGGCCGTAGAGACAACCGCTCCCATGGCGGAAGAAATGCCTTTGGTCCTTGCCGTCGAGCCCCAGGCTCCGGCATGGGTGCAACATATCTTGTCAATTCCTCCAAAGCAGGGAGATTCACGAGGAGCGGGAAGAAGCGGAAAAAAGTAGCCCGTCGGTCCATACTGCAGTTCCTCGATGGCGTCACCTGTCAGAGAGAAGGCCAAACGGTGTGAAATTGAAGTGCATCCCCCGGGAGGAAGGACTGGAGCTGTTGCCAGAGATACACGGAGGCATATGTGGCTCCCACATAGGGTCGAGGGCCCTTGCCGGTAAGGCGTTCCGGCAAGGTTTCTTCTGGCCCACCGCCCTCCAGGATGCGACGGCACTAGTAACCATGTGTGAAGCGTGTCAGTTCCATTCAAGGAAGCTTCATCAACCAGCTCAAGCCCTTCAAACAATCCCTATCTCCTGGCCATTCTCGGTCTGGGGGCTCGATATACTGGGCCCTTTCCCCCGAGCTGTCGGGGGCTTTGAGTACTTATATGTTGTGATCGACAAGTTCACAAAGTGGTCGGAGGTGTAAGCAGTGAGAAAGGTGACTGCTCAATCAGCTGTTGAGGTTTTCAAGGGACTGGTCCGCCGTTTTCGTGTGCCAAACAGAGTCATCACCGACAATGGCACGCAGTTCACGAGCCACACCTTCATGCAATACATTCAAGACCTCGGCAGCAAGGTCTGTTTTGCTTCCCTGGCACACCCATGGAGCAACTGCCAAGCGGAGAGGGCGAATGCTGAAGTGTTGCGAGGCCTAAGGACAAAGACTTTCGACAAGCTGCGCAAGAGCGGAAGGTGCTGGATTGATGAATTGCCGGCAGTTCTTTGGTCGATCAGGACAACGCCAAATCGAGCCACCAGCCAGACACCTTTTGCCCTGGTCTACAGGGCAGAAGCAGTTCTCCCCACGGAACTCATATACGGGTCACCTCAAGTGCTCGTTTATGATGAGCTTCGCCAAGATGACACGATGCTCCTTGAGGAAGATCGTCTTCGAGCGGCTGTGAGAGCAGCGCGCTACCAGCAAGCCTTGCGCCGCTACCATAGCCGCAAGGTTCATGCCCGAAGCTTTGAGGAAGGCGACCTTGTTCTTCGGCGCGTTTAGTCAGCCAAGAATGCCAACAAGTTGACACCAAAGTGGGAAGGCCCTTATCGGGTAATACGAGTCACCAGGCCCGGCGCAGTCCGCCTGGAGACCGAAGATGCCATCCCAATGAGAAACTCCTGGAACATCGAGCATCTTCACAAGTTTTACCCGTAAGGCGCGGCTTGTCGGGCCTCCCGGCAAGCCACCTTTTGTACAAGCTTGGCCGGCAAGGCATGTGACCCTTTGTACAAAGCCAGGCGCAGACCCTGAGCATAAATAAATGAAGCGCTGGCGCCCTAAGTCATAGCATGCATGCTAGGTCGAGTCTCTTCCTTGGTTAGGGTTGATAGTGCTTAGCAGCGACTAACCCCTAGCCTAGAGGTCGAGTGCGCGTCTATCTGTTTCTTGTCTATCCTCCTTTGGTTCGCAGGGCACATGAGCACTTCTGCTGAGCTACTTGGGAAGAAGGAAACGGACCGGTGTCCCAACCCCGGCAAACCAGAGTTGCCGGGGGCTACAATCATAAGGATCCAACCGCGGCAAGATGAGGTTGCCGGGGGCTGCAGATCCAGATAAGTCTTTCATCCTCTATCATGCATTTCGGAACGGAACTGGGGCATGTGGAACTTCGTTTTTTATCTCTAGGCTGTCGTGCTCCCCTTTTTCCTATACCTAAGGATTATTTCCTAGGTCCGGATTTGTTTGTAGCCGCGGCGGCAAGGAGGTAGAACGAGGAGCCTAAAGCCCACTTCATCCCTGCCTCCGCCAAGAGCGCAAGAACGGTCCAGTGGAGTGGGGGGACGGCAAGGCCTGTTGCCGGGCGAAAAACGTTTATCTTAAACAATAACAAGGATTCACTCCTTGTCACGGGATTTACCCACGAACGAAAAACCCGGCAAGCATCCCTTTTTTATTAAAAACATCCCATATAGGTACAGTTCTTACGAATGAAAAACATGAGCAAGAGGATTACAAGTTCTAAATTTAATGAAGGCCCACAGGCTTACAAACTAAAAAAAAGATAAGATGCCCATAATCCCTTTCTTGTCCCTCTCCTCAGGAGGCAGGTCAAAGAGGCGAAAGGGAAAAATGGGCACCTAGGCGAGCTATGAGCAGCAGAAAGCACCAAGAGAACGCCTCGGTGGCCGCGCACGGGTGGGCCGGTGATGACGGTGCCGGGAAAGGAGATGGAAGACGAGGCGGAAGGACCGGAAATACGCGATGAAGGTGTCGGTGCCCGCATACTCCGAGTTGACGGCCTTGCCGCCCGCCCTCTTCCTCTTCCGCAGCCTCCCGACGCCAGCCACCCAAGGAGACGGCCCCGAGAAGTTCAAGGAGCTGGCTACACCCCCGGCAAACCTTTGCCGGAGGAGCGGCCAGGTGCAGATGCTGCTGCTACCGCGCCCGCTTAGGCGTGGGGCGTCCGACGCCTAGTCGGACTCGTCCCCGTCATCTGCCCCGTTGTCCTCCTCATCACTTTCACTCGAGGAAGAGCTTCCATCGTCGGAATCTCCATCGGAGGAGCTCTCCACGCAGCACTTCAGGCGAGTTCCGAACTCCCCGAAGACCTTGACGGATAGCAGGCCGTCCTCCATTAATTTGAAGTAGACGACGAGCCCCGCCGTCAGGCTGTGGATGCGAGCGAATGTCTTCCACTCACAATGAAGGTACATGACCCGAGGAGCCGGGAAGTCGACGTTGACCCGCGTGCCCCCATTCCCACAACCCCTCATGTGCAGTCTGAGGAATTGGGGCCGGTCACGCTCCATCTCCCGAGCAAACGGGGCGAGAAGACGGAGATGACGACGCGGAGGCCGGCGCAGCTTGATGAAGAACTCGCGGGGCTAGTCTCCAACATGGCCTTCCATCGGGAAAGGCACCATTGGCGGAGGCGAAGCCGGCGCGCCACCCCGTCCTCCTCTTCCCCGAGCACTACGACCTCTGCCCCAGCCTCGCCCACAGCCTCGCCCCCTCCCCTTCCCCTCGCGGCCGGTTCCACCACCACGGGCTCAGGAGGAGGAGGGACGCGCTGTCGTGCGGCGACCCTCGCCGCCACCATCGAGGGACCCGGGTTCCCTTTCTCCATGGCGAGTGAAAGGAAGAAGCAGAAGCAAGAGGAGATAGATGGCAGAAGAATTGTAAGTGCATCTAGTGCCACCCCTAGTTGGTTTTGGAGTATTGACGACAAATGTGGTTGAGGGACTATTGCGTTTGTGAGAATTGCAGGATAACGCAGGTAGTGTCCCCCATTGATTCGGTTTACCTACATGAGATGACCCCTAAAAATGTATGAAGACATTGACGACAATGGTGGCATGTGAAGATATTCACATTGAAGACTATGACATGAGAAGACATTGAGTGAACACTATGGAGCGCGAAGACTGTGTCGTTTCGTTGTTTCCTTTTCTTCGTTGTTGAGTCATAGGAACCACCGTACTGTTAAGTGGGGTCCAAGTGATCAAAGTCGTAATGATCAAGTGATGCTCAACCCAGATCCTATGTCTTCGAGCGAAGACAATGAGAGCAAAGCTTATCCAGAGCTGGATGAGTCAGCTTTACTTGTAGCCCAAGTAAAGTTGCCATGTGTGTTTGAAATCTGACCGTTCGAACACGTGTCAGTTCCTTAGTGACCCAGGGTCATTTCGGACATATCAGGTCGGGTTGCCTAGTGGCTATAAATAGCCCACCCCCTACACCATAAATTGGTGGCTGCTCAGAGTTAGTGCACGACTTTTATCGTTTGAGAGCAACCCACCTCGAAGCCTTTGAGAGAGAAATCCTTGCGAGGACAAAGCCCAAACACCCGAGCCAAAGAGTGTTAGGCATCACTGAAGTCTTTCCGCCATGTGACCTGAAGACTTATTACACTTGAGGATTGTGAATCCTCCGGCCGGTTAGGCATCGCGTTACGAGCATCCAAGAGTCATTGTGGATTGCCGTGAACGTAGTCTGTTAAGGTTGAAGTCTACCTTGAAGACTTACCAGAGTGATTGGGTGAGGACTGTGTCCTTAGCTCAAGGGAATAAGGTGAAGACGCGGTCTTGATTTGAATCTCAGCCTCCCTAACTGGATGTCACGGTTGTCACAAAGAATCGAACTGGTCCAACAAATCTTGTGTCTTCAACAAGTGACTGGTTCTATCCTCTCCCTCTCCTTACTTCGAGTTTGTCTTCGTGAAGTCATTGCCTATTTGTCATACCTGTTTGACTTCATTGCTTGAGTACTTTTGTTGATTGGCTTCTCACTACCTTCCATCTTGATCCTACTACCAAGCTGCTATTAGTCTTGTACTTTCACATTATTGCATACTTGACTATGATTTGCTTGTTGTAGTTTATCTTCCGCTGCATATCAATTAGGTCATTTCTATTGTTTGTCTTTGAAACATCCGTGTTTTGAAGACTTTCCTAAAAATCGCCTATTCACCACCCTCTAGTCGATAACTAGCACTTTCAATTGGTATCGAGCAAGGTACTCCCTTGTTCTGTGTGATTCGGTTTAACCACCTAGAGTTTTAGCTATGTCGACTGCAGGGATAATCAAAGTCTCCGCTGCTTGCCCCGTGTTCGATGGAACTGACTATCCCTACTGGAGTAATAAGATGCCCATGCATCTTGAAGCCATTGATGTCGACCTCTGGTATGTCGTCAAGAACGGCGTTCCCAAAACTGGTGAAGGTGTCACCCCTGCCGATGTCAAGAAGTTCATTCAATCGACTCTCTTGCCAAAGAACATCATCTATGGTCATCTAACCAAAGGACAAGATGGTCGTGTGAGTGCTCTGGAAACGTCGAAGCTAGTCTGGGACTGGTTATCCAAGGTCAACGAAGGCGTCTCAACCCAGAGAGATCAAAGGATTAGTGTTCTTCGCAACCTCTTCAACCGCTTCAAGAGAAACGACAATGAAAATGTCCAGCTCACGTTTGATCGCCTCACTGACATCACAAATGAGCTTCATGCTCTCGGCGCCACTGAGATCACCAAGCATGATATCGTCAAGACACTACTGAGATCACTTGCAGCTCCTTTGACACCCTTGCCCTCATGATACAAGAACGCCCTGACTTCAAGACACTCGATCCGTCTGATATACTTGAGAGGCTCAACACACATGAGTTCCAGCTTTCTGAGAAAAGAGATATCTATGGTCCCAACTATGGCTGAACTCGCGCTTTGAAGGCAAAAGTTGTTTCCTCATCTGAAGAAGAATCGGAATGCGATTCTGATGATCCTGAAGACATTGGAAAGGAACTTGCTATGCTTGTGAAGAAGTTCCAGAAGTTCACTAGGAAGAAAGGCTTCAGAAAGTCTTCACGATCCAGCTCAAGAAATGATGAAGCTTCCACTCATGACTACAAGAAGAGAACATGTCACAAGTGCAAGAAAACTGGACACTATATCTCTGAGTATCCCCAGTGGGACAATGAGAAGAAGAAGAAGAAGAAGAGCAAGGAATATGATTCCGACGACAAGAAGAAGAAGAAATCTTCAAAGTCTTCTTCCAAGTCCTCATCAAAGTCTTCATCTCATAAGAAGAGCTCATCTGGCAAGGCTCGTGCTTTTGTTGGCAAGGAAATGGATTCAGAGGAGGAGTCTGCTTCGGAGGAGGCGGAGGTGGAGTCTGAAGAGGAGTCCGACCCTGGCGTTGCAAGTCTGGCTTTAGCCACGCCCTATGTTGCCAAGTCCATCTTCAACACCAAGCCAATGACTTCCACACCAACGTCAAGGCGATGACAAGGACGACCCTGCTCCCACCCTCTTGCTTCATGGCACGTGGAGCCAAGGTAAAATCACGTGATGCTTACTTTGAAACATCAAGTGAAGATGACTCGATTGTGAATCCAAACCCAGCTACAAAACACTTGCTAAAATTGCAACCGAACAACAAAGAGCTATGGAACATACTCAAAAACTGTTAGACAAAAGCGATAACGGTTGGACGCGGAAATGACACGTTCACAGTCCTTAGTTGAAGACATTAAAATCTTCATGCTAAGTACCAAGAACTTGAAAGTCGTCATGAAACGCTCTCAACTACTCATGAAAAGCTCTCCTATGATTATCTTCAAAGGAAGCAAGAGCTTGAGAAATTGAGAGCGGCTCATGAAGATCTTCAAAAGAGAATGAGTTACTTGGCTCAACGGATGGATTTGAACCACCATGTCTAAAATGTCTTGAGCGTGATATCGCTACCTCTGTTCTTGAATGTTCAACTGCTACTACATGTTGCATTGTCTTCAACTACTAATGTGATAACTAACCCCTCTGCGGAGGATACCACTGCTATTGCGATGAAAATGCTAGGTTGAAGACATTGCTTGAAAGCAGTATGTATAAAAGTCTGAAAGGAATCGGACACTTTGCGATGTCCTCAAAAAGCAGATTCTAAACCGAAACCCTAGGAAAGAGGGTGTTGGGTTCGAGAGGAAAATGAATGTTGATGGTTCCTACTGGAAGCCTGAGCAGTATCCCAAAACCACATGGGTTGCTGCAAAGGGACCTTCAGTGGATCCATCCACCTTATCTGGCTTTACTTGTGCTAACCCTATTATCATTGATGAATCCTTTGATGCAAACTATAAGCTGTTCAAGAATCAGAATGGTGAAGTGTTTGCCAGGTATATTGGTACTAACTGTAGGAATGGACCACCTATGAAGAGGATCTGGGTTCCCAAAAGCTGTCTTGAGAATCTTCTAGTGAATGTCATCATGACACCACCTGGGAAGAAGACAAACCCCAGACCTAAGGCTTCATATGGTCCAAAGGCTTCATACAGACAGAGGACTCACCTGAGTCACCCTAACGCCAATTTTTTGCAGGGAAATCATACTCAAATTTATGAATATGAGCGTGTGTCTTCAAACCGCTATGTTCATAGAACTAAGAACTTTTCTGCTTATTCATATGAGTATCATTCATCTCCTACAAGGCTATTTGCTAGGGCTCCAAAGTCAAGTTCTCGAGATGTCTGCACTTAGACTCATTGCTTCTAAGCCACCCCTGAAGATGTGGGTGGTTAAGAAGAATTAACTTTCTTTTGTAGGAAAGGGTCTCCAGCCGAAAAACAAAGGCGTCTGATGATATTGCTGGGGACCTAAAACATCTTGTAGGGCACAAGATCAAATGCCCAAATGGTCTCACTATGTATTTTGTTCCTGAATTGTTTGCCATTCATCCTATCAGTCCTAATCTTGATTTAAGCTTCAATAATCCACTTGCCCGTCAAATGTTTATGCTTCACAATGCTCTTGGTGAAGCCTATCCCCTAACTGCATCAGAGGGTATGACACCTCATGCTTGAGAATGGGTTATGGACTGTGGATGCACTAATCATATATTTGGTGATCGAAGTCTTCTCATGGACTCAACCTTACGTCCATCGGACAAGAGTCACATCACATTTCTTGACCTTTGGTAAAAGCAAGGTATTGGGTCTAGGTAGAGTTGCAATCTCAAAGATCAACACATGGATAAAGTGATGCTTGTTGAATCCCTTGGTTTCAACTTGATGTCTGTCTCAATGCTTTGTGACTTAAACATGATTGTGATATTCAGAAAATATCGTTGCATTGTACTAATGGAATCTGACAATTCTCTAGTCTTTGAAGGGTATAGGAAAGATGATCTATACATGGTAGATTTCTCAGCAGGTCCACAGCTTGCCGTATGTCTTCTTGCAAAAGCTTGTAATCGGCTCTAGCATCAGAGGCTGGGGCATGCTGGCATGAGGAACTTACACACACTCGCCAAGAAGAAGCTTGTCAAAGGCATCGAAGGTGTCAAGTTCAAGAAGGATCATTTGTGTGGTGCCTGCGAAGCTGGAAAGATGACTAGGGCAAAGCACCCCTCGAAGACAATCATGACGACATCTCAACCCTTCGAGCTGTTACACATGGATTTGTTTGGCCCTACTCACTACTCTACCCTCACAACAACTGCTTGTCTCTATGGCTTCATCATTGTTGATGACTAATCAAGATACACATGGTGCACATAATTCTCTACAAGACTGAAGTGCAAGATGTCTTCAGACGCAACCGCCAATCGAGCAATGAACAATTATGGCGTCAAGATCAAGCATATCAGAAGTGACAACGGCACTAAATTCAAGAACACCGGACTTGATCTTTATCTGGATACCATGGGAATCACTCATGAGTTCTCTGCTCCATATACACCTCAGCAAAATGGCATCATGGAGCGCAAGAACAGAACCCTCATTGAGATGGCTCGAACAATGCTCGACGAGTACAAGACACCAAGAAAGTTCTGGCCTGAACCTATATTGATACAGCATGTCACGTCATCAACCGTGTTTACGTCCATAAGCTTCTGAACAAAACATCCTATGAGCTCCTTACTGGCAAGAAGCCAAATGTCAGCTACTTCAGAGTTTTTGGGGCTAAGTGCTGGATCAAGGATCCCCATCACAAGTCAAAATTTGAACCCAAATCTCACGAAGGCTTCATGCTCGGTTACGAAAAGGACTCACACTCCTACAGAGTCTTCAACCTCTGTCTCTACAAAATCGTCGAAACAGTGGACGTGCGATTTGATGAAACCAATGGTTCACAAAGAGAGTTCCTGGCAAGTACACTAGACGAAGCTCCGCCCAGCGAATCTATCAAGCTGATGGGAACTGCTGAAATCATGCCTTCTGAAGCACAGCCTGAAGAGGAACTCATCATTTCTGCACCTAACCAACCAGAAGACAATGCTCAGCCTGAAGACAATCCTCCCAATGATGACAATGATTAGCAAGAGCAATGTCTTCGTCCAGTTCATCCTCGAGTTGCAAATGAAGTACAGATTGAGAAGATAATCGATAGCATCAATGCACCTGGTCCGCTTACTCGCTCAGGAGCAACACAGCTAGCAAATTCCTGTGGGCACTTTTCTTTTGTGTCAATATCAGAACCCAAGAAAGTTTATGAAGCCTTTATGGAACCAGAATGGATACAATCTATGCAAGAAGAACTTCAACAGTTCAAGCTGAACAATGTTTGGGAACTTGTCAAGCGTCCTGACCCTCGCAAGCATAACATTATCGGCACAAAATGGATATATCGAAACAAGCAAGATGAGCATGGTCAAGTAAATCGTAAACAAAGCACGCCTTGTGGCTCAAGGATATACTCAAGTTGAAGGAATTGACTTCGATGAAACATTTGCTCCTAGCTAGGCTTGAAGCTATTCGCATACTACTAGCCTATGCTAACCACCACAACATCTTGCTATATCAAATGGATGTGAAGAGTGCATTTCTCAATGGCAAGATTGAAGAAGAAGTATATGTCGCTCAACCACGGCTTTGAAGATCCAAAACATCCGATATGGTGTACAAGCTAAATAAAGCACCGTATGGCCTCAAACAAGCTCCTCGCTACCGGTATGATAATCGCACCAAAGACTTCCTGAAGAGCAAAGGCTTCAAACCTGGATCCCTTGATCCCACACTCTTCACGAAGACATATGATGATGAACTATTTGTATGCCAAATATATGTGGATGACATTATCTTCGGCCGCACCAACCAGAAGTATAGTGATGACTTTGGATACATGATGCAAGAACAATATCAGATGTCCATGATGGGAGAGCTCAAGTTCTTCCTTGGTCTTCAAATTCGTCACCAAAGGAATGGCATCTTTATATCACAAGAAAAATACCTCCAAGATTGTATGAAGAAGTTTGGAATGCAAGATTGCAAAGGATACACGACGCCAATGCCAGCCAAACATCATCTGGGTCCCGACGACAATGGTAAATAGTTCGATCAAAAGGTATACCGCTCCATGATTGGTTCCTTACTTTACCTATGTGCATCTAGGCCAGATATTATGCTTAGTGTTTGCATGTGTGCTCGATTCCAAGCGGCACCAAAGGAATCGCATCACTTAGCAGTGAAGCGAATTCTTCGATATCTGGCTCACACCCCAACACTCGGATTATGGTATCCAAAGGGCTCAAAATTTGATTTGGTTGGATTTTCGGATGCTGATTACGCTGGTGACAAGGTGGATCGCAAGTCTACATCAGGCACATGTCACTTTCTGGGACGATCACTTGTCTGTTGGTCTTCAAAGAAGCAGAACTGTGTATCACTCTCAACTGCTGAATCTGAATACATTGCTGCTGGATCTTGTTGTGCTCAGCTTATATGGATGAAGCAAACTCTCAAGGACTATGGCATCAATCTGAAACAAGTACCTCTCTTCTGCGACAACGAAAGCGCCATCAAAATTGCCAACAATCCAGTCCAACACTCGAAGACAAAGCACATTGAAATTCGTCATCATTTTCTCAGGGATCGTGTCATGAAGAAAGATATTGACATCATTCACGTCAACACTGAAGAGCAATTGGCAAATATCTTCACGAAGCCCTTGGATGAGAAAAGGTTTTGCAAGTTACGGTGTGAGCTAAATATCTTGGAATCCTCTAATGTCCTGTGATCAAGCACACATCCTAACACTTATGCATGTTCATGACTTAGATGTGCAACACACGAAGTAAAGTATATCTTCAATCAATGAAGACTTACAATCTGAGTGTGAATACATTAACGTGTAATTTGACTTCGGAGCGCCACGATAATTGTGCGCCGTGTCTGGGTCTAATACTTCCTATACGGTGGGTAACGCCACCACCAAATTTCTCTGTTTGAAGTGTTTCACTCATGGCGTTATTTCTCAATATCTTCGCATTTGATTTGTCTTCAACTTCAACCTATCTTCATGATTTTCTTCACTATGTTGATTTGGTTGCTTTCTGATATATATTGTTCTGTCCTCTACAGCATTCACTTATAGCTATGTCTTCCTAGTTGAATCTTTTGAACTAAGTGAATGTGATCGGACCCTAATCTCTCTATGCTTCCTATCTCAAACTCTATCTGTCCAAATCATATGCATTCTATTGAAACTGTTGAATGTCTTCTCGGCGTCCTTGTCAGCAGAAGACACAGAGACAAACTTTAAGTCTGTTTTAAATGATTCATCCTTATTGTTGAAATCCGGAGAAGCCGGAACGACCATCCGACAAACCTGGCAGGCGTGGGAACGTGGGACAACTCAGAGTATGTTGCATGCTTGCCACGTGCCCCTCAGATGTGAACCGCCAGGGGCACCTGCGTAATTGCACTGTGTCGCACACCTCCTTATAAATACATATCCCCTGCGGTAAAGAAGACCTTCTTCCACCTCTTCACCTTGTCAAAACCCTAGCGCCACCGCTAGCTCTCGACGACGCCGGCGATGAAGCGCTTAGCTGCCGCGACTTCTCCGACGCCGTCCTCACGCCGACCGCGAACATCGTCCTCTCCGCCGCCTCCGTAGGTGTCCTCCGTCGCCAAGTGAGGGCACGGTGGATTGAACTGCTCGACCTCCTTTAATTCCCGTCTAGCAGTTCTTCGAGTGGTAAATATAACTCTATTTTACCATCTTTTTGATCCTCAAAGATTCATCCTAGTTACCAAAATTGGTTTCTGCCTATACAATGTTAGATCTATTCTGTCTACATCTCATACTGCCTAGTATATTCACTTAAGCTTCACAACTAGTTAGATTCCTCACTTGTACTTATTCACGGATTCGTACAAATCTGGAACCAACTCTCAGCGTATAAGTGAATGTCTTCACATCATGAGGTCAATGTCTTCAAACTGGTTTATCTTCAAAATCTTCTGAGAATGCATATGACCTCTTCCCCTTCCCTCGCATCTCTAATGTTGTCACAGGTACATGTCCGTGGGAGAATCCCTTGGTTCTCATAGTCTGCATTCGTTTGCAGAATTCTGACAGCATCAACTTAACTCTCCCGAAGCCAGTTCTTGTTTGTCCAGCAAGCGCAAGCCTTTGAAGCCTCTGAACGTATTGAAGCCATTCAGTTTGAAATTCATGGCTGCAGATAAATCAGTCAGGAAGGGCGGCGGAACAACGCCGTGGGGAACCTCAAAAGATCTGCTCGATGACCTCGCAGAGCTTTACAAGACAGATCCCAAAGAGAATTACAATCGGTAAGACACGAATCCAATGGATTCGTCGATATTGGGCTGAACAATGGTTCAAGTACAATTTTGTGACCCAGAATATGCAGAAGAATGCTATCGAAGCCCTTGGGGTGATATTCTCTTCGAGGCCTTCCACCCAAGAACATGGCTGAAGCTATTGCACGGGGTTTCTTTCCGTGTATGGTCCGTGGACCTCAAATTTCCGAGAATGCCGACCCAACGTCATTGCTCTGGTGTCGTGACGATAATCTCTTCAAGCGCAACTTCCAGCATGCAAAGGCTTCGGCCAAGGAAAACAAGAAGTCATTGGGATTAGACTTCAACCTTGGTCCCTCTGCTCCCCGTGCTGACGGCTCACGTGATGCTGAACCAAATGTCATCGGCCCCTTCTCAAACCTTGATGGCCTCATCACTTACATCTTGGTCCAAGGTGCCAAAGTGGATCACTCTGATGATGATGCTGACTCTGATGAAGTCCCAGCTCCTGCTCCTGCTCCTGCTCCAAAGCCGCGAAGCAAAAGAAAGTCAAGGCTTCAAAGTCACCGCTCCTCCAAAAGCTTCACGTGTGAAGCCAGCTCTTGCACCTCCACGAAGCCGATTAATGCGATGAAGATCAATCCCGTATCTCCAAGATGACGGAGAAGAAAAAGAAAATTGTCAAGAATATTGATCTGACACTGACTCCTGCTGCCATTTTGCGTGAAGAGCACATTGATCTGTCCAGCGATGACGATCTTGCAGATGATGCCCTTGAGCAACTTATCAAGAGCAAAGAAGAAGCAGAAATTTTCAACAATTTGCCTCTCTTTGATGTGGAAATCATCCATCACTTCATTGATGAGTGGTTTGACACCCCAAACATCAGCTTTGAAGATCTGCAACTTCCAATTGGCATCAGTGTCTCCTTCAATGGAGCCATTGCTTCTGAGCTAGCTCTTGCTCGGTAGCATTGTTGAACTGAAGCATAAGATTGACTATGAGAAGGCTCGATTCAAGAAGCATATGGCTGCACTCAGCGTGCAAGATGTCAAAAACTTCAAGGTCATGCTGCACGACCTCAAAGAAGCCTTTCTCAAGAAGCGTGAAGAAGCCAGAGGCTCTCGTGAGCGTATGAAGAGTCTGGCTGACAAGTGTGTATTAGCCTACAATGAGGCTAAGAAGCGCAAGGCTCTTGGCCGTCCTGGCATTGACCCCAGAATGGCTGCAAAGAAAAAGAAGACTTCAACTGATCAAGCTGCACCGTCAAGGCAGGAAGAACCCCGCATAGTCTTCCCAAGCAGCATGACTGGCTCGAAGCCAAAGGTCAGGTCAACCGCTTCTGAACAGAAGAAGACGAGGGCTGCTGAGGCTGAAGCCAGAAAAAAGGAAACATCCTGAAGCCTCTGATGCTGCTCCCTCCAAGAAGAAGCTCAAGACCAAGAAGAATCGGGCTGCTCCCACAGAGCCCTTGGTTGTTGAAACCATTTCAATGGTTCGCCCTACCTCTACTATCCAAGAACAACGGATGATAGTTCATGAGCCTGCTTCCACAGAGGCTCATGAAGCTGAAGACATTCCAGCAGTTGATCCCACCGCTGCTGAAGACATTGGTCATCATGACAATGTTGAAGATGATGAAGTTCTTCCTCAGATCGAACCAAACCCGGTATCATCGCCTGTTCTCACGAACAGCGAACTCATCAGCATTGGTCGTCCTCTGACGCCAATTGCGCAGGATGCATCATGGGCTGATCACCCACAGCAACAAGACTCCCCCAGTACTCCCCAACAACAAGTCACTCACCAACAACAACAACAAGAAGAAGAGGAAGACTTTGAGGCCCAGGCAACCCCATCTCCAAAGGCGTCGCCTGCATTTCGCAGGCTTCGCAAAGGTCAAAGGCCTCAAGTACCTCTCTCGAGCGTTCCAGAAGGAGAAGTGCACCACCAACCTGTTGCACGTCAAGTGTTTTCAGAAGCCACTCCAACTATGAATGTCTCCGAGTCTGAAGCCAAAGCTGCTGAAGACAATCCGGCTGCATCAGCCGAAGACACCCAAGAAGAAGAAGAACGTGTCCCTACACCCCCTGTTATTGAAGAAGTTATTCCTGATATCAATGTGCCAGTGCCCGACCCTCCAGCTCCTCAAGTGGAGGTTGAAAACATTGAGGCTGCCACCTCCAACACCAATGAAGCCAATGACACAGTCATGGCTGAAGCAAATGTGGAGCCTGCACCAAATGTGCCTGAAGCCAATGAGGCAACTGCTCCTGAAGCATCTGCTGAGCAGCCTGAAGCCTCAGTTGTTGCCACTGCTCCAGTTCCGCCACCAAGGCCCTACACCATTGAGCAAGCATACAACTATGGTCAGCTAACCACAGTAAGATGGCCCGTTCTGGTCCCTCCACCTCATGCCTCTGGTCCTCAGTTTGAATATCATCTTGGGCATAGGCCTATGATCCAGAAACCAAAGCCACGACTGCCAAGGTTTCCAGGCACTGCCACCTCTACAGGTTCTTTCAATGCAAATGGCTTCAAAGCCCACAACACTTTCTTTGACAGAGCAAAGAACCCCTACACAAGGCCAAGGATATCATCTGACCATTTCTAGAGCTATCAGCAATGAAGCTATTACTCCTGCGTTCTGTATGATCAAGGGCGCATTTTTCCTCATACGCCTACCGACAATCGGGCCATTGTTTGACTGTCGTGCTTAGAAGAAGCACTTGATTGCTTTCGTGATGCTGGTCTGCTAGGCTTCGTACCAGACAAAGAACACTGGAATGAAGAACTTTTGCTTCAATTCTATGCTACCCTCCCCATCCGCGGCTACTACAGAGATACGAAGACATGGGTTCTCGAGTGGATGACAGTAAATGTTCGTCATGAAGCCAAAGCTCTTGACGTCATTGAGCTCACAGGCCTACCCACTCCCGGAGAGCTGTTTGAACCTGGTTGTCAACTCCACCGCGATGCCCTGGAGAGCATCTTTCATAAGCCAGAACCCAACATGAGTCAGATGTTGAGCATGATGAAGCCTACGCCACGTGGACGCTGAATACCCTCAAGAATTCCTTGTTGATGACCTTGAGTATCTGCCTCGTACAATATATCACATCATCAGGCGAACTCTATGGCCAATCAAAGGGCATTCATCATCTGCAAAACTTGAAGGAGCCATGAAGACATTGGTCTTTTACATCCTCAATGGCATCAGCTTCAATACGCAAGAATTCTTCATCCGGCAATTGGCTGCGTCTGGATCTGATCTTTTTGGTCTGAAATTTTATGCTCCATGGGTCATGCGCCTCATCAAGATGAAATCTGCTATCAACTATCAGCCTTCTGCTCGCAATCATCTGATCTTTCTACCAGAGGTTGATATGTCAGTTGAAGCCATATACCCTGAGCCTGCCAAAACGCCACTTTGTCTTCAGAATGCAGATCACCATAGCTTCTCTCAAACCATGGAAGGTGTCCAAGCAGTATCTCGTGTTTATCCTCTGGCTGGAAATACACGTCTGCCTCACCATGCGCAGACTGAAGCTACTGAGAGCACAATTGGCCAAAGACCCAGGAAGCGCTCTCGCATCCTCAATGATCGAGAACTTCTTGTCGCACTGCATCAGAAACAAGATAAGCATCACTCCTGGCTCAAGCGACAGATGCAAAGCCTCTTGGTGGACGCCAATTGCATTCAAATCTTGCCACCAAGAATGCTTTTGTCACTCCACGAGACCTGTCGGCGATCATGGAAGAGTTTGACCCTGCTCAGTGCTGAAGCAGATCTTCAAGACGATGGCTTCACTGAACGCTTCAAGTTTGACTCTACTCCTCCATGGAATGCAGTCCTACGACGAACTCCATCTCTTGAAGACTCTGATTATTCTTCCTCTACGGCAACTGTCAATGCCAGAGTGATCGATGATGAAGCCGATGCTACTTCACCGCCCCCTACTTCTGCACGCATCGACACTGCACCAAGTTCGTCTGCACCGCCTACCAACAACGACAACCCTGCTGCATCATCTTCTTCTGAAGAGGACGAGTAGACACTCTATGTCTTCAAACCTTTTTGGTCCTTACTGACAAAAGGGGGAGAAGCATCTGAGTTTGATAGTCTTCAAGCGGGTTCATATGGGCGGTTGCATTATATTTTTCCTAGTGTTTACAACTCTCGTTTTTGATACATTTGGTTCTTTGAGTTGTAACACTTAAACTCGATGGTCGTCTGCTACTTATTTGCTTTACTCTGGTGCGATGATAACTTCCGCACTTAGATCATGATGCAGACGTCCATTTTTCATTATGCATGTCTGAAAGGACATGCGGTGCCCCCATGTGTGGTTTTGGTAATTGATGACATTCTCTATGGACTAATGGTTGCATTGAGTTATATTTGAAGGATTTGTCCATAGGCATTTCTTGAAGTCCATGTGTTGGTTTCAAGGAGTTTATGTGTTGACCAAGGTGCTACTAAGAATTATCCAAAGATTGGTCATGATTTGTCCATAGGCATTTGTTGAAGTCCATGTGTTGGTTTCAAGGAGTTTATGTGTTGACCAAGGTGCTATTAAGGAATTATCCAAAGATTGGTCATGTGAGTGTTGAGCTTATTGCAAGCATGTCTTGAAGAAGAAGATTGTGTGATCATTCATGTTTACCTTCAAGACATCATCCAAACGAATAGAGTTGGAAAGATTCAAGGTTGATCAAGACTAAGTCAAGAGTGAATCAAGTTGATCAACTCACAAAGCGTAGAAGATGTACCGAGAGGGATCAAGTGATCCCATGGTATGGTAAGCATTATCCATTGCACTTTGTGTACTAACCCATGGTCTATGTGAGAGTCTATGTGGGGTTAGGTACGTGTCCATGGGCTTGCGTCAAGAGGAAGATATCATACAACCCATGGAAAGGATGACATCAAGTGGTGATCGCCATCAAGATTGCCGTGTGCAAGTTCAAGTGGAGCATCACGAAGAGATCAAGTGCTTGAAGCTTGCCATCCATTGTGGTGTCAATGGACTTGTGAAGATGTGCCGAAGAGTGGCTCACCCATAGTGGAGTATAGGGGAGCAATCATCTAGTCTCCATCGACCCAACACAATCAAGAAAGGTGGTCCATCTCGAGGAGGACAAGATCGTCATCATCAAGCTCAAGTGGATCATGTGCAAGGCAAAGGTTTGCCCTTGATAGGTTTTCTATTTTACAGGTCTCATGGTGGTAGTTGGGAGACTGGGTTATAGGATCGATAGCCGTACTATCAAGGGGGGCTCTCAAGTGAGTAGCTTGATCGTATCGTCCGTCGAGAGCTCAAACCATTGCATCCTTGCATCATGTTTCTTGGTTCTTTTTTTGTTCTCTTTGTGAGTCTTAGAGCTTATGGTCATCTTTATGACAAGCTTGAGTTCATCGAAAACGGAGTTTGCATGCGTCTTCTATGATGCTTTCGGTGTTGGAGGTTTTACCGGTCTTTTCTGAGGAAGGGTTCTCACCATTTTATTTTGGGCCTTTTATCATTTGCTTATTTTTGGTATTTCTCTCAATATTGTGTTAGCCCTTGTCCCTAGCTTTCCAACAAACTTGGTTTCGTCGAATTCGGAGTCCGAATGCAGAAGTTATGGTAGTTTTGGTGTTCTGAAAAGGCTGCAGCGGTACTACCATGGTAGGAGCGGAAGTAATTTTTACTACCGCCCTTGGGAGCGGTACTACCGCTCTTGGGAGCGGTACTACCGCTTGGAGCAGTACTACTGCGGCTACTTCCGTGGCTACTTCCGCCGGGACCAAAAACTTGTCACAAGTCCAGCGGTGGTAGGCACGGATGTGATTTTTAGTACCATTCATAGCGGTAGTACCGCTACCCTTAGCAGTAGTACCGCTACCCCTAGCAGTAGTAATCAGTGATGCAGAGCGGTACTACCGCTCTGTCTTGAGCTGTGAGCATAACGGTTGGATTTTTCCCCACCTATAAAGGGGGTCTTCTTCCCCATTGAACCTTATCCTTTTGAGCTCGTGTTCTTCCCCCATTGTTGACCTTCTTCGACCTTGCTAACTCTCAATCCCTCCAATGATTCTTGCTAGTTCTTGGGGGAAAAGAGAGAGGAGATCTAGATCCACGTTTCCACCAATCACTTTCTCCTCTAAGTGAGGGGAACCCTTGGATCTAGATCTTGGAGTTCTTCGTGTTCTTCTTTCGTTCTTCCTCTCATTTTCCTCCCTAGCATTAGTTGCTTTGGTGGGATTTGGAAGAGAAGGACTTGGGCACTCCGTGTGCCCTTGCCATTGCATTTGGTGCATCAGTTTGAGTTCTCCACGCGATACGTGGAAGTTACAAGTTGAGAAGCTTATTACTCTTGGGTGCTTGGTGCCCTTGAGCTTGTTCCTCTTGGGTGCTTTGGCGCCCTAGACGGTTGGTGGTGCTTGGAGCTCAATCATTGTGGTGTAAAGCTCCGGGAAAGCGTCGGGGTCACCAATTAGGTTGTGGAGATCGCCCCGAGCAATTTGACGGGTACCGGTGACCGCCCCCAAGGGTTGCCAAAGTGTACAGGTTCGGTGACCGCCCCCAAGGGTTGCCATTTGTACGGGTTCGGTGACCGCCCTCAAGGGTCCCTTAGTGGAATCACGGCATCTTGCATTGTGCGAGGGCGTGAGGAGATTACGGTGGCCCTGTTGGCTTCTTGGGGAGCATTGTGCCTCCACACCGCTCCAAACGGAGATTAGCATCCGCAAGGGTGTGAACTTCGGGATACATCATCTTCTCCGCGTGCCTCGGTTATCTCTTACCCGAGCCCTTTACTTATGCACTTTACTTTGTGATAGCCATATTGTTCTTTGTCATATATCTTGCTATCACATAGTTAATTATCTTGCTTAGCATAAGTTGTTGGTGCACATAGGTGAGCCTAGTTGCTTTAGGTTTTGTTCTTGACAAATTAACCGCTAGGTTTATTCCGCATTTGTTCAAGCCTAAACCGTAATTATTTTAAAGCGCCTATTCACCCCCCCCCTCTAGGCGACATCCTCGATCTTTCAATTGGTATCAGAGGCTCGTCTGTCTTTGTTGGGCTTAACCGCCTAAAGAGTAAAGATGTCGACTAGGGGATTAGGATTCTCTGATACTCTTAGTTTCGATGGCACAAATTTTGATGTTTGGGTAATTCACATGCGTAATCTCTTTAGGGTCATGGACCCAAATTTGGAGCGAATGGTAGATATGGGTTTTTCTCCTCCAAAGGATCCCCAAAGATTATCTTTAGAGGATGAGAAAAACTCTTATCTCAATGCTCAAGCTTCTAATGTGCTTTTTGATGCTTTGAGCAATGTAGTTATATTTCAACTCATGCCATTCCGGATGCTCATGAGTTGTGGACTAAGCTTCAAGATAAATATGGTGTGTCCAAGATTTGTAGGGATGATTGTTCTCCCTCCACCTCCGGCCGTATAGTCTTCTCAACTTCTTCTACTTCACCTACATGTGGTTTGCCACAAGGTAATGCTATGGTGAGTAGTGTCGGTCATTGCAATGATGATAGTGTCCTTTTTGTGGATGATTCTTCATCACTATATTATTGCAATGCTCCGTCTTTGGGCTTTAGCACTTCGAGCACTCCAAATGTTTCACTTGCTTGTGTTGATAGTCCTTGCATATCATGTATAAATTGCTTGACTAAATCTCATGATGATATGCTTGCTATATCTTGTTGCCATGATAAAAATGCATGTATTTCCTCGAGTTGTTGTGCTAACAATGTAGATGAAACCCAACACTCCATGGAACACGATGTGGTCTTGAATGGTGCTTCAAGGGATCCTATATCATCATCTATTGCATTTTGCCTTATGGCCAAGGCTTCAAAGGTATCTCCCACTTTGAATCCTAATATATCTTGTGATGATATTGATGATGGCAAGAGTGATGATGATGTTGATTATGATGAAGAGAGTGATGATGTTGCCTCCTTAAAATTTAAGGGGGAAATGATTTTTAAAGCTCTTCTTAAGAATAAAATTGCTCGTTCCAACTTCATGGAAATCATGTCTATTGCTATTGAGGGCAAGAAATGTATTGATGAGTTGGAATCTCGTCTTGAGGAGCATGAGGTCACCATTGATAAAATGGAAGGTCATGAGCGGGATTACGCTAATGAGATTGCGGACCTCTCTCAAGCTCTTGAACTTGAACAAACCACCAAGGAATCTCTTGAGAAGACTTTTGCTCTAGAATTATCTAGAGTGAGGGAATCTCGTGATAGAGCTCTTGAGGTGGCCAATGATTTTGAAACTAAAAATGAGGAGCTTGAAGTTGTGCATGCTAAACTCCTTGAGGACTTTGAGCACCTCGAAAATGGCTCAAGGGTCATTAAGAGTGAGCTCATCAAACTCACCAAGTCTCATGCTCAACTTAAAGCTTCATATTCAAAAGAGCTTGCCAAGTTGTCTTCTCCTCTTGTTGCTAATGATGATGCTTGTGCTACTAACTCTATCTCTTGTGAAGCATCCATATTGAAGGAGAATGTTGAGCTAAGGGCTCAACTTGAGTTGCTATCTAGCAATTATGGGATGTTGGAAGAAAATCATGTAAGGCTCACAAGCTCTCGTGATGATCTTCTAGTATCCCAGAATGTGCTAAAGATAGCTCATGAGGCCATGCTTGCTAAGGTAACATCTAGTGAGCCTCATGTGGATACTAGCACTACTTCTAGTCAAAATGCTATATTGACATGTGCTAGTCCTTGTAATTCATCTACTCACAATGTTGGTACATCTTGTGATGAATTGCTTTCCTTGCCTTGTTGCTCTAACGATGAAGCTTATACTTCCTCTAGTACTTGTGTTGAGACTAACCATGTAGAGGAAATCAAAGAGCTCAAGGCCCAAGTCACTTCTTTGATGAAAGACTTGGAAAAGTGTCATGAAGGAAGGTCACACTCAACAATATATTGAGTGTGAAAAATCCCCAATGACAAAGGTGGACTTGGATTCAACTCCAATAAGAAGAAGAAGTCCAAGATCAACAACAAGAAGGGCCAAAAACAAGTCAAGAGTTCGGCCAAGATTATTTGCTTCAAGTGCAAAATTGAAGGGCGTCATGTTAGATCTTTCCCATTGAAGAAGAAGGCCGTTAGTGACAAGCAACAAGGGAAGCGGCTACAAGTGCATTCTCTTGCTCAACCTCAAGTTGAAGAAAGGCCTCTTCCCAAGAATACTCAAGCTAATGCTTCTCAAGTTGATAAATCAAGTGAGAAGAAAGTGAAGAGTAGACGTTGCTACCTATGTCGTGAGAAAGGTCACCTTGCTTCTTCATGCACAAGTGGTAACTTATCCAACCCAATTATTATTGATGATGTATATTCTCTTGGGAAGGATAAGGTTGGCAATGTGGTTGCCAAGTTTGTTGGTACTCAAAGTGGTTTGAAGAAAAGAACCATTTGGGTAGCCAAGCCTATTGTGACTAACCTCTTAGGACCCAACTTGGTTGGGGACCAACTAGCTCAAACTTGATCAATAGGTGTTGTTGGAGGGCATTGGAGACTTGGCTACTTTATGAAGAATTAAGGGGACTTCATCATTCTAATTGTCTCAAGCCAAGTTATTCGGATTATCAAGTTTCTATCTTATCCAATGTTCCTCCATGCGGTAACTCGTGCTTAAAGTGTCTACATTGAAAGTTACTTGCCCCTATGCATGTTTTGGTTTTGTTCCTTGCATGTGTTTGTATATGTTGTGCTTCCAACTTGCTTATCTTGAGCAATCAAGTATGTGTGTGTTGGTTTGCACATCATGTATGTGTGTGTCATGCGTTGAGCCTTTTGCATCTTGTCTATTTCTTAGTTTGCTCTTGTGATGATTAATGGAATATCCCATTATGGGGAGTGATGTGCTTTGTACACCTCACAATCCTATAAATGTGTGTACATGAGGAATACCATCTAGTATTGATATTACAAGATTATCTAGTCGCTATGTGGTATGTCTTCTCATGAGAAATTCAAATTCTAAATTGTCCATTAATTATCTCTTGTTGGATCCTTTTAATTGCCTCTTGTCTATCTTTAATTGGTATCACATTATGGGGGAGTAATATGCTATGTGTGTATTACTAGCCTAGAAAATGTGTACATTTGAGATATTGTCACCTAGAATTGATATTGTAAATTATCTTGTTCCTAGGTGGAATGATAGCTCTACAAGTTGCAATTTGCTGGTGTTTGGTGTGAAGATGATGTCGGATATCCTTGCTATCTACCACCGGGAATTATTTCCAAATACTTCTTGTCTTTTGACAATTGGTACTCACTTATGTGTGGTAGAATTTATTGATCATCTTTACATTGGCTTTTATTTTTATTTGCCTTTTCTCTTGCCAAGGTTTGTGTCAACTCCGTTGTCTTCCCTACCACTTGTGGATCTTGTTTATTTCTCGTTCTTGTCTAGTGCTTTCTAGATATAGTGAAAGTGGTGATCCCACCTTGTGCATTTTGTATTCAAATGCAAATCCTATATAATGCACAACTCGTGGGGGAGCTATCCTATTTTCTTTAGAACACTCTTCTTGTGAGCCTTATCAAGTGTGTGTTGGTGGAAGGAAAGCCGTTTTCGTTTTCGTACTTTCTGCCATCATGAAACTTTGTAGAGAGCTTGGTTTGTTTGGAACCATCCTCTCTTTTGGGAGTTTGATATCTTTTATTTTGAGTGTATCAATGGATATCCCATTCCTTGATGTATCTTTTATGGATATCCTCCAAGTGATGTTTTATTCATTTGGTATCCTTTTCACTTGGCATTTCTTTGTCTTTTGGTTTTGGGTTTTGAAGTCTTGAGCATGCATGTTTTCTTCATGTATTTTATTTGGCATGCTTTCTTTCTTTGACTCAATATATGGGAGAAACTCCACCTAGTCTCAATTTGGATGAGATGCGCATGATATTCATTTTCATATCTATATGCACATATTTATGTGGAGTTTGTCCTATGTATTGGTGTTTCTAACTATTTGGTCCCGATGAGTTTGGGTACCGTTTAGTTTGTGTTGTTCTTATAGGAACAGTTGGAGATACATTGGATGCTCGGCTCACTCAAAAGGAAGGTGTTGTCACCATGTGCATATTGGAGTCAAGCTAGGATGATCAATGAACTACTATCTACCTTCAATTGGTATCTACTACATCCTTCCAATGGTATCTCGGTAATAAGTATCATCATCTACTACATGCACACATTACTTGCATCAACCTTGTGTAGGTTGTATCATGGCATGTATTTCATTCTTTCTTGTGATACTTGTTTCCTTTCTCAAAGCATCTCAACGATGATCTCATGTTGCTAGTTGTGATGTCTTTGATGTTCATGCGTTAGGAATTCATTTATATACAATAAGACCATATCTAGCCAAGTGCTATGCTTTCAAGCAAATATCTTATTGGTATATTTATGACTTCCTTGTGGATATCTTGTTCCTTCATGTTGTAACTATTTAGGGTGTACATCCCTCTTTGTAGATATATATCATCATGATTTTGTCTACCTAGAACCTTATACACTTCAGAGAAATTACATCTCTAGTTGATATCTTTTCTTTCACGTCCACCTTGTCTTTCTTATGTTATTTCTTTGGTGGCTCCGTGAAAGCTTTTGCCTTGAGTGAGTGTCCTCTATCGTTGCATCTTGTTGCACTCTTGTGTGGTGAAGATTATTTTCCTCTTGCTTATCTTTACGAGGCTTTTTCCATCTTAATTGGTACCCCTCGCCTTGATGAGCCTCTCATCGCTCTATCTTCACCACGGGTTGTCACAAGCATAGGTTCTCTATTTTCTTATTAGTAAGCTTGTGAACCCATTTGCTAGTTGTGTGTGAGAATGAAAGGCTTTGCACCGTGTATCTCATTCATTCGAGACTATGTTGATGCTTATGCTCATCCGTATATTAGTCTTCTCATGTGCTTTGCCATGACTCACACACATCATTTTGGTTGAGCCTATTCTTAAGTTGCCTCTTTTACAATGTTGCTCAACCATGTGCTTGTTGCAAGCGCTAGGCTTAGTTTCCTATATGCTCTCTTGCACTTGTTGTTGTTGACTTTGGGGGAGCTATGATCCTATTTTGTGCACTTTGTATCCAAATACAAAAATTCTTGATGTGCACAAATCATGGGGAGATTCTCTAGTTTCTTTAGAACAATCCTCTGCTCATATCATAATATCTTTTTCTGTGGCTCGTAGGATCTTTGGTCTAGTTGGTTCAGTTGATTTCTTTTGATAGTTTGCTTCAATTGGTATCTTTTGATTGCTTGATTGCTTGTTTCTCTCTTTGTTATGTCTTTGTGGCATATCATTCTTTTGCAATCTTGGTGCCTCAATATAGTTGGTGTTCCTCCAAGTATTACCTTTGGATATGTGTATGGCATTCCACTCTCTTGTTGAGAAATACACAACTTTTGGAGGAACACCTTTTATATTGGTCTTCTTAGCTTTTCGCCCATTTTGGCAATCGATGCCAATGGGGGAGAAGTTTCATAGAGTTTTATGGAGAAGTCTTCAGAGTTTTCTCCTTGCTTTGGTTTTGTTCCTAAGCATTTGCATCTCATACGCATGCATTATTGGTTGTTGCATTGCATGGTGATGCATAATTCCTTATATAAACTCTCTTGTAAGTGATTGTCATCAATTACCAAAATGGGGGAGATTGGAAGGACATGCGGTGCCCCCATGTGTGGTTTTGGTAATTGATGACATTCTCTATGGACTAATGGTTGCATTGAGTTATATTTGAAGGATTTGTCCATAGGCATTTCTTGAAGTCCATGTGTTGGTTTCAAGGAGTTTATGTGTTCACCAAGGTGCTATTAAGGAATTATCCAAAGATTGGTCATGATTTGTCCATAGGCATTTCTTGAAGTCCATGTGTTGGTTTCAAGGAGTTTATGTGTTGACCAAGGTGCTATTAAGGAATTATCCAAAGATTGGTCATGTGAGTGTTGAGCTTATTGCAAGCATGTCTTGAAGAAGAAGATTGTGTGATCATTCATGTTTACCTTCAAGACATCATCCAAACGAATAGAGTTGGAAAGATTCAAGGTTGATCAAGACTAAGTCAAGAGTGAATCAAGTTGATCAACTCACAAAGCATAGAAGATGTACCGAGAGGGATCAAGTGATCCCATGGTATGGTAAGCATTATCCATTACACTTTGTGTACTAACCCATGGTCTATGTGAGAGTCTATGTGGGGTTAGGTACGTGTCCATGAGCTTGCGTCAAGAGGAAGATATCATACAACAGATCGTCATCAAGATTGCCGTGTGCAAGTTCAAGTGGAGCATCACGAAGAGATCAAGTGCTTGAAGCTTGCCATCCATTGTGGTGTCAATGGACTTGTGAAGATGTGCCGAAGAGTGGCTCACCCATAATGGAGTATGGGGGAGCAATCATCTAGTCTCCATCGACCCAACACAATCAAGAAAGGTGGTCCATCTCGAGGAGGACAAGATCGTCATCATCTAGCTCAAGTGGATCATGTGCAAGGCAAAGGTTTGCCCTTGATAGGTTTTCTATTTTACCGGTCTCATGGTGGTAGTTGGGAGACTGGGTTATAGGATCGATAGCCGTACTATCAAGGGGGGCTCTCAAGTGAGTAGCTTGATCGTATCGTTCGTCGAGAGCTCAAACCATTGCATCCTTGCATCATGTTTCTTGGTTCTTTTTTGGTTCTCTTTGTGATTCTTAGAGCTTATGGTCATCTTTTTGACAAGCTTGAGTTCATCGAAAACGGAGTTTGCATGCGTCTTCTATGATGTTTTCGGTGTTGGAGGTTTTACCGGTCTTTTTCGAGGAAGGGTTCTCACCATTTTCTTTTGGGCCTTTTCTCATTTGCTTATTATTGGTATTTATCTCAAGATTGTGTTAGCCCTTGTCCCTAGCTTTCCAATAAACTTGGTTTCGTCGAATTGAGTCCGAATGCGAAGTTATGGTAGTTTTGGTGTTCGAAAAGGCTGCGGTACTACCGCTGGTAGGAGCGGAAGTAATTTTTACTACCGCCCTTGGGAGCGGTACTACCGCTCTTGGGAGCGGTACTACCGCTTGGAGCAGTACTATCAGCTACTTCCGTGGCTACTTCCGCTCGGGACCAAAAACTCGTCACAAGTCCAACGGTGGTAGGCACGGATGTAATTTTTTAGTACCGCTCGCAAGCAGTAGTACCGCTACCCTTAGCAGTAGTACCGCTACCCCTAGCAGTAGTACCGTGATGCCGAGCGGTACTACTGCTCTGTGCGGGCTGTGAGCATAACGGTTGGATTTTTCCCCACCTATAAAAGGGAGTCTTCTTCCCCATTGAACCTTATCCTTTTGAGCTCGTGTTCTTCCCCCATTGTTGACCTTCTTCGACCTTGCTAACTCTCAATCCCTCCAATGATTCTTGCTAGTTCTTGGGGGAAAAGAGAGAGGAGATCTAGATCCACGTTTCCACCAATCACTTTCTCCTCTAAGTGAGGGGAACCCCTTGGATCTAGATCTTGGAGTTCTTCGTGTTCTTCTTTCGTTCTTCCTCTCATTTTCCTCCCTAGCATTAGTTGCTTTGGTGGGATTTGGGAGAGAAGGACTTGGGCACTCCGTGTGCCCTTGCCATTGCATTTGGTGCATCAGTTTGAGTTCTCCACGCGATACGTGGAAGTTACAAGTTGAGAAGCTTATTACTCTTGGGTGCTTGGTGCCCTTGAGCTTGTTCCTCTTGGGTGCTTTGGCGCCCTAGACGGTTGGTGGTGCTTGGAGCTCAATCAATGTGGTGTAAAGCTCCGGGCAAGCGTCGGGGTCTCCAATTAGGTTGTGGAGATCGCCCCGAGCAATTTGTCGGGTACCGGTGACCGCCCCCAAGGGTTGCCAAAGTGTACGGGTTCGGTGACCGCCCCCCAAGGGTTGCCATTGGTACGGGTTCAAGACCGCCTCAAGGGTCCCTTAGTGGAATCACGGCATCTTGCATTGTGCAAGGGCGTGAGGAGATTACGGTGGCCCTAGTGGCTTCTTGGGGAGCATTGTGCCTCCACACCGCTCCAAACGGAGATTAGCATCTGCAAGGGTGTGAACTTCGGGATACATCATCTTCTCCGCGTGCCTCGGTTATCTCTTACCCGAGCCCTTTACTTTGTGATAGCCATATTGTTCTTTGTCATATATCTTGCTATCACATAGTTAATTATCTTGCTTAGCATAAGTTGTTGGTGCACATAGGTGAGCCTAGTTGCTTTAGGTTTTGTTCTTGACAAATTAACCGCTAGGTTTATTCCGCATTTGTTCAAGCCTAAACCGTAATTATTTTAAAGCGCCTATTCACCCCCCCCCCCCTCTAGGCGAAATCCTCGATCTTTCAATGTCATTCTCTTAGTTATATCATTTCATGCATGATGAATTATCTTCATAAGTTGAAGAGGATCTCCACAAGTACAACCTGCCATGTGCATTTGCATTCCAAAAGCAAACTACTTATATGCACATCTTCGTGGGGAGCCTTTGCCACTTATGAAGACAATTCCCTATCCTTTACAATTTCACATACTTTATCCCGTTGAAAACTTCAACCAGTTTGTCATCAATCACCAAAAAGGGGGAGATTGTGAGTGCATCTAGTGCCACCCCTAGTTGGTTTTGGAGTATTGACGACAAATGTGGTTGAGGGACTAATGCGTTTGTGAGAATTGCAGGATAACGCAGGTAGTGTCCCCCATTGATTCGGTTTACCTATCGGAGATGACCCCTAAAAATGTAAGAAGACATTGACGACAATGGTGGCATGTGAAGATATTCACATTGAAGACTATGACATGAGAAGACATTGAGTGAAGACTATGGAGCCTTGAAGACTGTGTCGCTTTCGTTGTTTCCTTTTCTTCGTTGTTGAGTCATAGGAACCACCGTCTTTGTTAAGTGGGGTCCAAGTGATCAAAGTTAGAATGACTCAAGTGATGCTCAACCCAAATCCTATGTCTTCGGCGAAGACAATGAGAGCAAAACTTATCCAGAGTTGGATGAGTCAGCTTTGCTTGTAGCCCAAGTAAAGTTGCCGTGTGTGTTTGAAATCGACCATTGGAACACATGTCGGTTCCTTAGTGACCTGTGGTCATTTCTGACATATCAGGTCGGGTTGCCTAGTTGCTATAAATAGCCCACCCCCTACACCATAAATTGGTGGCTGCTCAGAGTTAGTGCACGGCTTTTGTCGTTTGAGAGCAACCCACCTCGAAGCCTTTGAGAGAGAGAAATCCTTGCGAGGACAAAGCCCAAACACCCAGAGCCAAAGAGTGTTAGGCATCACTGAAGTCTTTCTGTCTGTGTGACCTGAAGACTTATTACACTTGAGGACTATGAATCCTCCAGCCGGTTAGGCGTCGCGTTCTGAGCATCCAAGAGTCATTGTGGATTGCCGGTGAACGCAGTCTGTGAAGGTTCGGAAGTCTACCTTGAAGACTTACCAGAGTGATTGGGCGAGGACTGTGTCCTTAGCTCAAGGGGAATAAGGTGAAGACGCGGTCTTGTTAGTTGAATCTCAGCCTCCCTAACCAGATGTACAGTTGTCACAGCAACTGGAACTGGTCCAACAAATCATGTGTCTTCAACAAGTGACTGGTTCTATCCTCTCCCTCTCCTTACTTCGAGTTTGTCTTCGTGAAGTCATTGCCTATTTGTCATACCTGTTTGACTTCATTGCTTGACTACTTTTGTTGATTGGCTTCTCACTATCTTCAATCTTGATCCTACTACCAAGCTGCTATTAGTCTTGTACTTTCACGTTATTGCATACTTGACTATGATTTGCTTGTTGTAGTTTATCTTCCGCTGCATATCAATTAGGTCATTTCTATTGTTTGTCTTCGAAACATCCGTGTTTTGAAGACTTTCCTAAAAATCGCCTATTCACCCCCCTCTAGTCGATAACTAGCACTTTCAAGAATGCGGGACGCCATCCCCCCTTCCCTCTCTTTATAAAGGGGCGGGGTCGGGCCTCGGCCGCCCCGCTCGGCCGATCCAGCCACCGGAGGTGCAGGGAATCAGGACCGACCCGCTGCCCCAACCAGCGACGGCCCGGTTTCCTGCCTCGACCGCTTGCCACCCCAAGCGCATGAAGGACGTGTGGCGGACGTGCAGAACTGAGGGGACAGGTGAAGCGACATCTCCCCACCCCGTGATCATGGGGAGTGGACGCCTTGAAGACCACGGCCCGGCCCCATTCAGTAAATGAGTCGTGCCTCCATGCCTCCCTCTTTTTACGGGGAAGGCGCGAGCCGCCTCTTTACTGTGATGTGACGCATGCATGCGGAAACCGCCCCACGCATGCCGCCCACGTCACACACACCCCTCCACGCCGCGCTGCGCACGCAGGTCGAGGGAAGCGCCACGCTTGAAAAGTCTTACTGCGGTAAAAACCACCCCGCCTGCCCACGCACCGTTTTGGGCCTGGCCCAACAACGTTTCGCGCTTATGTGTGGCCCAGGCCCGGGGGCTCCTGTTGGTGTACAAAGAGAGGGGTGCGTTTTTGTACCCCTATACCTATGCACGGGGAGTCGGAGCCGCGCCCATGGTCACGCCAAGCAGAACAGGGGAGGTGAGCCAAGGTAAGACCGAAGCCCAAGATAATAAGAGCAACGCCAAGGCCAAGACCACAAAGAGCAGAGGGACGAAGCAGGTTCCCCCGGCAAGATCCTTGCCGGGGCAGCCTCAGCAGCCCCGGCAAGACCCTTGCCGGGGCAGCTCACCCCACACCAACAGAGCGAGCCACCCTTGAGCCCATGGTGCCCAACGCCATCATTCACGTGGGGCCAGGGCTCGGGAAGGCACCTCTGTGGTGGCATGCATATCTTTCTGAAGACATATTCAAGATCAGATGAGGATTAGAAGACGGCGATCCTCAGCAAAATCCTTGCCGAGGAAGTCCAACGGACCACCGGCAAGGCCCTTGCCGGGGACGACAGAGCGCCACGGCAAGACCCTTGCCGGGCCACATGGCAAGAACCTTGCCGGGCCACCCGGCAAGGCCCTCCCCAAGGACGCCAGCAGGGCCACCGCCAGGTCCACGCCAACCAAGCTTCCACCATCGCTCACATGCAGCCACTAGCCGAACCAGCTGGGCGGGCACCTGCGTGGCAACATGCAGCCCCCAGGCCAACTCATCGAGCGCCTGCTTGGTGGCATGCAGATCTTCGTGAAGGCTCCACCACCATGCCACCTCAGCTGCCTGCCTGCCTACATGGCGCCGCACGCATCGCTGGCCAAGGCACGTGTCAAAGCGAGGAGGAGCGGTGACGGACAGGACGGGCCTCGCCCCCGTCCCCGATAAAGCAAGGGGACACCTAAGCTATGCATTAAATGCGTATTGTCCTGTAATACGAGCGATAAGCTCAGGGCACTGTACGCCTTTCCACCTCCTGTGTGCCACTGTGGCAGCCCCTTCCGACTATTAAAGGAGGCCGATGGCATACTGGAGGAGGATTCGGCTCTTTCAAACCACGCACTGACCACATCTAGTTCGAGAGCTCAAGAACTCTCTGAAATACACCCACCAAAGCAGGAGTAGGGTTTTACGCATCCTCGTGGCACGAACCTGGGTAAACGATCCTTGTGCTGTCTACTAGCCCTGCTCTTCTCGCAACCCCGCGCACCGGCAACCGTAGTAGGGATTCTCATGATCCCATAGGTGTTGTCCCACACCGACATCAGGGGAGTGGGGCAACGGTATGGGCATCACTGGGTAACCTGAACTTTATTATCTAAGCTATGAGGAACGGGCAGACCGGCAGGGGTTGGTGGCAGCGCTGGCGGCGGCCGTGAGCTAGGGTTCGAGTGGGGGAGGGGGCGGGTGGGGGACTGTGGAGGGGGGTTGTTTGAGGCTACACCGCAGCTAATGAAAGTTTTAGTAATTGTGGGTGGAGTGGTGGTGGACGAGGGAGGGCGACGGTTCAAATGCCTCGGCTACTGCAATTTTACTGTAAGGTCGGTGCTGGAGGAGTGTGGGCGGTTGAAGTACGACGGCTACTAAAATTTGGGTAAAGGAATTGATGCGGGGCGAGAGTGCCTAAGATCCGGTCCAATAATAATATGTGTGTATGATAATAAGGAAAAGTGGCGGGACCGTCGATTTTTGCAACACTCAAGGCGGGTAGTTTGTTTTTAGATTTCTAGCTAGCTGGTCTATCGCACACGGTTCCTCCTAATTTCCAAATAAACTTACCCACCTTTAGCTTGCACAGGTGGTGATTCTACAACGCACTTGCATCACACAAGGTTAAGCTAGTACGTCCACCCTTTGCTCGCGCTTGCGCGGTCATGGTGATTTTACAGCGCACTTGCACCGCACACGGTTAAGCCAGTACCTCCACCTTTGCTCGCGCTTGCACAGGCATGGTGATTCATAGCGCACTTGTATCGCACACGGTTAAGATATTATACCCTTGTCCATTGAGCGTCATTAGAGTCTTTGCAGCAAAAAAACGTTAGAGAGGGTCAGAAGACAGCCACACCAGCATGTGGCCCAAATATATATGAGTGAAAAGGGTGGTCTGTGATGTTCAAAATTCCAATGCACAACTTTGACTGCGCGGGCGCATGGTTTGGCGCCAACAAGATCGATGAGAGGGGCCAAAAGTCAAGAACCACATGGAAGTGGTCAAATATATGTAGGAATATTGGGGATGTTTAAAACTTTAAATACACAATGCATAACTTTGGTGGCACCTGCCTCGCAAACCCGAAAGCACCCTTAGATATGTATATATCTATAATGACATAATGTCATACCTAGATAGGATGCTTGGCCCACCACCTCCCACTTCGTATCAGCGGGGCGGATGCACGTAATGATCGATACTTTGGTCATACATGCATGTCGCCATGACCTACCATAAGACAGACCAGTGAATCTATCATTTGGTCAAACGACAGCTGTTGTTGTCGATAAACCGCTTGGGCCAATAGATTGAACCATCATAAAAATCGCACGAGAGGGACCACAAAACCAGCACCTCTTGCATGCGGCCCAAAATTATGTACGTTGGGAAGGGGTGATGTGTGTTTTCAATATATAATAATGTACAATTTAGACGTGGTGCCTACCTCTCGTCTGCATAACAACCATGAAGGCAAGGTAGTTAAGGACGAGATACGCAGGGTATGATGTAGGTTGAACCCAGCAATCCAAGCATGTGGGAGGGAATCCTGACAACGCATGAGCTCGAGCTTTGGTTGAGCGACATGTGACAGTGACCGGCCCTAACACGAACTAGGAGGAATCCATTGATGGCCAACACATACCCCTCTTTATCAGTCAAAGGGATGATATATATACACTCGGGGAGCACACAGATATGCATGTCGTCACAAAAAACCGCACAAGGGAGACGTGGTCGATCAGAAGACCCCGTAAAAACTGCATGCGGCCCGAAAATATGTATGGGTAAGGTGGTGTGTGATGTGTTTAAATCCCGAATGCACAACTTCGATGGGCCACCAACTATATTACAAACCGAACACCGTACCCGACTCCAAGCCTGGTTCAATATGTACGGTGTCGGTTTCCCAACTTTGTGGCGGCGACGGGGGGGGGGGGGGGGGGGGAGGGGTCGTCCCATGCATGCGCTCAAACTTTATTTGGTCTACCATCAGACACATCTATATCTATATCTATACCCCTATATAGTGTGTGAATAACTTTGAAAGTTGGTCGTTGGATGAAACCAATCCGACGGTATAGAGATGGCAAATCCGAGCACTATTGGCCACTGGATATCATCTACATTCCACCAAATTCTGGCACATGTACAAACTAGAAGATTCCATGGTTAAACTTAAGCATAAGGCACAAACCTCAAAACACAAGCACTTCTCCTTTGTTCTCTAGAATCTTCCATATCTTAATTGCCCAAACTTTTTTTTCTAAATGAATTGTCACTTTTTGTTTTTACTGTATGCTTTACAATGCACAATTACATAAATCTTAAAATATATTTTTCTATAAAACTAATTGATTTTGGATGAGATGAACTATAAGAATTAAAAGAACATCTACATCATGCATATATGACTCAAAGCTTACATGCTACGGTGTGGTATTTATTCATAATTTGGTTACCAAATCTCATGCGTGCGATGCACCTGTACCTTACTAGTATCAATAGGAAATCATCATAGTCAAAGGGATAGATTGTGTGGGCCTCCCTAATTGTCGGTAAAGGATAGCATATATACCTCGGGGAGCCCACAGATATGTGCCGCGTCTATAAGCCGCACAAGGGAGACATGCTCGAGAAGAACACCCTGCCCCCCATACCTTGCATGCAACCTAAAAAAGGTTTATATAATCGCCAGGATAGGTGAAGTCAAACATTCTTTAATTTTTTAGAGCAAAAAATAACCCATAAACTTAGTAGGTTCTAATAATCGCCATGGCAGGTCAAGTCAATCATTCTTTAATTTTTTTGAGCAAAAAATAACCCATAATGACCGTGTCATGGCATTTAAATGAAGCTTGAGATATGCAACTTCCCAATGGGTCAACCATCCTTGGACTACTCTAGCCCGAGCACGCTTAACTTCTGTGTTCTATTCGACTAGGCTAGCGGATGGGAAGCCGCCCCTTGCTGATAAGGCCTCCTTGCCCTTAAGGCGTTTCACGCTGGTCACCCTATGGGATCTACTCCCTCCTATCACACACATTTGTGATTTTAGAAACTGTGTGGGATATTTACATGGTCGGTGTGTCGCCGCTAGCCTTCAGTGAGCACTAACACTGGTAGTGGGAAAATGATGGGAGAAGAGGTGCGAAACCGATGAGAGGAGTGGCGAGAAATTGTAGCCTGTTTAGAAAACCTAGTAGAGAAGGAAGCGTGAGCTAACACGGCCTTGTCGCATACAGGCTTACCCATGTACTGCATGTGCTGTCGAAAGGGCTCAGGGTTGTCGTTCGATCTGGGAGCATCCAACTATGCACACGTACGATCCATGGGGTTTGGGTTCTGGCCAATCAGAACGCACGACTCAGATCGCGCCTGCAGCAGGGGGGAGGGGGCATCGGCCACGGTTTGATAGGCACACGGCTTCCATGAGTGAACCGTGTGCTATTTGAAAACATTTTGTGAGAAGAATCTCAGATTTTAAATCCCCGTAAATCCAAAACTCACCCGAAAATCGTGAAACCTGGCATGGTTTCACGACATGGCACATATATGTCGAGGAATTTTTTCGTCCATTTTGGCGCAAGTTTTATTACAAGCCTCATACAAACCGGAGCTTCTCTCAAAGAAGCCTTGTGGTTCCGATAGGGAAACGTGTCCCCCTTGTGGGAGAAACGTAATCACTGCCTCTTTTCACCTTGTATTTTCTTCTACCGGCAACATGGAATGACAGGATATCCGTGCTGAAATTTAAACGGATTCAGGGTTCGTTTGGCCTTTTTGTACACTAATTGAGTTTCCTAGGCATTTAATGTCCATAATTCAAATCTGGACTTCAAATACATGCTCCAGTTCACCAAAATGGCTTAAAAATTTATACATGTGTCCTTGGGTGCATGTCTAGGTCCCATGCCAGGAATGGGAATGAATTACAACCGTACCCACGTCCTGGCTCGTCCTCAAAAATTTGGAATCTCGGTTCTTAAATCCCAGTAAATCCTAAACTCACTAGAAAGTCATCAAAGGTGGCATGGTGTCACGTCATGGCACATATATGTCGTGGTAAAAACATTGTCCAATTTGGACCAAGCTTTATTACAAACCTCTTAAAAACGGAGCTTCTCTCAAAGAAGCCTTGTGGTTCCGATAGGGAAACGTGTTCCCCTTGTGGGCGAAACGTAATCACTGCCTCTTTTTGCCTTGTATTTTCTTCCACAGGCAACATGGAACGACATGATATCTGTGCTGAAATATAAACTTATTTAGGGTTTGTTTGGCCTTTTTATACACCAATTGAGTTTCCTAGGCATTTAATGTGCATAATTCAAATCTGAACTACAAACAGATGCTCCAGTTCACTGAAATGGCTAGAAAAATTATACATGTGCCCTTGGGTGCATGTTTAGGTCCCATGCCAGGAATGGGAACGAATTACAACTATACCGGTGTCCTGGCTCATCCTCGAACATTTCGAATCTCGGTTTTTAAATCCCCATAAATCCAAAACTCACCAGACAGTCATCAAAGGTGGCATGGTGTCACATCATGGCACATATATGTCGTGGTGAAGACATTGCCAATTTGGGCCATGCTTTATTACAAACCTCTTACAAACCGGAGCATGTCGCAAGAACCCTCGTGGTTTCGATAGGGAAACGTGTCCCCTTGTGAGCCAAATGATAATCGCTCCCTCTTCTAGCCTCGTAGTTTCTTCTACACGCAACACGGAACAATGGGAGATACGCGCTGAACTTTGAAATTATTCAGGTTTCTTTTGACCTTTTTTATTCATTAATTGAGTTTTCTAGGCATTTAAGGTCCATAATTCAAATCCGAACTACAAATATATGCTCGAGTGCACCAAATTGGCTAGAAAAAACGTACATGTTTCCTTGGGGTGCATGTTTAGGTCCCATGGAACGAATGGGAACGAACTAACCGTCCTGCCGTCCTGGCTTGGCCACAAACATTGCGAATCTCGGTTTTTAAATCTCTATAAATCCAAAACTCACCAGGAAATCATGAAACTTGGCATGGTGTCACTACATGGTACATATAATTGTCCAATTTGGGCAAAGCTATATTACAAGCCTCTTACAAACCGGAGTCGGTAGCAACCCTCGTGGTTCCGGTAGGGAAACTTGCCCCTCTGGTGGGCAAAACGATAATCGCTGCCTTTTCTCGCCTTGAACTTGTTTTCTACAGGCAACATAGAATAATAGGAGTGTCGTGCTGAAATTTGAAACTGTTCAAGGTTTGTTTGGCCATTGTATATATTACTAATTAAGTTTTTGAACTACAAGCACATTCTCAAGTGAAGCAAAATGGGTGGGAAATCGTACATGTGTCATTGGGTGCATGTTTAGGTCTCATTTAAGGAATGGGAATGAATTACAAACTTGTCGTCGTCCTGAAACATTGAGAATCTCGGTTTTAAATCCCAGTAAATCAAAAACTCACCCAAAAAACATGAAACTTGGCATGGTTTCATGACATGGCACATATATGTCGTGGTAAAAAATCGTCCAGTTTGAGAAGAGGCGCACACATTAGTAGCCAACGAAGTCCTTTTTGAAACAAAAAGCTGACACATTAATATCGCAAACGGTTGTATTATATTAACCATGTCGAAATTTAGCCATACTCGGTGGCATGTGTGCAGCTGTTTAATTGGACAGGGCGAGCGCGAGAAGTCCGCCGTGTAGGCTCGATGGGACGCGTGTGAGCAGTCTGCCGCGCAGGCTCGACGGGACGCGTGCATCCTGTCCACCTCGCAGGCTCGACGGGACACGTGCGAGCAGCAAGGCCACCCATGCTCACCGGGAAGCGAGCTCTTTGACCTCCATGCACCAGCCGCCGCCCGCCTCGCTCACAACTTCTCCATTAATGGGTTAATTAAAGCACCAGGACGGAGGGTGTTTGCTTGTGATCCCATGGCAGCATTTGCTTTGTTCGTGTTTTCAACTCGTATTCCGCCCTAATTTAAATTGCCACATAGGGCAACGGATAATACGACCACAAATAAAATGGCAACGGATAATATGACGAAAAATTTACAATGGGGCAGGTAATAATTGTCTTGCATATTCCGGATAATTTAAAATGCCACATGCGGCAAAGCCCGGAAGACACACGTGCAAGAGAAGAAGGAAATTGCAGACAATGATTTGTGTCGCTACTGTCTCTACTCGTCGATGGATCGCCGGGCGACGACATCCTCCAGCTCCTTCTTCAATTCCTCATGACTTTGCTTGAAAGTAGCCACGGATTCTTCCACCTCCTGCTCGCGCTTGATCCGGAGCTTCCTCAAGTCACCCATCAGTTCCTGACTCGAAAAAGCTCGGATTCGATTACAGAAAGTCGAACTAGAAGCGGATGAGTATCGAATGAATGGATACTCTGAGATAGAACGAGAAAAGGCCTGTTACAAGATCAATTCAGATTGGCTCTTGGTCGTTTACAACATGCAGTTCAAAAAACTATTCGTAGAGTATTCATACGTCAATCGAAACCGACTCCCCAAACTTTGGTAACTCCAACTTCAACTTCAATTTTATTAATAACTACTTATGAGACCTTTTTTGGCACATACCTGTTATCTCAAGACCGGTGTCAGCGTCATGCCCGAGGCACTGCTCTGCTCATGCAGCATCTTCCAGCCGGCGGCCTCCTCCTCCTTCTCGGCGAGCGCCTTGAGGTGCATCGCATTGTCACCCATGAGTTGCTCGACGAGGACGGTCGCCTTGTCAACCGAGGCATCACTGATCTTGAGCAGCTTCATCAAGCCATCGACTAGCTCCTACTGCATAGTGACGCCAGCGAGAATGTCGTCGTCGGTGGCGAAGGACTTTAGGAACGTTGGCTCGTCGCGATGGTCGACACTGCGAATGCGCTTGTGAGAGCCCTCGCGTGCCCGTGAGAGCTCGTTCGAGGGCTCCACGGCGCGCCAGGACAGCTCTGCTGCGGCTTCGCGGTGGGACCTCTCTAGTGCTTCCGCGGCCTTGGTCTTTGCTGCCTGGTTATGTCCACCCTAAAATCCTCCTACCGGTCATGGTGAAACGACTTGATAGGAATGACCAGTTTTGTGGGTGACGAGGCTAGGAACTGTGAAGTAATTTTCGAGTGGGTAGTTTTTATAGCCCGGTGCTAAGTGTGAACACATATTAGTTTGATAGCTGTGAACAGATTTGCAATTACTTATGGCGTTGTAATCTGCAATGTGACGAGAAACAAGGCCAAAATTTATTGATGGAAGAAGGTTGACCACGTGGTTGCTCGCCGTTAAGGCGTCTGAGACGCACTGTGATCACGTCCGTCCAAGCGTTTTGCTCACCATTGAGGCAGCCGCAGCATGCTCCGTCCCACGTATCACACACATCTTGTTAAGTTGAACCATTTGTGTTGTGTTCCCTAATCGAAAAAAGTTCGTCCGAGTGAACCGTATGCCGTATATCACACACACCTTGATCTGGCTAACCGTTTCGGTTGCACTCCCTAATAGCAAACAATTCATCGGAGCAAACTGTATGCCATATATCGCACACACATTGATATGGCTGCCCGTTTCTGTTGTTCTGCCTCATTGCGAATAGTTCAAATGGATTAACTGTGTGCCCTGCATCGCACACGCAACTAAAATCTGAACCGTGTTTGATGGCTCCACCATCGCAAATGTTTTGCACATTTTCTAACGGTTTTTTACATCCCCGTTTGCGATTAATGCATCGCACACAGTTTCGTGAAAGGGGCTCTGATCTTAGTGTCGCGTTAGCAGCATCCTGCAGTACTGCCAGCATGCATCTAGTGTATTAAGTTCATGGAGAAATGGAGTAATGCAATAAGAACGATGACATGATATAGATAAGATCTATTTATGTAGAAATAGACCCCATCTTGTTATCCTTAATAGCAACAATACATACGTGTCGGTTCCCCTTCCGTCACTGGGATCAAGCACCATAAGATGGAACCCATCACAAAGCACCTCTTCCCATGGCAAGAAAAATCGATCTAGTTGGACTAACTAAACCAAAGATTCGAAGAAGAAATACGAGGCTATAAGTAATCATGCATATAAGAGACCAAAAGACTCAAATAACTTTCATGGATAAAAGCAGAGATTTGATCATAAACTCAAAGTTCATCGGGTCCCAACAAACACACCGCAAAAAAGAGTTACATCAAATAGATCTCCTGGAAACCATTGTATTGAGAATCAAAAGAGAGAGAGAGAGAGAGAGAGAGAGAGAGAGAGAGAGAGAGAGAGAGGAATCCATCTAGCTACTAAGTACGGACTCGTAGGTATACAATGAACTACTCACGCATCATCGGAGAGGCACCAATGAGGATGATTAACCCCTCTGTGATGGTGTCTAGATTGGATCTGGTGGTTCTGGAACTTGTGGCGGCTGGAATTGATTTTCGTTGACTCCCCTAGGGTTTCTGGAATATTGGGGTATTTATAGAGCAAAGAGGCGGTGCGGGAGGCCACCAAGGTGGGCACAACCCACCTGGGCATGCCTGGGCCCCCAGGCGTGCCCTGGTGGGTTGTGCTCCCCTCGGAGCCCCCTCTGGTACTTCTTTAGCCCAACAGGTGTCTTTTGGTGTAGAAAAAATATCCAAAAAGTTTCCCTGCATTCGGACTCTGTTTGGTATTGATTTTCTGAGAAGTAAAAAACAAGCAAAAACAACAACTGGCACTGGGCACTATGTCAATAGGTTAGTCCCAAAAAATGATATAAAGTTGCTATAAATTGATTGTAAAACATTCAAGAATGATAATTTAACAGCATGGAACAATAAAAAATTATATATACATTGGAGATGTATCAATATACCAAGGTGGTTCCTCAAGGAAGAAAGCCCCAAGGCTCGCGATACATGAGTCGAATCTTGAACCACCAAGGGAAGCTCAAGTACGGCATTGCGAATGGCTGTTGGATCAGTTCATGATTCATGCAGGTTTCATAGAGAAATTTGAGGCGTACGTACAAAACGTTGATCTTAAGGACTTCGTTTCATATAAGTGCAAGCAATACTATCACCTCACTGATTCAGTTGTGCGAAGGTTTAAGTTTAAATCTTAGCACAATACGCATACCGTTCTATTTGATCTTTATGATAAATCATACACCATGGACCTAGAAGATTTTAATGAGGCATGCGACATTCCCCGGGGGGGCATCCTTAGTGAACCTCATAAGACTGGGTATAATGATTTCCATGCTAGCATCACTGTGGGAGAAACTAGAAATATTACACAAGCGTCCATGGGGAGCATTCACTTTCCTGCCATACATTATTTTGCTCTCTTTATAGGTAGATGCATTAACGGTAAACTTGAGCATAGCCACCTTTGCGTTCCAAATCTTAGTATCCTCAAGCGTGCGGTTTTGGGTGATAAACAATATATAACTTGGGGGCTATTATTGCAAGGAGGTTACATCTTAATGCTAAAGATGGAGATTTCTTTCATGAAATTTATGCCACCCGTTTAGCTAATTATCTTGGGGTACCCATAAGGGGGAATGACATTGAATTACCACCTGCTTTCCTTGATAATAATACTTTGGTACGCTACCAGTTCCTTGTGAGGAACGAACAATCCCTCCTGTTCCGACTAATCTTTGACCGGCAGCATGCTGTCGATATTACCCTTCCTGCTCCTGCCTTCTTTAACTTTCAGGAAAAATGGAGATATTTTATAACTAGAGAGGAGGCGAACGAGTATGAGAGAGAGGTGGAGGCCGCTCACCTCCATGCTGCAGCCCTTCAGGCAGTAGTTGCCGCGTCCCAGTACAACCCGGACTACAACTTTGGATATCCGCCAGGCCAGCCGTGGTCATAGACCAACTTAGGCCAAAATCCTAAGCTTTGGGGAGTACGTATTTCTCACCGACATTACATTCATGTTCACACACTCATCAAGTTGTCCGTGTTCATACCTTTTCATTGTATTATCCATGCTAGTTTATTTTCTTTTTCTTGCTCTCTTCTTGTGTGTTTGAAAAACTTTGAGAAAATCCAAAAAAAATTAGTTGTAGCTTCTTTTTAGTTTCCTTTCCATGCTTATTCAGCAGTAGTATTATAGAAAACCCAAAAAGATTTCTCGTTCTTCTTTTGCCTGTTGGGAGCTTTCCCGTGTAAATAGTTTTTCTTGTTCTTGTTTTTGCTTTCTTCAGAAAAAAACAAAAACTCCAAAAACATTTCAGTGTGTTTCTTTGAAATTATTTTTCCTTTCTTTGGGTTGAGAGGAGAAGACCACGATGAAAATGATGAGTGGCTCTCATATACATTATTGTTGATCTAATAAAGAGCCAATATTACCTTGTCTTCTCCTTTGAATAAATGTTGCAGATTCCAGCTTAGTCCAATGCACGTGCACTATTATTATTATTATTATTATTATTATTATTATTATTATTATTATTATTATCCACACTGTTCGGTCATGGAAGTGAAAGGCAATAATGACGATATACGATGAAATGATTGAGAGGAGGAAAAGCTGGTATGAACTCGACCTATCTTGTTTTTTGTAAATATGATTAGTTCATCGTTCCTGATTCAACCTATTATGAATGAAACATGTTTGTAATGACAATTAGAGATTATAGTTACTCATACCATGCTTAATTAGCTAGGAGTTTATAATGGTTTACCTTGCATGCCAACATGCTTTTAAAATGGTTGTGATGTGGTATGGTAGGATGGTATCCTCCTTTGAATGATTTAAGTGGCTTCACTTGGCACATGTTCATGCATGTAGTTGAAACAAAATCAACATAGCCTCCACGATATTTATGTTCATGGTGATTTATATCCTACTCATGCTTGCACTCAATGTTGGTTAATCTCAATGCATGTTTATGACTGTTATCGCTCTCTAGTCGGTCGCTCCTCAATCTTTTGCTAGCCTTCACTTGTACTAAGCGGGAATAATGCTTGTGCATCACTTCCATAAACCCAAAGTTGTTTCAAATGAGTCCACCATACCTACCTATATGTGGTGTTTACCTGCCATTCCAAGTAAATTTGCATGTGCCAAACTCTAAACCTTCAAATAATAATCTATTTTGTATGCCTTAATCGCTCATGTAGCGACTGGGGGCTGTCAGTATCTTCCATGCTAGGTGGGTTATTCTGATGATGAGTGTTGATTCATTTGTCACTCACGTGAAAGTGGCTGGTAATCGGGATGCCCAGTTTCATGCTCAAATCAAATCAAAATATAAATTCAAACAAAACTCCCACATGACTGTTTTTAGTATGGACGGTACTCGTTGTTTCGGACCAAGTGTGCTTGTTGGTGGAGGGGGAGTAAAAACTTTACCATTTTGTTTGGGAACCGCCTATAATGTATCTAGTATGGAAGATACCAAGATCTCTTGGTTGTTATGTTGACAATGAAAGCATACCGCTCAAAATATTATTCATCTCTGCTTCAAAAAGCTCGAGCTCTGGCACCTCTACAAATCCATGCTTCCCTTTGCGAAGGGCCTTTCTATTTACTTTTATTGCTAAGTCATCATCCTCTTATAAGAAGCACCAGTTAAAGAGCACCACTATCATTTGTATGCGTTGTTATTAATTGATATTGAATATGACTAGACTCTTTTACCATGAATTACAATGTCTAGTCATTCCTTGATTTTCTGGGGTGCTCTGCATTTATGTTTCGCGGTCTCAAAAAGGGCTAGCGAGATACCATTTTGTTATATCATATCACGATTGTTTTGAAAAAGTGTTGTCATCAGAGATTTATTATTATTCCTCGCTAGTTGATTATGCCATTGATATGAGTACTTGTGAGACCTAAATGTTCTTGTGAATATGGTTAGTGAAGGAAATATGCCCTAGAGGCAATAATAAAGTTGTTATTTATATTTCCTTATATCATGATAAATTTTGATTATTCATGCTAGAATTGTATTAACCGGAAACTTAGTACATGTGTGAATACATAGACAAACAGAGTGTCCCTAGTATGCCTCTACTAGACTAGCTTGTTAATCAAAGATGGTTAAGTTTCCTAGCCATAGACATGTGTTGTCATTTGATGAACATGATCACATCATTAGGCGAATGATGTGATGGACAAGACCCATCCGTTAGCTTAGCATTATGATTGTTTAGTTTTATTTCTATTGATTTATTCATGACTTATACATGTTCCTCTAACTATGGAATTATGCAACTCCTGAATACTGGAGGAACACCTTGTGTGCTATCAAACGTCACAACATAACTGGGTGATTATAAAGATCGAGATTAGGATTTGTCACTCCGTGTATCAGAGACGTATCTCTGGGCCCTCTCGATAATGCACATTACTATAAGCCTTGCAAGCAATGTGACTAATGAGTTAGTTGCGGGATGATGCATTACGGAACGAGTAAAGAGACTTGCCGGTAACGAGATTGAACTAGGTATGATGATACCGACGATCGAATCTCGGGCAAGTAACATACCGATGACAAAGGGAACAAAGTATTTTGTTTTGTGGTTTGACCGATAAAGATCTTCATAGAATATGTAGGAGCCAATATGAGCATCCAGGTTCCGCTGTTGGTAATTGACCGAAGATATGTCTCGGTCATGTCTACATAGTTCTCGAACCCGTAGGGTCCGCACGCTTAACGTTCGATGACGATTTGTATTATGAGTTATGTGATTTGATGTACCGAATGTTGTTCGGAGTCCCGGATGAGATCACGGACATAACGAGGAGTCTCAAAATGGTCGAGAGGTAAATATCGATATATTGAAAGGCTATATTCAGACATCAGAATGGTTCCGAGTGATTCGGGTATTTTTCGGAGTTCCGGAGAGTTACGGGAATTCGCCGGGGAAGCATTGGGCCTACATGGGCCATAGGGGAGAGGGGAGGCAGCCCACAAGGGGTGGCCGCGCCCCCTCCCATAGGAAGTCTGAATTGGACTAGGGGAGGGGGCTCACCCCCCTTTCCTTCTCTTCTTCCCTCTCCCTTCCTTTCTTCCTTCTCCACAAAAGGGGAAAAGGGGAATCCTAATCCTACTAGGAGTGGAGTCCTAGTAGGACTCCTCCCTATGGTGCGCCCCTCTAGGATGGCCGCCTCCTCCCCTCCTCCTTTATATACAGGGGCAGGGGGCACCCCAAAGGCACAACAGACAATCTCTTAGCCATGTCCGGTGCCCCCCTCCACAGTTTTACACCTCGGTCATATTGTCGTAGTGCTTAGGAGAAGCCCTACGCCGGTAACTTCATCATCACCGTCACGACGCCGTCGTGCTGACGCAACTCTCCCTCGGCCTCAACCGGATCAAGATTACGAGGGACGTCATCGAGCTGAACGTGTGCTGAACATGGAGGTGTCGTACGTTCGGTGCTAGGATCGGTCGGATCGTGAAGACGTACGACTACATCAACCGCATTGATTAACGCTTCTGCTTTCGGTCTACGAGGGTACATGGACAACACTCTCCCCTCTCGTTGCTATGCATCACATAGATGGATTTTGTGTGTGTGTAGGAAATTTTTGAAATACTGCGTTCCCCAACAGTGGCATCCGAGCCAGGTCTATGCGTAGATGTTATATGCACGAGTAGGACACAAAGATTTGTGGGCGATAATAGTCATACTGCTTACCAGGATGTCATACTTTGATTCGGTGGTATTGTTGGATGAAGTAGCTCAGACTGACATTACGCGTACGCTTACACGAAACTGGTTCTACCAACGTGCTTCATACACAGGTGGCTAGTGGGTGTCTGTTTCTCCAACTTTAGTTGAATCGAGTGTGACTACGCACGGTCCTTGTTGAAGGTTAAAACAGCACACTTGATGAAAAATCATTGTGGTTTTGATGCATAGTTAAGAATGGTTCTTGCTAAGCCCATAGCAGCCACGTAAAAACTTGCAACAACAAAGTAGAGGACGTCTAACTTGTTTTTGCAGGGCTTGCTGTGATGTGATACGGTCAAGACGTGATGATATATAAATTGTTGTATGAGATGATCATGTTTTGTTAAAGTTATTGGCAACTGGCAGGAGCCTTATGGTTGTCTCTTTATTGCATAAGATGCAAGCACCATATAATTGTTTTACTTTATCACTATGTGATAGCAATAGTTGCAAAAGCAATAGTTGGTGAGACAACCATGTGACGACACGTTGATAGTGATCAAGACGATGGAGATCATGACAGGTACTTTGGAGATGGAGATCAAAGGCACAAGATGATAATGTCCATATCATGTCACATATTTTGATTGCATGTGATGTTTATCTTTTATACATCTTATTTTTCTTAGTATGACGGTAGCATTATGAGATGACCCCTTACTAAAATTTCAAGGTATAAGTGTTCTCCCTGAGTATGCACCGTTGCGACAGTTCTTCGTGCTGAGACACCACGTGATGATCGGGTGTGATAAGCTCTACGTTCACATACAACGGGTGCAAGCCAGTTTTGCACACGCAGAATACTCGGGTTAAACTTGACGAGCCTAGCATATGCAGATATGGCCTTGGAACACTGAGACCGAAAGGTCGAGCGTGAATCATATAGTAGATATGACCAACATAGTGATGTTCACCATTGTAAACTACTCCATCTCACGTGATGATCGGACATGGTTTAGTTGATATGGATCACGTGATCATTTAGATGACCCGAGGGATGTCTATCTAAGTGGGAGTTCTTAAGCAATATGATTAATTGAACTTAAATTTATCATGAACTTAGTCCTGATAGTATTTTGCATAACTATGTTGTAGATCAATAGCTCGCGATGTTGCTCCCCTTTTATTTTTGATATGTTCCTAGAGAAAAACTATGTTGAAAGATGATAGTAGCAATGATGCGGACTAGGTCTCTGATCTGAGGATTATCCGCATTACTGCATAGAAGAATTATGTCCTTGATACACCCCTAGGTGACGGACCTATTGCAGGAGCAGATACTGAAGTTATGAACGTTTGGCAAGCTCGGTATGATAACTAGTTGATAGTTTAGTGCGCCATGCTTTACGGCTTAGAACTAAGACTTCAAAAACCTTTTGAACGCCATGGAGCATATAAGATGTTCCAAGAACTTAAATTGGTATTTCAGACTCATGCCCGCGTCGAGAGGTATGAAACCTCTGACAAGTACTTTGCCTACAAGATGGAGGAGAATAGCTCAACCAGTGAGCATGTGTTCAGATTGTATGAGTACTAGAATCGCTTGAATCAAGTGGGGGTTAATCTTCCAGATAAAATAGTGATTGACAGAGTTTTCTAGTCACTATCACCAAGTTACTGGAACTTCGCGATGAACTATAATATGCAAGGGATGATGAAAACGGTTCCCGAGCTCTTCGTGATGTTGAAATCGACGAAGGTAGAAATCAAGAAAAGCATCAAATGTTGATGGTTGAAAAGACCACTAGTTTCAAGTAAAAGGGCAAGGGAAAGAAAGGGAACTTCAAGAAGAATGACAGGCAAGTTGCCACTCCCATGAAGAAGCCCAAAACCAGACCCAAGCCTGAAACTGAGTGCTTCTACTGTGAAGGAAATGGTCACTGGAAGCGGAACTGCCCCAAATACTTGGCGGATAAGAAGGATGGCAAAGTGAACAAAAGTGTATATGATATACATGTTATTGATGTGTACTTTACTAGTGTTCATAGTATGCCCCTGGGTATTTGATACTGGTTCAGTTGCTATGGTTAGTAACTCGAAACAGGAGTTACAAAATGAACAAAAACTAGTTGAGGGCAAGGTGACGATGTGTGTTGGAAGTGATTCCATGGTTGATAAGATCACCATCGCACACTCCCTTTACCTTCGGGATTAGTGTTGAACCTAAAATAAATGTTATTTGGTGTTTGCGTTGAGCATAATATGATTGGATCATGTTTATTTCAATATGGTTATTCATGTAAGTCAAAGAATAATTGTTATTCTATTTACATGAATAAAACCTTATGAGGTCATACACCCAAGGTGAATGGTTTATTGAATCTCGATCGTAGTGATACACATATTCATAATATTGATGCCAAAAGATGCAAAGTTGATAATGATAGTGCAACATATGTGTGGCACTGCTATTTAGGTCATATTGGTGTAAAGCGCATGAAGAACCTCCATGCTGATGGGCTTTTGGAATCACTTGATGCTTGCGAACCATGCCTCATGGGCAAGATGACTAAGATTCCGTTCTCCGGAACAATCCAGCAAGCAACTGACTTATTGGAAATAATACATACTGATGTATGCGGTCTGATGAGTGTTGAGGCTCACGACTGGTATCATTATTTTATGACCTTCACAGATGATTTGAGCAAATATGGGTATATCTGCTTGATGAAACATAAGTCTGAAACATTTGAAAAGTTCAAACAATTTCAGAGTGAAGTTGAGAATCATCGTAACAAGAAAATAAAGTTTCTACGATCTGATCGTGGAGGCGAATATTTGAGTTACGAGTTTGGCCTTCATTTGAAACAATGTGGAATAGTTTCACAACTCACGCCATCTGGAACACCACAGTGTAATGGTGTGTCCGAACGTCGTAAACGTACTTTATTGGATATGGTGCGATCTATGATGTCTCTTACCGATTTAGCACTATCATTTTGGGGTTATGCATTAGAGACAGTTGCATTCACGTTAAATAGGGCACCATCTAAATCCATTGACACGACACCATATGAACTATGGTTGGGCAAGAAACCTAAGCTGTCGTTTCTTAAAGTTTGGGGATGCGATGCTTATGTGAAAAAGTTTCAACCTAATAAGGTCAAACCCAAATCGGAGAAGTGCGTCTTCATAGGATACCCAAAAGAAACTGTTGGGTACACCTTCTGAGGGAGTCCTGGATTAGGGGGTCTCCGGACAGCCGGATTATATCCTTTGGCCGGACTGTTCGACTATGAAGATACAAGATTGAAGACTTCGTCCCGTGTCCGGATGGGACTCTCCTTGGCATGGAAGGCAAGCTTGGCGATACAGATATGTAGATCTCCTCCCTTGTAACCAACTCTGTGTAACCCTAGCCCCCTCCGGTGTCTATATAAACCAGAGGGTTTAGTTCGTAGGACAACAACAATCATACCATTGGCTAGCTTCTAGGGTTTAGCCTCTACGATCTTGTGGTAGATCAACTCTTGTAATACTCATATCATCAAGATCAATCAAGAAGGAAGTAGGGTATTACCTCCATCGAGAGGGCCCAAACCTGGGTAAACATTGTGTCCCCCGCCTCCTGTTACCATCCGCCTTAGACGCACAGCCTGGGACCCCTACCCGAGATCCGCCGGTTTTGACACCGACATTGGTGCTTTCATTGAGAGTTCCACTATGCCGTCATCGTAAGGAAGGATGGCTCGTCTCGTTGTCTGGGACAACATCACCTCTGGGGAAGCCCTGGCGTAGGATCGAAAGTATGTCTAGAGGGGGGTGATTAGACTACTTGACCAAATAAAAACTTATCCTTTTCCCAATATTAGACTTTGGCAGATTTTAGCTATCTTAGCACAAGTCAAGAAATCTTAGCACAATTCAAGCAGGCATGCAAAGAGTATATGAGCAGCAGAAAGTAAAGCATGCAACTTGCAAGAATGTAAAGGGAAGGGTTTGGAGAATTCAAACGCAATTGGAGACACGGATGTTTTTGTCGTGGTTCCCATAGGTGGTGCTATCGTACATCCACGTTTATGGAGACTTCAACCCACGAAGGGTAACGGTTGCGCGAGTCCACGAAGGGCTCCACCCACAAAGGGTCCACGAAGAAGCAACCTTGTCTATCCCACCATGGCCGTCGCCCACGAACGACTTGCCTCACTAGCGGTAGATCTTCACGAAGTAGGCGATCTCTTTGCCCTTACAAACTCCTTGGTTCAACTCCACAATCTTGTCGGAGGCTCCCAAGTGACACCTAGCCAATCTAGGAGACACCACTCTCCAAGAAGTAACAAATGGTGTGTTGATGATGAACTCCTTGCTCTTGTGCTTCAAACGATAGTCTCCCCAACACTCAACTCTCTCTCATAGGATTTGGATTTGGTGGAAAGAAGATTTGAGTGGAAAGCAACTTGGGGAAGGCTAGAGATCAAGATTCATATCGTGGGAATGGATTATCTTGGCCTCAACACATGAGTAGGTGGTTCCTTCTTAGAAACAGCAAGTTGGAAGTGTAGGTTTGTTCTAATGGCTCTCTCCACAAATGAAGAGGAGGTGAAGGGGTATTTATAGCCTCCACATAAAATCTAACCGATACACACAACTTGCCTAACTCGGTGGGACCGAATTGATAAACTCGGTCGGACCGATTCAGCAAATCTAGTGACCGTTAGGATTTTCGGTGGGACCGACATGCAACTCAGTAGGACCTATGTGGTTAGGGTTAGGGCATAACGTAATCTCGGTGAGACCGATTACACAAACTTGGTGAGACTGATTTTGGTAATAAGCTAACCAGAGAGTTGGTCAGGTAAACTCGGTGGGACCAATTCGCTCATTTCAGTGAGACCGAAATGTTACGAAAAGGAAACAGGGAGTTTACATTGCAATCTCGGTGGGACCGATCGCTCATTTCGGTGGTACCAAAACGTTACGAAGGGAAACAGAGAGATTACAATCCCATCTCGGTGAGACCGATATCCCTATCGGTGAGACCGATTTGCCTAGGGTTTGTGGCAGTCGCTATGACATCTGAACTCGGTGGCGCCGGGTAGAAAGAATCGGTGGGGCCAAGTTTGACTTTGGGTTTAGGTCATATGTGGATATGAGAAAGTAGTTGAGGGTTTTGGAGCATATCACTAAGCAATCAGAGAGCAAGAAACTCATTAAGCAACACCTCATCCCTCCTTGATAGTATTGGCTTTTCCTATAGACTCAAGGTGATCTTGGATCACTAAAATATAAAATGTAGAGTCTTGAGCTTTTGAGCTTGAGCCAATCCTTTTATCCTTAGCATTTTGAGGGATCCACTTTTCTCATCCATGCCATGCCATCCATTGGGCTTTTCCTGAAATATTCATGTTGGAATGATGTTAGCTCAATGAGCTATATGTTGTTAGGAATTACCAAAACCACCTAGGGATAGTTGCACTTTCAATCTCCCCCTTTTTGGTAATTGATGACAACATATAGATCAAAGCTTCGACAAATGATAATAAGAGTGAAAAACATTGTCGCTTTGAGAAGTATGTGAAAAGCAAGAGCTCCCCTAAATTTGTGCATAGTTTAAGATTTGCTTTGGACTGCAAATGCACAAGGAGTTAGGCTCATGGGTAACTCTTCCATGTCACATACATCTTGGTGGAGCGCTCAAAATGATAATGATTGAATACATGCACTCATCACCAAGAAAAGTGAACGATCATATAGAGATAAACGAGACAATGTCATCCCACAAGCATAAATGTAGCATATGATCAAACACATGATCATCCAAGTATCACACAGACATAATGTATCTCAAACAAGCAAATAAAGTTCAACCACCAAAGCAAGAGAGAATAAAAGGCAACACTCTCTCGAAGCCTATGATCTATACATTTTCTCCCCTTTGGCAACAAGTTACCAAAAAGTTCATAGAAAATGCATAGTACTAAATCGCCTCTCGTGCTTGATCTTCGTGTGGTGGTGTAGATGTAACGCCAAGGACGAAAGCATCGGTTGATGTAGATGGAGCCGAGGTGTAGGTGCTGGAGCTGGTGGCACCAAGTCAGTAGCTAGTGCAGATGAAGTGGCTCGTGTCTGCCATCGAACTGCAGCTGATCTCTGAGCTCTAGGTACTCGCAAATGCCTTAGTGGTTGAATTGCCCTTCCTCTCCGCATATCATCCTGAAGTTGCTCAACAACAGATCGGATCTCGCCATTACCTTCACATCCATGTCATAGAACTTCTACTCCATGATCCTCTCCAAGCTCTCCTGGTTTCGAGTCAAGGTGGCCAGCCCCTTCTTAATCCTCAGAGTGGATGCAATCAAGTAGCCAAGTTTATCCCGTTTTCTCTTCAAAAAGTACTGAGATGCCTCTTCCATTGTTGGCATCTTGGTAGCATTCTCTGTCCTTGCCTTCTCCTTCTTAGCTTGTGCTTGCACTGAAGATGGTTCATCTTCATCCATAACCACTTGGTTGTCCTCAAAGTCTGGATAGATATGCATATGCTCCTTATCCAACAGGTATGTGCCTGTGCCCATCTTGGAGTTAATCAGCTCCTGGATCTGTGGGGCATATCCATAACTTCTTTTCTGGTCCGCAGCTGTCCTCTTGATAGTCTCAACTATAAGGCTCATGACCTTGAACTTCTGTGGCACATCAAATAGGTGTAGAAAGTTTATTGCATGGCCTCTGATCATGTTGTGGTCACCTGACTTGGGCAATAGAGTATGCCTGAGGATACAGTTGATGGTTGGCAGTCCTGACAGAACATAATGTACATATCCAAACTTGTGTGATTCTATTGCAGCATCTGGGATCTCCTTGTACATATGTGCCATAGAGTTATGATCCATCTTCTTCTTGGCATAGACATCCAAGTCATCCTCTTCCTCCTTAGATGCATTGATCAGATTTGCCCATTCCTCAATGGTTGATTGGTACCTTGTACCTTCAGACATCCATACTATCCTGCCATCTGGATAGAGGTGTGTTGTGGAGTAGAATTGCATTATGAGCTCATCATTTCACTTTGTGAGCTTCTGCCCAACAAAGTATGCAACTCCACAAGCGCTAAAGTTGTCATACACACCAGGATAGTGTTCCTCATTCTCCTTCATGTAGGTCTAGTCGACCCACCTCATGTCACACACTATAGGCTTCTTGTCAAGCAAAATTGTCTCATAGAAGTCCTGGTGTTCCTTGGCATGGAACCTGTAATCCGCAATAGTTCTTCTTCTGGTGGCATACGGATCTGACTCTCTCCATAGCCTCAATCCTGAGTCTCTCCTGATCTTCATGTTCTCAGCTACATGATGAGCATCATTATGATCTGGAATTTTTGGCTTCAATTTTCTCAAGACATGTGTCTCATCTTCTTCTTCCTCAGCAACAATTTCAGGCATTGGAGCCTTGTTCTTCTCAGCATATGGAATGTTTCTAGTACTCCTCTTTGGTGCAATCTTGGGCTTGGAGGCAGCTTTGGGTGCATCTTTGGGCTTTAATGATGCAGCCCCTGTCCTGATAGCATCACCCATAAGCTTCTGAGCCTTGGGTGCTGGTGCAGCTACCTCTTCTTCTTCCTCCTCTTCCATCATGGAAGGCTTTCCAATAACTCTGGCCATGGTCTTCTTGACCCTTTCCTTCCTCTTCTTACCTTCAGCAGCAGCCTCTTTGGGTTGAGATTCCAAAGATGCTTGAGTGGAGGCTCTAGCTTTTGACATGGGTTGTCTTCCTGCTAGCCTTTTGGTCTTCAGACCTGGCTTAGTTGCTGCCGCTGAGCTATATTCTTTCTTGAGCACCTTTTTCTTGGAAATGGCCTCATCCTCAACAGCCACATAGTCTTCATCCTCAGATTCTGAGGTTCTCTTCTTCCTTGTCCTGGTGGCTGCTTTGGGTAAGTTGTTGGGAGTGCTCCTGCTACCCTCATCTGAGGTACTAGAGGGACTAGTGCCCTCACTCATCTGAATCTGCTCCTCTTCCCTGTTCTGGTTGTCATTCTGATCATACATATTGCAAACACTGACTGCAGACCCTGTGAATAGATATAGATGAGATAGAGTGGATGAGCATCACAAAATACAGAGATTTTTGCAAAAGAATGAGTCAAAAACTTTGTTTTAGTTTTCCACAGAAAGCATTTCGGATCAACCGACGGTAAACTCGGTGATACCGAAGCAGCTTTTGGAACCTAAACTAGTGAACTCGGCCGACCGAGTCACAGTTCGGTGGCACCGAGACTGCTAGGGTTTCACAAAGTCCTGAACTCGGTCACACCGATTTGCAATTCTCGGTCAGACCGAGAATCACTTGTGCAATGGCCTTAGCCGAATCGATGGAACCGAGTTCTGCAACTCAGTGGTTCCGAGATGGTTTCGGCGGAAACCTAACCCTAAATTTTCAATTCATCTCTAATCTACGAAGTGTTTTGACTGGAGAGAATAGTTCCGATCGTGGCAAGAATCATGATGAACACAATGTGCTAGGAATCAGACGAGGATAGCACTTTGATCGAGTCAATGCCCTAGCTTGGCAATGAACTCGCTACAGCGGCAACGGCGGGGTTGAATTCCATTGACGGCAGCGAAGACCAGCGACTGGAGGCAGCTGGCGACGAGGAGGACGATGCGGAGACCCTGGAGGTAGAGCGAGCTATGCGCGGGCGAAGGAGTTTGGAGAAGGTTTCCAAATTTTTTCCCATGAGTATATATAGCCCGACCCTGTCGGTGTGACCGAGTGGAACAACTCGGTGGCACCGTGATGCATAATCATGATAGCATTCTGACAACTCGGTGTGACCGAAGTTCAAATCGGTTGCACCGAGGTTGAAAACCTAGATCGACTTAGCGATCTCGGTATGACCGAAATGGATGAATCGGTCAGACCGAAACGCACAAAGAAGTTTTGGAAGTTTAAGTCTATGACGAATCGGGGACTCCGAGTGCTCCTCACACAGAGTGGTTCGAATCTGACTTGATCAAATTTGGTGATGTAGCATGAATAGAGTTTGAGACGAGAAGAGCATAGATAGCTAGAGAAGGTTCTTAGGCATTCTTGTCCATCCACTTGGCAAAAGGAAAAAGAAATCAATCAATCAAACAACAAGTGGATGTCCTCGAATGAGTAAAATATGCAACCAACATGCTCACACAATAAAATAGCAAATGAAATATGTGACAAAGCATGCACAAACAATTCTAGCATCTATCAAACAATTGGCGATGACTAGGTTATCTATATATGAGTATATTGACTTAGGAGTCAAATGAGAACATTTGATCACAGGCCATACTCATCGTTTAAGCTCAAGTGGGGTTACCACTTTTACATAATGCATTGATGTGTTCACACCATTAGAGTTGCTTTGACTCAATTCTTAGAGTTAAGCTCCCCTAGATGTGAGATCCCCCTTAGAGGGATGAACTAACCTTGGGTTTTGTCGATGATGACTTCATGTAGGTGTTGAAGATGTGGATGCTCAATGTTGATGAAGATCATTTGGAGCAATCCTTTTGGAGTGAGTTGCACTTTCAATACCTACACGGGTTAGTCCCACAAGAACCAAACAAGGATATCCATATATATAGAGTGATGCACACACAAGATGATGTCTATGAAAGCATTAGATTACCTTGTCCCTTGTCTTACCAACAACAGGGTTTGTGACTCCTTGAACTAGTGCAAGATGTGGAAGTTGATTGCACTTGTTGTTGCCAAAATGATGTGAGTGAAATATGTTGGCGGAGTCACCCTCAAGAACTCTCTAGTTCTTGTTCTTTGGGATCCACATCATCTTGATGGGAATCCTTGGAGTTGTAGTCGTACTTGATGAATTAGAACTTTTCGTAGTCTTGGGAACCCACTTAACCAAGGCCTTAGGAGCTTCTTCAAATGCATCAATCTCCTCTTGAAGCTTGTCCTTGCCTTTTTGCTTGTGGTATTGTGGTGGAAGATCATCTTGAGCTTGTGTCCCCTTGAAGGAAGTAGGATCATACTTCTCTTGTTGAGGAACAAACTTCGTCTTGGGATATTGATCTTCTTCCCACTCAACTCCATTGGCATTGAACTTTCGTTCAAAACCAACACCTTGGTTCTTCCGTGCCATCCTTGCTTATGCATAATTTCCTCAAATTGCTTACTCCCGCAAGGCTCTTGTAAACACCTTTCTCTATAATTCCCTTCAATAAGTTATTTTCTTGCTCAAGTGTAACTTGGCTAAGAGAATCATTAGTGGAATCAAGAGAACTACTAGAAGCAACAACATTTGATTTAGCATGATTATTGTTACTACTAGAGGAAGAATCCTTCTTGTTTTTGTTAATGGACTTGACTTGAGGCATGTAAGTAGATAAGAGTAAACGCTTGGCAATGTAAGAAGAACTTTTCTTACGAAGATCATAATTGATTGCCTTTAAGAACTCATGCTCTTGCTCAAGATTAAGCTTTTCAAAGCGTAGCTTCTCATGAGTCCTTAAAAGTTCTCGATGATCTTCTAAGATAGTTTCATGAGCTAACTTAAGAGTGTCTAGTTCTTTAGTTAGAAGCTCAATCTTCTCCTTATCATTGTCATTCGTTTTATCTTGATTGGCATGATTAATTGACGTTTCATCATAGTATTCATCACTAGAGTTGTCACCAAGTAAATCATCATCACCTAGCAAGTCATCTTCATCACTATTGAAATCAACATACTCGGGGTGTGTTACCTTTGGGCCTTTAGCCATGAAGCATCTTCCAATTCCTTCATTAGGTGAATCAAATAAGTCATAGGAGTTGGTTGACACAAGTGCTAGACCGGCAACACCTTCATCTTGAGTATATTTGGAGTCGGAGTGATAACTTCTCTCGGAGTGATTGTCGGAGTCGGAGCCGGATACCCATTCACCAACATGAGCTTGATGTCTTCGTTTTGTGTAGCTCCTTGATGACTTGTCCTTCCTTTCTGAATCCTTGCTTCTCCGTGAGGATCTTCGTTCATAACGATCATCTCTACTCCTTCTCTCTCTTGGTGGTGATTCTTCTCTTCTATTTCTTCTTTTTCGAGAATCTTCTCTTCTTTTGTAGGGTGCCATACACTCATTGGAATAGTGTCTGGGTCTTCCACAATTGTAGCAATTACGCTCCCGACTAGAAGATCTTTTGTCATTGTAGGCCCTTGACTTGGAGCTTCTCTCTTTGCTTCTACTCTTGTAGAATTTGTTGAAGTTCTTCACCATTAAGCTCAATTCTTCATTGAAGGTTTGTTTCTCACTTGATGATGTGGGGGCTTCACATGAGGCTTTGTAAGCACCACTTGACTTGTTGTGAAGTTCCTCCTTATCTTTGAGCGACATCTCATGAGCAACAATTCTTCCAGTGACTTCTGTTGGCTTGAGATCTTTGTAATTGGGCATCATTTGGATCAATGTGCACACGCTATCATATTTTCCATCCAAGGCTCTAAGGATCTTCTTGATGATGAATCTATCAGTCATCTCTTCACTTTCTAAGCCCCAATCTCATTTGTGATAAGAGCAAGCCTAGAGTACATTTCAGCGACACGTTCACCATCCTTCATTTTGAACTTGTCAAGTTGACTTTGGAGCACATCCAACTTGGATTCCTTGACGGAGTCGGTACCTTCATGCATATCAATCAAAGTGTCCCAAATTTCCTTTGCATTCTCAAAACGGTTGATTTTGTTGAATTCTTCAGGCACAAATTGCTGAAGAGGATATCACAAGCTTGAGTGTTGTATTGCAGCATCTTCAACTCTTCCGCACTAGCTTCACGGTTCGGTTCTCTCCCATCAAAGAATTCACCTTGCAAGCCAATACACACAATAGCCCAAATCAAGGGTTATGTCCAAGAATATGCATTTTCATCTTATGCTTCCAACTAGCAAAATTTGTACCATCAAAGTAAGGACCTCTACTGTGATAATTTCCCTCGCTAGACGCCATACTCTCCTAGGTTGTGAAACCAAGTCTATGACCACCAAAAGCTATGGAAATCAAAGCAAATGGAGACCAAAGCTCTTATACCACTTGTAGGATCGAAAGTATGTCTAGAGGGGGGTGATTAGACTACTTGACCAAATAAAAACTTATCCTTTTCCCAATTTTAGTCTTCGGCAGATTTTAGCTATCTTAGCACAAGTCAAGCAATCTTAGCACAATTCAAGCAAGCGTGCAAAGAGTATATGAGCAGCGGAAAGTAAAGCATGCAACTTGCAAGAATGTAAAGGGAAGGGTTTGGAGAATTCAAACGCAATTGGAGACACGGATGTTTTTGTCATGGTTCCGATAGGTGGTGCTATCGTACATCCACGTTGATGGAGACTTCAACCCACGAAGGGTAATGGTTGCGCGAGTCCATGGAGGGCTCCACCCACGAAGGGTCCACGAAGAAGCAACCTTGTCTATCCCACCATAGCCGTCACCCACGAAGGACTTGCCTCACTAGCGTTAGATCTTCACGAAGTAGGCGATCTCCTTGCCCTTACAAACTCCTTGGTTCAACTCCACAATCTTGTCGGAGGCTCCCAAGTGACACCTAGCCAATCTAGGAGACACCACTCCAAGAAGTAACAAATGGTGTGTTGATGATGAACTCCTTGCTCTTGTGCTTCAAATGATAGTCTCCCCAACACTCAACTCTCTCTCACAGGATTTGGATTTGGTGGAAAGAAGATTTGAGTGGAAAGCAACTTGGGGAAGGCTAGAGATCAAGATTCATATGGTGGGAATGGAATATCTTGGCCTCAACACATGAGTAGGTGGTTCCTTCTCAGAAAAAGCAAGTTGGAAGTGTAGGTTTGTTCTGATGGCTCTCTCCACGAATGAAGAGGAGGTGGAGGGGTATTTATAGCATCCACACAAAATCTAACCGTTACCCACAACTTGCCAAACTCGGTGGGACCGAATTGATAAACTCGGTCGGACCGATTCAGCAAATCTAGTGACCGTTAGGATTTTCGGTGGGACCGACATGCAACTCGGTAGAACCGATGTGGTTAGGGTTAGGGCATAACGTAATCTCTGTGAGACCGATTACACAAACTCGGTGAGACCAATTTTGGTAATAAGCTAACCAGAGAGTTGGTCAGGTAAACTCGGTGGGACCGATTCGCTCATCTCGGTGAGACCGAAATGTTATGAAAAGTAAACAGGGAGTTTACATTGCAATCTCGGTGGGACCGATCGCTCATCTCGGTGGTACCGAAATGTTACGAAAAGGAAACATGGAGTTTACATTGCAATATCGGTGGGACCGACCGCTCATCTCGGGGGTACCGAAACGTTACGAAGGGAAACAGAGAGATTACAATCCCATCTCGGTGAGACCGAGATCCCTATCGGTGAGACCGATTTGCCTAGGGTTTGTGGCAGTGGCTATGACATCTGAACTTGGTGGCGCCGGGTAGAAAGAATCGGTGGGGCCGAGTTTGACTTTGGGTTTAGGTCAGATGTGGATATGAGAAAGTAGTTGAGGGTTTTGGAGCATATCACTAAGCACTATGGAGCAAGAAACTCATTAAGCAACACCTCATCCCTCCTTGATAGTATTGGCTTTTCCTAGACTCAATGTGATCTTGGATCACTAAAATATAAAATGTAGAGTCTTGAGCTTTTGAGCTTGAGCCAATCCTTTTATCCTTAGCATTTTGAGGGATCCACTTTTCTCATCCATGCCATGCCATCCATTGAGCTTTTCCTGAAATATTCATCTTGGAATGATGTTAGCTCAATGAGCTTTATGCTGTTAGGAATTACCAAAACTACCTAGGGATAGTTGCACTTTCACCTGGCCGTAGGCCAGACTCTACGTCTAGGCGGCTTCGTCATGACCGCCCGTTCGGCCGCTGCGCCAATGATGACTTCTCGGGTCATCGAAAACAGCCTCCACATCGGCTCGGAGCGTACCGAGCGGATGAATCCAATGGAGCTCTCCTATTTGAACGAGCTCTTGGATCGCATCGCCGCTTTGGGAGTCGCTACGGACTATGATGGGATTGGGCCTAAACCCGTCCAAAGGGAGATTAACTCTCCGCCGATCACCCATCAGATAGCGGTGGTGGAGGAGTACTGCAGTGATTCTTCCTCTATCTTGAGGACAAACTATGTCTAGATTCCCGAGCTCTCCGAGCCGGATACCCGTCTACGGGAGGACATCGCCCAAACCCGGAACCTAGAATCAGGCATCGGGCCAGACCAATTGGGCAACATCCTGGAGCCCGAACTTCCAAGATCGGAAACTCCTTCGCCCCCGGGTCTCAGATCGGGTCAAGGTTCGGACTTAAATCCACCCGCCCACCTAGATATAAACAATCTTTTCCACATTAGGGAAGAGCCCCAGGAGACAGTACATCACTATTGGGCCAGATTCCTCCTTGTAATGAAAAAGGTCAAGGACTGTCGCGAGGAAGACGCAATCTCATTCTTTTGCAGTAATTGCACGGACAAGGGAATCCTCAGCGCCATAAGTTTCCGTGACATAGCACGCTTCGCTAACTTGGCGGCCATAGTACGGAAGTACTGTGCGATGGAAAGCGCCTGGAAAACCCAAACAAAATTTTGGGATAATTCGGCTCTGACAAAGCCCCCAGTCCGAACTAAAAGGGTGCACTCTCATAAGTCGCCCAACTTAATTACAAAGAAGCAAAAGCCCACTACAGGGCGTGGAACCGTATTGGAGGGATGGATTAATGGGCCCTGCAAAATTCACAAGACAATGAAACCATACCAACACACAGCCTTAGAGCATGTTGGATACTCCAGCAGGTGGCCAAGAGCGGTGAGGATCTCCTCATTAAAAACACCGCAGAACACCATCCCGTGGATAACAATACAGTATTGACAGTCTTCGAGACTTTCGCCTCAAATAATAGGCATAAGTGAGCACTCCGCAACCTCCCGAAGCCTGCCACGTGGCAGCAATAAATCCATGGAGCGACACGGCCATCACCTTCAATGCCAGTGACGAACCTAAATTCCGAACAGTCCAAGCACCAGCTACCTTGGTCCTTAGTCCAATTGTGGACGGCTTTCGGCTTACTAAAGTACTCATGGACGGCGGCAGCGGATTAAACCTCATTTATGAGGAGACTCTTCAAAAAATGGAAATAGACAGGAACCTCATTGAGCAAAGCAGCACGACCTTCAGAGGAATCATCCCCAGTCGGGAGGCACATTGCGCTGGGAAAATCACACTAGATGTGGTATTTGGCACTCCGGAGAATTACAGGTCCGAAGAAATTACATTCCAAGTGGCCTCGTTCAGTAGCGGATACCACGCCCTTCTAGGACGGGAAGCATTCACAATCTTCCAAGCCATACCCCATTACGGGTACACGAAGCTCAAAATGCCCGGGCCCAATGGAATCATCACTCTCGCTAGTGATCCGGACATAGCACTCAGCGCTGAAAACAAAACAGCCGCACTGGCCCTCGAGGCATTATCCGAAGCCCTTGCGGCAGAGGAATTAACTGCGCTGCGCTCCACAGTGGACAGGGACGACGTGATACTCGACAAAAGATCCAAGTCCACCTCTTTTAAACCAGCGGATGAAATAGTCAAATTCCAAGTCCACCCAATGGACCCTACAAAAACAGCATCCATCGGGGCACAGTTAAACCCCGTTGTAGACGCCGCACTACGGGAGTTCCTGCGCCAAAATTGGGACATATTCTTCTGGCATCCTTCAGACATGCCAGGAATCCCACGCAGGCTGGCCAAGCATAGCCTTAACATTCTAAAGGGATACAAGCCGGTCAAGCAGACTCTTCGGCATTTCTCTGAACTTAAGCGACAAGCCATGGGGGAGGAGCTAGCCAAGTTACTGGAGGCCGGATTCATTAGAGAAATAAAACATCCGGACTGGCTAGTAAACCTGGTGATGGTACCAAAGAAGGACAAATCCTGGCGCCTATGCGTCGACTTCAAGGACCTTAATAAGGCTTGCCCAAAGGCTCCCTTCCCCCTCCCTCGCATCGATCAAATTATCGATGCTACCGCGGGTCACGACTCACTGTGCTTCCTTGACGCATACTCCGGATACCACCAAATTAAGATGGCGGAGTCTGATCAAGCCGCAAAGGCATTTATTACTCCATACAGCTCCTTCTGTTTCAACACAATGCCCTTCGGGCTCAAAAACGCCGGCGCAACGTATCAACGCATGATTCAGACATGTCTGGAAAAGCAGATCGGCAAAACAGTGGAGGCATACGTAGACGATGTGGTCGTTAAAACCAGACACGTCGACTCCTTAATAGACGACTTGAGGCTCACGTTCGACAATCTCCAAACATACGACATTAAGCTCAATCCGGAAAAATGCGTTTTTGGCGTGCCCGCCGGAAAGCTCCTGGGCTTCATCATCTCCTGTAGAGGAATTGAAGCAAATCCGGCTAAAATCCGAGCTCTGTTGCAGTTGGCTATCCCAACTGACCTCAAGCAAATCCAGAAGTTAACTGGATGCGTGGTGGCCTTAAGCCGCTTTATCTCCTGATTAGGAGAAAAGGCATTACCCCTTTATCGCCTTCTTCGATGCACCGAACACTTCGAGTGGACGGACGCGGCCACGGCCGGATTGGAAGAAATAAAAGCCATCTTGGCCACCAACCCAATATTGGCTGCGCCAAATGTCGGCAAACCAATGTTGTTATATATAGCGGCAACTCATCAAGTTGTAAGTGCAGTGCTCGTCGTCGAACGAGAGACAGACGGACATAAATTCCCACTTCAAAAGCCGGTATATTATGTATCCACTGTCCTCACTCCATGCAAATCACGGTACCCACATTATCAAAAGACATCATACGCGGTATTTATGGCATCCCGGAAACTACGACACTACTTTCAAGAGTGTTCAATCACGGTGGCCTCGGAAGTACCACTCAACGACATAATAAACAACCGCGATGCCACGGGCCGGATTGCCAAATGGACCATCGAGCAACTCCCGTTCGACATAACATATAGACCTCGACGCGCCATTAAATCACAAGTGCTGGCCGATTTTGTTGTCGAATGGACAGAAGCCGAACTCCCTAAAGAATACGACGCATACTCCAATTGGATTATGCACTTCAATGGCTCCAAAATGCTGGCTGGTCTGGGGGCTGGCGTCGTCCTGACGTCCCCCACCGGAGATACAGTCCAATACGTACTCCAAATACTATACACAGACTCCAACAACATAGCCGAATACGAGGCCCTGTTACATGGTCTTCGGATGGCAGTTTCCATGGGCATTCGACGCCTGGAGGTACGTGGGGAATCGAGCCTCGCAATATCTCAGATAAATGGAGACTTCGATGCCCATCCGAAAATGGCGGCTTATCGCAACGCCGTCCTCGAAATGTCAGCTTGGTTCAAGGGGCTCGAATTCCACCATGTGGCTCGGGAAAACAATCAAGCGGCGGATATCCTCGCCCATATCAGCGCTAAGCGCGACCCTGTCCCACCTAACATATTCTTGGAAAGGCTGTTTAAGCCATCCATGGTATGGGAAGGGGACACCCGTAACAATAGTCCGGACCCGGCCACAACACCAGATAGCGAACACTCTGACACAATCGGAGGCTCTGCCATTGAAATAACACCTTCAGCCCACGTGATAATGGCCGTCATCGCCCCGTGGATAGAACCATTCCCGGCCTACCTAACCAGGCAGGAACTACCCAAGGACCAAAATGAGGCACGCTGCATAGTGCGGCGATCTAAAGCCTACAAGGTCCACGAGGGAGAGCTTTATAAGAAAAGCACTACCGGAGTCCTCCAAAGGTGCATCTCCGAAGAGGAAGGGCGGAAGCTTTTGGCAGAAATCCATGATGGACTCGGCGGCCACCACGCCGCAGCCCGGGCCCTTGTAAGCAAGGCCTTCCGTACAGGTTTCTATTGGCCGACGGCCCGGGCAGATGCACAGGATCTGGTCCAACGTTGTGTCGGTTGCCAGCTTTTTGCAAACCAAAGCCATATGCCGCCTACCGCTCTCTGAAAAATCCCCATTACTTGGCCCTTTGCGGTCTGGGGGCTTGATATGGTCGGACCCCTCAAAGGGGAACCCATAAGAAAAAATACTTACTGGTCATGGTGGATAAATTCACCAAATGGATAGAAGCCAAACCCGTTAAAACGGCTGAATCCGGACCAGTGATAGACTTCATATCTGGGGTTGTACACCGTTATGGCGTCCCCCACAACATCATCACTGACAATGGCATGAACTTTACAGCCGACGAGGTAAAACTTTGGTGCAGCAACATGGGCATCAAGCTCGATTATGCTTCTGTCTATCACCCACAAACTAACGGTCAAGTCGAGCGAGCAAATGGTCTTATCATGAGCGGCATCAAACCCAGATTAGTGCGGTCCTTAAAGGAGTCAAACACGCACTGGGTAGAGTAGCTCGACTCCGTACTATGGGGGCTGCGGACCACGCTAAATCGCACTACCGGATACACACCGTTTTTATGGTGTATGGTGCAGAAGCGGTTCTGCCCTGCGACATAATTCATGACTCACCTCGAATGCGCATGTATGAAGAAAAAGAGGTCGAGCTTGATTGGCAGGACAGTTTGGACGCCCTGGAGGAGGAGCGTGACGTGGCCAAAGCCCGTTCCGCATTTTATCAGCAACAGGCTCGAAGATACCAAAGCAGAAAAGTACGGGCCAAAACTTATAATGTTGGCGAACTAGTTCTACCCCTGCCGGAGAAGAAAAAGAACAAGCTCAAGCCCAAATGGGAAGGTCCCTTCATTATTGACCAGGTTCTGACCGGTGAAGCGTACCGTCTGCGGGATGCATCGGACAATCGACTCGAGCCAAACCCATGGAATTCAACCAGACTCCGAAGATTCTACGCCTAGTGCCAGCCTCTATGTTCGTCTCCTTACCCCCGTCAATTTTGTGCATATCCATTATCTGTCTTTTATCTCTTTTTTATTCTTTTTCATTCTTTTTTATTCTTTTTCCTTCTCCTCAAGGCCTTAAAAGGCTAACTTGTGTCTTGACTACACAATCTTGACGCGCTAACCGCGCTCATTATACCTGGGGGCTTCTTATATAGAAGCTTAATATAACTATTTTTCCGGGCTTCATGCCCCACACATGTGTTATTCTTATGCATGTACCTTTTTCGCCATTATATGCATCGATATGACTTAAGTTTTGGCCAAGCTGGGTTGCCTGGCTCTTGTATTTATGCCCTACGTTCCCGTTAATTCGGCTAGGGCATAAGGGGAGCACCTCTGCGATTGTTACTGCCGGGTCAGCCGGATGTGTACCTCAGACTGGGTGAAGCCGAAAGCTAGCATTCTTAAGGGAATATTCGGTCGGTGAACAAAAGATGACTTTTATTTATTTTGATACATGCCCCCAGATGTTTATAGCCTGCGTCTCTTTTCGCAGTTCGGACATGCACATTAGGGCATACGTACCCAGGGAAGGAACCCTTAACGGAACTATTCTCCCTAGAAGATGTTTCTTATATCCATGTAATATAACATAGCTAGTTGGGTACTTGTCTGCTCAAGCACTTATGACCCCTATGCCTAGTTTCCACGCATACTCCGGTTTTTACATAACTGAGCGGGTATTCGGATAAACTCCAGACTATCGGGTCCGTAGGTCGGGTTAAAAGGTCCGCCATGACAAATGATTTACAATCCGGCTAGGGACATTATATATGTCACTTAAATTACACAGTCACTTAGTCTGACTAAATTCTTCTTCTATACCATCCAACAGGTTGTCTAGCCTACAATCCTGTAGGGAATACTTTGCGGCTAATTCTACTTGGTCATACACCAAACTGACGGGGATCTCTTTCCCATCGGGCCCCACAGGTCCAACCTCGGCCATGTGGTTTGGGTCAACTTTGGTATATTGCGTCTTCACCATGGCCCAGGCTTCCCTTGCACCTTGTCGGCAGGCTGATACCTTCCATAATCGGAAGCGCCGCCGCCCTCCCTTGAGCTTCTCTATAAGCTCCCCCATGCCTCCTGGCGGGAAGGCGGATGGCCACAAGGCTTGGGCAATACCCTGCATCACCTGCCAAACTTGTTCGTGCAGTTGTGAGAGCTCTGGTAGAAGATCACCCGCAGACTCGGGCATCTCTTCCGCGGGACGACCCGTCAGCATACCTGCAGACATAACTCTGTTAGCCGGCTTCTTCGCCGAACTCTTTCAAAAGTTCGTTCAAGCATTTACTAAAAATGCCGCGTCGAAGACGCTTATTCTCCTTCACGAAGTCCGCAAGCTAGGCTCGGACATCTTTCAGTTCCACGCCCAGCTGGATATTGGCGTCCTGGAGATTATTTTTCTCCGCTCGACCACAGTAGCGCGCCGCCAAAGATTTAGCTGTCGGTTAGCACGTCGCGCATCCCCCGGCACGGCCTCCGGATTCACTCCGGAGTCATCTGCAATATCTATTGTTAGATTCGCATGCATGCCGCATACTATCTGGTACATGTCATTCTTTGCAATGGAAACAAGTGTTACCAGCGGGGGCCTTCTCGGACTCCTTCAATGCGGCAACCGCAGCCCGTAGTTGGGCTTTGAACTATTCCAGCTCTTGACACAATTTGGTATTCTTCTCTGTAAGAACCTGCACAAATTATGATCCTTAAATCAGTTGTGTCAACTATTTCAAGTCTCAGGGGCTACCGATATATATAATCATCAGATTTTCTTACCCGTATATCCTTTACATACTGGTCCGTGGCTCTGGCAAGACCATTTTGAGCAGCACGGATGTACGCGTCTCCTGAGTTGAAGGCATTGAACGCCTCTTGAGAGAAACAAGCGTCACGGAGTACGGCCCGGCGACACTTGTGATTCATGGCGCTCTCCACTTCGAAATTTGTAGCGGATAGTCTATCCGCATCCTCCGTAGGAGGAGCATCCGGCGTTTGCCCCGTGTTCGCTTCCACCTCTATGTCCGGCCTTGGAGCCCGACTGGTGGAGGCGTGATCGGCAACCTCTCAGGATATAGTCCGGCGAGCGTTTTTCCTACTAGGGAACATGGATGTTATTGTATTTTAAAAGACGACAACCACGGAGCAAGGTTCTGTATAATACCTCTGTGCCGGTGTCTCAGTCCTGACCGCCTTCCTTTTTAGCCTACCCGGCTTTGGTGCCCCTTGTTGGCGAGTCACTGCGGGTTCGGCATGGCGTCCCGAGGGCCTTCCCTGTAAGACACCATATGTGTACGGTAGGTGAAGTGCAAATAAGGGGATCCTTCTCGGAAGTTGGGACTCTGGTTTTACTTACATGCGATGCGGGGAGTATCCCAGGATAGTCAGCTATAATGGCCACCATGGCATCATCACAGCTTAATTGATAGAATGTCCTGTCGATCAGCTCCACAAATATGTCCAGATCCTCTTCAAGTCCGGGATCGAGGGCCCGGTCAGGGTCCTCCGGTTGTGGAGGCGGGCTGTTGACCTCCCTTACAGCTTTTCGCAGTTCCTGCCATGAAAAGACAAGGTATATACTTATGACGATGAATGCGGGAAGGCTGGGAGTAAGAAGTGACAGCTCACCCAGCTTGGAGGGTTGTACATGGAGAATCCATCCCGTGGCTTAATGCGGATGAACTCCTCTTCCTCTCCCTTGTGCAAATCGGACATAATTTTTTGCTAGAGCAGCAACTGAGTCCGGTCCCTTACGCCCGCAGCGGGTGGCATCATCTTCCCCGTTAAAGTGACACATGCGGTGCCCTCGATATTGAAGTGGTTGTACCCCCCGCATTATGCATATTGACATAACCTCGATTATTGTCAGTCTTGATTGAGCCAGCACTTTTATCCGGCCCATCAGGTAAAGGACTTGTCTGTTATCTTCCTCCTGAGGGATCCGTGGGCGCCAGCTTCGGCGTTTCTTCAAAGGGGCATTGTCGAACTCAGGAAGACCCATCCGAACAGGATCTGGAAGGAGGACGTCCTTGTTGGTGTCAAAACCGGCGGATCTCGGGTAGGGGGTCCCGAACTGTACGTCTAAGGCGGATGGTAACAGGAGGCGGGGGACACGATGTTTTCCCAGGTTCGGGCCCTCTCGATGGAGGTAATACCCTACTTCCTGCTTGATTGATCTTGATGATATGAATATTACAAGAGTTGATCTACCACGAGATCGTAGAGGCTAAACCCTAGAAGCTAGCCTATGGAATGATTGTTGTTGTCCTACGGACTAAACCCTCCGGTTTATATAGACACCGGAGGAGGCTAGGGTTACACAGAGTCGGTTACAAGGAAGGAGATCTACATATCCGTATTGCCAAGCTTGCCTTCCACGCCAATGAGAGTCCCATCCGGACACGGGTCCAAGTCTTCAATCTTGTATCTTCATAGTCCAACAGTCTGGCCAAAGGATATAGTCCGGCTATCCGGATACCCCCTAATCCAGGACTCCTTCAGTAGCCCCTGAACCAGGCTTCAATGACGATGAGTCCGGTGCGCAATTTGTCTTCGGCATTGCAAGGCGGGTTCCTCCTCCGAATACTCCATAAAAGATTTTGAACACAAGGATAGTGTCCGGCTCTGCAAAACAAGTTCCACATACCACTATAGAGAGAATAATATTTACACAAATCTAATCTGCTAACGACCCTTCATAACGTGACATCATTCCATGGCCTGTTCTTTACATGAACCATTTTTCCCAATCATCCTGCCACCTCACGCTTCGCGAGGCGATTTTATTGGCACGTCTGGTCAGAGCAGAGATCGTGTCCCCCTTATTGCGGGATTCTCATCAACACGGACGTGGGTAACCCAACCGTGCCCGTTGGTATGACTCCCCGATTGTAGGCAAGTCCCAAAATGATCACGAGGAGAACGCTTCGTATTCACCCTCTTTATAAAGACACCAAGGCCTATCCTTTTTTCTTCTCGAACTTAATCGAATCCCCCCCCCCCCGCCTCGAGTTCCAACACCCGAGGCTTAGGTCAGGCACTTCGGACCTTCAACCATGTCCGGATCCAACCTTCAAGGTCGGTGGACGCCTTCCTCTGTCATAGAGGAAGACATCAAGAAGCTAAGAGAGGCCAGGTTTCTGACCGGCGAGATCTCGCACAGGCTGCCTGCTCAAGGGCAGGTCATTCCCACTCCCGAACCAGGCGAGAGTGTTGTATTCATATCTCACTTCCTCCGAGGGCTAGGCCTTGCTTTAGATCCTTTTGTCAGGGGGCTCATGTACTATTACGGGCTGGATTTCCATGACCTGGCCCCGGATTCAGTCCTTCACATCTCGTCATTTATCATTGTATGTGAGGCCTTCCTCCGCATTACCCCTCACTTCGGCCTGTGGCTTAAGACTTTCAATGTGGAGCCGAAGATGATCGGGGGCGACACGCAGTGCGGAGGTGCCGTAATAAGCAAAAGCGCCAATGCCCCATGGCCGGAGGGTTCCTTCCAGGAGGTGTCTAGCTTATGGCAATGGGAGTGGTTTTACATCACAGCTCCCCGGGGCACCAAGTGGGTGGCCGCCCTGCCTTTCGCTCGGGCCCCCCGCCACGACTGACGTCATGGATCAACAAGGGGCTGGAATGGGGGCCAGTAAAGGACGTGCCGACATTGCAGAGCCGCATCCGAGATCTCCTCGAGAGAGACGTCGGTCTGGCCATGGTAATGCAGGTCATGTTAGTTCGTCGAGTCCTGCCCTGCAAACGTCGACCTCTCCGCCTGTGGGAGTTCAACCTGGAAAGACCGCGAGCTATTCAGCACTTCCTCGGCATGACGCTTGAAGAGATGTACAAATTGTTCTTCGGACCACAAATAATGTGTCCGGACACCACCGAGGATGCGGGTCTGGGCTGCAATCGTCCAGATACCCAAGTAAGTAGTCCTGTAGCCGAACATGTTGTCTTTTTATTTATCACAACATCATTCTGAAAGTCGCTCTTTGACCAGGACTGGGTAACAAAGGCGAAGATGATCAGGTGTCCGGCCCCCCTTCCTAAGGTCTCACCGGATCATGTGCTAGCCAGGATGCTGGAGCTTGCGCCTTATCAAGCGCCCTCAGGGGAAGATAAAGGGGGAATAAAGAGGCTGAAAGCGTACCTCGATCACTGTTTATCCAAACCGGGGGAGTTAGCGCCTCCGCGAAGGAGGATAACCGGGGAGAAGAATCTGAAATTCCCTCTCCCTAGGGGAGGAAGAGGACCACCTCTGCAGACCCGGAAACAATGGTTTCCAAACGGGGGAAGAAATCTTCACCAGAGGGTCCTGCCTCGGGGGGCATCCTTGTCGCACAGTGTCCGCAAGGGGATCAGCCTCCCACCGAGCTGTAAGTAAACAAAAGGTGCTTAATAGTAAAAATATCCTACTTTACCTCTGAGGACAATAACCGAAACATATATCTTGTAGTTCGGATCGTATCCCTTCTCGACAGAGTTCGTCTTCGGGGGATCTTTTTCCGGAGATGATGGAGAGCGAAACATCTCCCCATGCCACCCCGCCTCACGAGGCGGGCGACCCTGAAGTGTCGTCGCGGAGGGTTTCTCCTGATCCGGCAAGGCCAGAGGGTAATCCTTCGGCCACCCGAAGTCCTCAGTATTCGGCTCCTAAAGAGAGCAACCGAAAGAGTCCGGCACCGTCCGGTGTGCGATCGGACGCACTGAAGGATCTGCTAGAGCAAGCGGCTATCTCAGAAGCGCATCGTACGCTAATGGGTACGGTGATTGAGAGGATTTCATCTGCCAAACCGGGTTGCATGAAGCTTTTATGAGTATGCTGAAAGGCTTTGAGGTACGTAAAATAGTGTATGTTTTTGATAGTACCACACACGTTAGGTGTGCCCTGTGCAGATAGTAGCCCCTGAGACTCTGGTTGCTTTCGAGAACGGCGGCAAACAGAGGATCATAGTCCCAGGTAATAATCAGGTCGCCTTCATATGCAGGTGGCGGGAGGTCCAGTGGCTAGCCGGATTGGTGAGTTTGCCGAGCTAAAGCGGCAACTTGATGCGGTGGATGCCGACATCATGCTTGTGAACGAACGACTCGACGAGGCACAGGGTATGTGATTTCTCCTGTGATCAACACATGGTAAGAGGAGCATGATGCTAGTATCTTTAATATGTTTGTGACTACAGATGGAGCTGCCGCCGTGGAGACCCTTCGGGCGGAACTTGCCCGAGCCAAGGAACAAGCCAGAAAAAGTGATGTGGCCGCTCGAAAGGCGGTTGAAGAGCTGAGAGCCGAGCAGGCTGCGCATTGCCGAAGCAAGGATGAAATAGTCAAGATGGCTGTGGAATTGAAGGAAGGCGCCAACCGTTATGAGCTTCTTGAAGGTGAAAGTCGAGCGAAGGTAACGGACGTGGAGAAGGCCACGGTGGCTGCCAAGGACGCCCGCTCTACAATCAGAGCGATGAAGGAGGAGCTGCGCCAAGCCGGGGATATCACGGCTGGGAAGCCCTTTATGCTGCGGATGAAGTTCGGAGATCCTACGTATGCTCCTCTTGATTGGCTATGGAGTTCTGCAGACGCGTATTTGGATTTGGCAGCAAGTGCTGCTGACGCAGCCGAATACTTCAAAGATCAAAAAGATCGTGAAGTGGAAAAGTTGTTTCGGTCACAATTCAATGCTCCAGCGCGTCCACTTCGGTTGAATGAGAGAATAGCCGAGTGGGCCGAGCTCCATAGGTTGTCCAGGCTTGCCATGAGGTCTGTTGTGGATCATCTGTGGCTGGAAGGGCCAAGGCCGAACAGTTATTTTAGTTTGTTGCAGCAATTCCTTGGTGTTGTGCCGCGCATCGACGCTATGAAGAGGTCGGCGTGCATAGAGGGTGCACAGATGGCACTTGCCCGTGTCAAGACATACTGGGCAGAGATGGAGACCACCGCTATTGCAATCCAGGGTCCGGCCGTGGGCCGAATAGCTGCCGAGCACTACTTTGAAGAAGTCCTTGAAGGCGCTCGTTTAATAGAGGCTCAGTGCTCGAAGAATATTATGTTCTAATAACATGTATTCCCATTGTGAAAAAAATGCTTTATTGAGTTATAAAGGCTGTGTTTATACTTTTTCCTGAAAGTATTATGATGCCTCTTGTGCGGCCGTTTATGTATATATGTATATAACCTGAAAGTTTGCGGCCGTCGGCTTCAGCCCCCACGCATATAATGCGGGGGTGTTCGCAGAAGACGCGTGTTCACACTTGATCCAAAGTCTTGGTCCATTAAAGGAGGTGATAGCGCAGCGAACTAGGTAATCGGACTATAGTGCTTTAACACTTTCACTTAGCCATAGGAGTTTGACGGTGGGGCTACTATATAGCCCCTGGTGGCTCCGCGCTCGTCCGAATACGGGGCGCATACATGCCTGGCCGGGAAACGGCCCTTCATTAATGCGAAGGAATCCCGAAGATTCCGCTAAGTCATCGAGTGGTTGACCAGTCTCGCGCTTTATCATCACAGTCAGTTTTCGGCTTTCTGTACTAAGGTGCTCGTCCGGATGAACCAGGGCACAATCACAGTAGTTCTCCTGGTGCCACCTTAGCCGATAGAGCGGAATGTAAGGTAGCAAAACACAAGAGCCGGGCAAACCCAACATTTGACCAAAGACATGATTCGGAGCTGATGCATATAAGGCCAAACTCGCGACGCCGAACACTCCCTAAGGTATTCGGTCTTTATAACATATGCCGGGCTGAACAATGCCCTTGATAATGAACCCCGAGTGTCCAGGTACGTGCAATATTCTGACGTGGCCAAGTGCCAATAACGTCAGCATCCTTCCCGGTTGTACTGAGAATCCGGAGGATGTGAACAACAAGAGACAAGAAAAAGGTTTACGCAGGTCTTAATCTAAAAAGAAACCTTTGAGCGGGTCCCTCGCCGCACGCTCAAGGCTTGTGTCTCTGTTGTGCCGTATCCTGGACGGGTGTAGCACGATTGTCATCTGTAAAAGAGAGGAACTTAGTTGAAGGTTGTCGTGCAAAAAATTGGTTATTCTAAATAAACCATTTAAAATTTAAGATAAGTAAGGTTGCGCCGAACTAGCCCTGTTTACACGCGGGAAGCCCCTGGTATCGTCTATAAGGGTATAATCATCAAACCAATCTTAAGTATATCTAATGATGTGCCGGACTCGTCTAACCGTGTCCGTGGTCTTAATGACCGGTCATTTGTTCTGGTTGGCGAGGCCGTCTAGTGTTCGGCTGTTAAAGCAACCGCACGTTCTTCCGCGCATAAGGAACGCTCAATATTTCCATTAACTATGATGGTGTCGTGCGGGCCCGGCATATTAAGCTTAAGAGAAGCGTAATGCGGTATAGCGTTGAAACGAGCGAAAGTTGTTCGTCCGGGCAGTGCTTGATAGGCGCTTCGGAATGGAGCGATGTCGAAGTGTAACTTTTCACTTCGGTAGTTGTCGGGAAAGCCGAATACAACCTCTAGTAATAGAGAGCCCGTGCAGCGGGCCTCTGTGCCTGGTATTACTCCCTTGAAGGTAGTATTACTGTGGCTGATTTTTGTTGGGTCTATCCCCATTTTGCGGACTGTGTCCTGATATATCAGATTTAGACTACTGTCGCCGTCCATAAGGACTCGTGTGAGATGGTATCCATTTATTATTGGGTCCAGCACCAAGGCAGCCGATCCTTCATGCCAGATGCTTGTTAGGTGATCCCTGCGATCAAAAGTGATCGACCAGGCCAACCAGGGGTTGAACTTAGGGGTGACGGGCTCTACGCCTCGCGTGTCTCGGAGTGCATGTTTGCTTTTCCTCTTCGTCACGTGGATCATGTTTACTTTTTTGAACTCTGGTGGGAATTTTTTCTGTCCCCCGGTGCTTTGCTGGCGAGGCTCATCCTCGTCTTCGCTTGGTGTGTCCCGCCCCTTGTACTTGGCGTTTAGCTTACCGGCCTGCTTGAAGACCTAGCATTCTCTGTGGGTGTGATTTGCAGGTTTATCGGGGGTGACGTGAGTCTGACATAGTTTGTCTAGAATCTTATTTAGGCCGGACAGTCCTTCTCTACTGCCTTTAGAAGGCTTTTTCCGTTGACCTGGTCGAGGGCCCCTGAATCTGGCGTTTACCGCCGTATTGTCTGGGCTGTCTTCTGTATTTCGACGCTTGCTTTTACTGCGTCGTGGTTTTCCGTTGCCATCCCTGACTTCGGATGTGCTTGGGTCACTGGTGCTACTGCGGGCCAACCAGCTATCTTCGCCCGCGCAAAAGCGGGTCATGAGGCTTGTCAGGGCTGCCATTGTTCTCGGCTTTTCTTGGCCGAGGTGTCTGGCGAGCCATTCGTCTCGGACGCTGTGCTTGAAAGCTGCTAAGGCTTCGGCGTCCGGGCAGTCAACGATTTGGTTCTTCTTAGTGAGAAACCTGTTCCAAAGCTTTCGGGCTGACTCTCCGGGCTGTTGAATTATATGACTTAAATCGTCTACATCCGGAGGTCGGACGTAGGTCCCTTGAAAATTAGCCCGAAAAGCATCCTCGAGCTCCTCCCAACTTCCAATGGAGTTTTCGGGGAGGCTTTTTAGCCAGTACCGAGCTGGTCCTTTAAGATCGAGGGGCAAGTACTTGATGGCGTGGAGATCGTCTCCGCGAGCCATATGGATATGGAGGATAAAGTCCTCAATCCAGACCCCAGGGTCTATGGTCCCATCGTATGCCTCCATGTTTACTGGTTTGAATCCTTCTGGAAATTCGTGGTCCAGCACCTCATTGGTGAAACATAGGGGGTGTGTGGCACCCCTGTATTTAGATTTATCAAGGCGTTCGGACGGTTGTGGTATTCGGTTTTGATACTGTGTCGTAGCGCCCCTGTATTTAGATTTATCAAGGCGTTCGGACGGTTGTGGTATTCGGTTTTGATACTGTGCCGTAGCGCGCTTTCTAGATCCATAGATGGATCTGGTCATACTGGATTTTTGGCGCAAGTCCTCACGTAGATCGTGTGTTGACTTATGTGTGGCCCTATTAGCCATTCTATCGCGGCCACGGGGTGGTTGATCCGACCGGTTGGCCGTTTTGTTTTTCGGCTGTGTGGGCTCTACGGCCTCATCGTCGAATTCGAGCAATAGCTTGCGCTTTGCATAGCTCTTTGCGTGGTAACTTCCACCATGCATTTCTTCGTTGTCGAGCACTTTGTTCCATCTGTTGTTGAGCGTATTTTGTGTGGCCTTGAGCCTTTGCTTCTGCTTCTTCAGACTCCTCGCTTTGGCAATAAGCCTGCTGCGGAGGTTCTCTTGTTCCAAGTGCTTTTCCGGGATGATGTCCACATCTTCGTCCGGACTATTTTCCTCCTCGGAGGGAGTTTTATCAGCTTTATCCTCGGCGTCACCGTGCTCGGACATCGGATCCGAACCATGTTCGCCGTTCGCGGCTTCATTTTGCTATGCCGCTGGATCAGTGTGGTCGTCGTTTCCTCTGGAGTCGACCGGGGAGTTATTTTCTCTTTCGCTGTTATCGCTGCTTTTGCCGAGGCGAAATTTAGAGCGGCGCCTACGTTGACGCTTTGTTTGCTTCTCGATGGAGTTGTTCTTCGCTGCTTCTTTCAGTTCCTCGTCATTGTTTTCTTTGGGTGTATCCACCATGTATATGTCATGTGATGAAGTGGCGGTCCAGCGCCCTGCGGGCGGTGGTTCCTGTTCGTCTCCTGCATCGTCTCCATGCCGTCGATGTCTTCGGAGTCGAAGTCAAGCATGTCGGTTAAATCATCGACAGTGGCTACTAAGTGGGTGGTGGGTGGGCAGCGAATTTCTTCATCGTCCACATCCCATTCTAGCAGGACATAGTTCGGCCAAGGTTCCCCTAACAAGGAGAGAGACTTTAAGGAATTTAGCACATCGCCGAAGGGTGAGTGCTGAAAGATATCCGCGGAGGTGAACTCCATGATCGGCGACCAATCGGATTCGATAGGTGCGGACGTAGGCGGCTCTGAGTCTGTGGCCGGAGATGAATCCAGTGGTTCAGCGTCACGGCTATTGTAAGGGGTGAAGTCAGTATCCGGCTCTACCGCCGCTGAGGGTACGGCCTCCATGGCGGGGTCTATCCGCCCGTCCTTGGATGGCGCAATTTGCTCCGGATTGAAGGCCGGAGTAGTTGCCGGTGCGATCTCCCGAACATTGTCCGACGACAGAGCTATATCATGCTCGTCGTGATCGTGCGGTGCACCTGGCATGGGCTCGAATCCGTCGAAGATCAAGTCCCCGCGGATGTCAGTGGTGTAATTCAAGTTCCCAAACCTGACCTGGTGGCCAGGGGCGTAGCAATCGATCTGCTCCAGATGGCCAAGCGAATTAGCCCGCAGAGCGAAGCCGCCAAATACGAAGATCTGTCCGGGGAGGAAAACCTCACCCTGGACCATATCATTACCGATGATCGCAGGAGCCATCAAGCCTTATGATGACGACACAGTGGAACTCTAAATGAAAGCACCAATGTCGGTGTCAAAACCGGCGGATCTCGGGTAGGGGGTCCCGAACTGTGCGTCTAAGGCGGATGGTAACAGGAGTCCTGGATTAGGGGGTCTCCGGACAGCCGGATTATATCCTTTGGCCGGACTGTTGGACTATGAAGATACAAGATTGAAGACTTCGTCCCGTGTCCGGATGGGACTCTCCTTGGCGTGGAAGGCAAGCTTGGCGATACGGATATGTAGATCTCCTTCCTTGTAACTGACTCTGTGTAACCCTAGCCCCCTCCGGTGTCTATATAAACCGGAGGGTTTAGTCCGTAGGACAACAACAATCATACCATAGGCTAGCTTCTAGGGTTTAGCCTCTATGATCTCGTGGTAGATCAACTCTTGTATTACTCATATCATCAAGATCAATCAAGCAAGAAGTAGGGTATTACCTCCATCGAGAGGGCCCGAACCTGGGTAAACATTGTGTCCCCCGCCTCCTGTTACCATCCACCTTAGATGCACAGTTCGGGACCCCCTACCCGAGATCTGCCAGTTTTGACACCGACAATGAGTTAGGTGATTTGATGTAACGAAGTTTGTTCGGAGTGCCAGATGAGATCATGGACATGACGAGGAATCTCGAAATGGTCGAGAGGTAAAGATTGATATATTGGAAGGCTATATTCGGACATCAGAATGGCTCCGAGTGATTCGGGTATTTTTCGAAGTACCAGAGAGTTACAGGAATTCGCTGGGGAAGAATTGGGCCTATATGTGACATAGGGGAGACGGGAGGCAGCCCACAAGGGGTGGCCGTGCCCCCCTCCCATACGGAGTCCGAATTGGACTAGGGGAGGGGGCGCACCCCCCCTTTCCTTCTCCACTTCCCTCTCCCTTCCTTTCTTCCTTCTCCACAAAAGGGGAAAAGGGGAATCCTAGTCCTACTAGGAGTGGAGTCCTAGTAGGACTCCTCCCCATGGCACGCCCCTCTAGGCTGGCCGCCTCCTCCCCTCCTCCTTTATATACGGGGGAAGGGGCACCCCAAAGGCACAACAGACAATCTCTTAGCCGTGTGCGGTGCCCCCTCCACAGTTTTACACCTCGGTCATATCAGCCTAATGCTTAGGTGAAGCCCTGCGTCGGTAACTTCATCATCACCGTCACCACGCCATCGTGTTGACGCAACTCTCCCTCGGCCTCAACTGGATCAAGAGTACGAGGGACGTCATCGAGCTGAACGTGTGCTGAACACGGAGGTGTCGTACGTTCGGTGCTAGGATCGGTCTGATCGTGAAGACGTACGACTACATAAACCGCATTGATTAACGCTTCCGCTTTCGGTCTACGAGGGTACGTGGACAACAATCTCCCCTCTCGTTGCTATGCGTCACATAGATGTATCTTGCGTGTGCATAGGAAATTTTTTAAACAGTTAGTTCGTAGTCTTTGCTGAAAACCTGAATGCTGGCTATACATATTTGCAACAACAAGATCAAACAGAGTTTGTAAAAGTTTTTCTTTATCACTTTCAGTTTGTCAACTGAATTGCTTGAGGACAAGCAATGGGTTAAGCTTCGGGGAGTTGATACGTCTCCATCATATCTACTTTTCCAAACTCTTTTGCCCTTATTTTGGACTCTAATTTGCATGATTTGAATGGAACTAACCCGGACTGACGTTGTTTTCAGCAGAATTTCCTTGGTGTTATTTTTGTGCAGAAATTAAGGTTGTCGGAATGACCTGGAAATTTACGGAGAATATTTCTGGAATAAATAAAAAATATTGGCAAAAGAATCAACCAGAGGGGACCCACCAGCTATCCACAAGGGTGGGGGCGCCCCCCCTAGGGTGCGCCCCCCTACCTTGTGGGTCCCTTGGACCTCCACAGACCTCAACTCCAACTCCATATATTCATGTTCGGGGATAAAAAATCATAGAGAAGGATTCGTCACGTTTTACGATACGGAGCCGCCGCCACCTCCTATCACTACAAAAAAAAGACACATCCGTGACATTTTGGGCCGAACAAAAAAATTATGTCATACTTATGACACTTCTATGATGATAATTTTGACAAAACCACGTATCATCATAGATGTGGTGGGCTCCTACTTCTAGGACAAAAAAGCATGACAGAAAATGGGCTTTTCGTCCTGGGCGGGCCGGAGATGCAGCAGCATGACATTCTTTGGGCCGTCCATGACGGAAAAAACCATGGTAGAAGCGAGGGCGAGGAAAATATCGGGGTGTTCCCGGTTACGGTGGGTGGTCAGGGCCGAGCGATGCATGGAGGTTTGCGTGTTTCTCTCGTACACGCACGCGCGTGGGTGCGAGGCATTGGGCTCTAACTGAACCCGAGCGAGGCGTTCGCCTACTGAACCCAAGCGATTGCACTGCAGGCTACGCGTTACTGAACCCGAGCGATCGATTGATGGCTGTTAACAGAACCCGGTCGAGCGATTCCTTCGCTACTACTGCTAACTGAAGTCGATCGATGCTGCCTCTGGATGAATAGTGAGCATTGCTTGGGGGGGGGGGGGGGTTGGATGAATAGTTACCGGTGGGGTGGATGAACAGGACCCCGTGGTGTTGCCTCTAGATGAACAGGACCCCGATCGATCGAGTCGGTTGGGGCTGGATGAACAGGACCCCACGGAGGGTTGGATGAACAGGACCACCCCGAGGAGGGCTTGATGAATAGTAGATGGTGGAGGGCTGGATGAACAGTAGCGCGTGGAGGGGTGGTTGAACAGGAGCCCGTGGAGAGGGATGGTTGAGCGATGAGCGGTGGAGTAGCGCACGGTGGAGGCTGGATGAACATGAGCCCGTGGATGAACAGTCGCAGGTGGAGGCTGAAGGAGGTCGACGGTGGATGTACAGTAGCCCGTGGAGGCTGGAGGGGGTCGACGGTGGAGATGAACAGTTTCCCGTGGAGTCCCGTTTTGCGGTATGCCACACCTCTCCCGATGAACAGGACCCCCATTTCGACCGTAGCGCTCCAACACAAGTCCGTTTCCTCCATTTTGCGGTACGCCACACCCCTCCCGATCAACAGGACCCCGTTTCGACCGTAGGAGGTCCGTTTCCTCCGTTTTGCGGTACGCCAGACCCCTCCCGATGAACAGGATCCCGTTTCGAACGTGGTCGGTCGAACACAAGACCATTTCCTCCATTCTGCGGTACGCCAGGCCTCGTTTCCATTGGTTGTTCCGTCCAAGACCTCCCGATGAACACGACGACGGATTCCGTTCCGACCCAGCCGGTTGGCTCCCCATAAAAAAGACGACAGTGTTGTTAATCTGTTCTGACCCAGCCATGTACACGAGCCCTAGCCGTACGTACGCGCGAGTAGGCGTTCGAGACCCCGCCCGTATGTACGTACATGGCCGTATTTACTTTCTTGCACCCTGGCCGTTGTACGTACGTGTACATGCTACGTGCGAGCCTATACTACGACACGTGCGCGCCTCTACATCGACCAGTAGGTAAATACACGTTCGCGACCAGAATGACAATGCTACGTACGCTTCGACCGGGTGGGTCCCGACTGTCAGGCACTTCCTTGCGTGCGAAGATGTAGCTGGTGGGTCCAAGCAGTCAAGGGGGCGAATCGTTTTTTTTTTTGCCTGGACACACTTCCTTGCGTGCGAAGATGTAGCTGGTAGGTCCCAGTAGTCAGGGGGAAACATTTTTTTCGTGAAATATGGTTGCCCGTCCGGTGGGTCCCTGTTGTCAGGTGGACGAATCATTATTTTCCGTGTAATAAGGAGGCACTTCCTTGCTGCGGCCGTGGACCCAGCTGTCAGCCTCTCCACGTACAGTCCACGTCCGATGGAAGCCATTCCTTGACCACGTTGACCACGCCGCACCAAGAGCACTAGGCCGATGGACGATGGCGAGGCCTAGGAACGGGACGACACGGAGCCGGGGATGACACGAAAGTGGATGCCCACGCGTAAAGGAGTATGATGGTTCACTGGTTTGCTGCAGTGTGAGGCTGGCATCGCCGCAGAATAACAGGGGGTGTGGGTGAGTAGACGGATGGCCTGGCCAGCGGTGGGAGTAGTAGGGGGCGGTGAGGCCTCTACGGCATTGCAGCCGGCCACGGGAGGCAGGAGCACGAGGCATGACCGGCGCTGGTTTGGGCGGCTGGAACAAGAAGACCAGAGGTTGAAGAAGCACTATGGCCGTTGGATGGACATCGTACGGTCACTGGAGCTAGAATCGTGCATATTGACTAAGTTGACAAAGCCCTCCATCCCCGTCAACTTAGTAGGCCCACAAGTCAGCCTCCCGCTATACTGGGTCCCAGCTAGCAGGGGGAGTATTCATCTTTTTGTGCGTAATAAGGAGGCACTTCCTTGCGTGCGAAGATATAGTTGGTGGGTCCGAGCTGTCAGCGACGGTAACATTTTTTTGCGAAATATAGAGGCCCTTTCGATGGGTCCCAGATGTTAGGTGGAGGAATCATTATTTTGAATGTAATAAGGAGGCATTTCCTTGCATGCGGCCGTGGACCCAGCTGACAGCCTCTCCACGTACAGTCCACTTCAGATGCATGTCGGTCGTTGACCATGTTGACCAGGCCGCGCCGAGAGCACCAGGGCGGTGGACGACGGCGAGGCCTAGGAAGGGAACGACACGGAGCCAGGGAAGACTCGGCAGTTGTTTCCCATGCGGAGGGGAGTACGACTGTACGAGGGTTTACTGGTTCGTCTGCCGTCGCCGGAGAATAACAGCAGGTGTGGGTGAGTAGAGGGATGGCTAGGCCAGCGATGGGAGTACAGTGGGGCGGTGAAGCCTGCGTGGTAGCACTGTCGGTGCTTGTTTGAGTGGCTAGAGCAGGAAGAGCAGAGATTGAAGAAGCACGATGGCCGTTGGATGGACATCCAACAATCACTGCTTGTGCGTCAACCTTTTTTTTAGGAAAGCCTCAAATCCGTGGAAAGCAGCATACATCCCATCTGCCATTGTTTCTAATAATTTACAGCCCATTTGCTAATTCTTAAGGTTTTTTTGGAGCCCATATTCTTTTTGTTAGCATTACAGCCCATATTGTGGCCACAGTTCAAAAATTATACAAAATTTTGCATATTTCAAAAGGGTCTTGATGCAACTGTTTTTAATCCCGAAATTTTGAGTCACATTCAAACTAATTTTAAAAATAAATGTATATCAATATAAAATAAAACAAATTGTCCACGCATAAATATCAATGCAATTTAAAATCTAGAAATGAAAAAAAAGAAATTTGAAACTAATTGTCGGTCTGATGTGTTTTAAAAATTTACAGCCCATTTCTCATTACTGATAGGCCATTTTCTCGGCCAGCCGAATGAAGCTCTCCTCGTCTTGAAAGATTTGCAGCCCAACAGGACTGACAAAGCGACTTACTTGGCAAATCACAAAAAACTGGGTTGTGGCCGTGGACCCAGCTGCGGCCGTGGACCCAGCTGTCAGCCTCTCCACGTACAGTACTCTTCCGGTGGAAGTCGGTCGTTGACCACATTGACCATGCCGCGCCGAGAGCACCAAGGCAGTGGACGATGAGGCCTAGGAAGGGGACAACATGCAGCAGGGGAAGACTCAGCAGTGGACGTCCACGCGGAGAGGAGTACGAGGGTTCACTGGTTCGGCTGCGGTGTGAGGCTGTCGTTGCCGCAGAATAACAGGGGGTGTGGGTAAGTAGACGGATGCCCTGGCCAGCGGTGGGAGTAGTAGGTGGCGGTGAGGCCTCCGCGGCATCACAGACAACCATGGGAGGCAGGAGCACGCGGCACGACCGGCTCTGGTTTGGGCGGCTGGAGCAAGAAGACCAGAGGTTGAAGAAGCACTAGGGCCGTTGGATGAACATCGTACGGTACTGGAGCTAGAATCATTCATATTGACTAAGTTGACAAAGCCCTCCGTCCCCATCAACTTGGTAGGCCCACAAGTCAGCCTCCCACTATCTTTGGGTTCGGTGGCGGGAGGAGTATTCATTTTTTTGTGCGTAATAAGGAGGCACTTCCTTGCGTGCGAAGATAGCTGGTGGGTCCGACCTATCAGCGGGGGGCACGTTTTTTCACAAAATACAGAGGCCCTTCTGGTGGGTCCTAGATGTCAGGTGGAGGAATCAAAGACTTGAGAAGGCGTACAGAACAAGCTAGTGTACCAGTAAAGAGACGTTGCTGAGTTTTTAGAAAAAAGAGATACATGCTCCTGTAGCTGGTTCGAATCCAAACCTAGACTATGACTATATATGGTGCTATGCTACTCTGCACGTAATGAAACTGACATATCCAATGTTCGCTTCACCTCTTCTCTACTTACTCTGCCTAGCATCAGAAGCTCTGGCCGCAGCAACCATGTCCACTCGCTGCTCGTCCACCTGCTCTTCAGCAAGCAACAACCAGATATGCGACAAGTCGCCACCCGTACCATCGCCTGTGGGTCTCATCACACCCCCGCCAGCACGCGCACCGCAGCCGGTTGCTCATCGCAACCTGCTGTCCTTGGTGTGGTGCCACTGCTGCAAATCACGCAGAGTCATCCGTCGCGTCTCAACCACAATCCTCAACACTGGCCGAGTCTTCTACAAATGCCCGAATCATGGGGTAATAATATTTTTAAGTGTTGTTCTGCTGCTTTCAGTTGCTGATTTTTTTAATAGTTTGGTTGATGATCTTCCAATTTGATTCGTGTGATTTGTATTTCTGGGAAGTTGCTGATGTGGGGGAGTGCAACTACGCTGATTACTTGGTTAGCCGAGGAATCCCGATACCAGCAGGTTGGGGTGTTGGACAATTAACTAAAGGAAAGACAGAAGAGGAAGATGCAGAGCAGAAGGTTAAAGATGCAGTTCCTCTGATCATGGCCAAGCAACAGCTGCTGAACAGCCTTCACAGCAATGAGGAGATGAAAGAGCTTGTGAAGATAATGGGCAAAATCGATGTGCTCAGAGGATGATTGTCTCTTTATTTGTAGTGTATGTAGCACTCGTGATGTATTCAATGGCTATGACATGAGCACTTTCTTTGAAACTAGTAATGAATGAAAACATGTAGCAGGCTGGGCGTAGTGTTGTGAACATCTAATGATTTCTATTAACGGAAATCAGGGGGTATCCCCTTTTGCTCATAAATAAATAAATAGCAGAGCACTTTTGGTAATAAATAAATAAATTAGCAGAGGCCCTGTCGGGTCAGCTTTGTTCTCATTCGAAGACGTCGAGCAAATTGCAGTCCAACAGCAAATTATGTCATCAAATTCAAGTTTCACAGCCAAATATGAGTACAACTAAACAACAATATCATCATGTTTTAGTCATCATACAATCACCAAACACAAATCAGCATACATAACAAGTGATGTTCTCACAGGAAAATACTAAACAACATGTTCATCAGGTTTCAGTTGTCATAGCAAACACAATTTCACATAGTAGATAAAAAATGTCTTCTGACAGCAAATAAGACAAAAGCAATGTAATCATCATCCGTAGCAAAGAAGCGTCAACATCTTCGCCATGTGTATCATCTGAATCGTAATTCCCCATGGTGTCATCTTCTTCTTCGTCCTCAACGCCCTCGAGCGTTGGCTTCTTCTTGATCAACTCTCGCATGTCCACAAAGACGACAGCAATCTTTTCGACGGCGTCATTGACGTGATGGTTCTCAAAGATATTAGGAACATCTGTGTTATCTTGTACATCAGGAGCAATGTAAGCATCATCTTGCTGTGCAACTTCATTAAACGAACACCTCTGATCAAACCTTTGCAATACTCTCCAGTCATCGCTACGTGCAAATGTGTCTTCCAAGAAAAATATCGGTGTTGCTTGATTTGCCAAAATAAAAGGCTCATTGGTCTGGTACGCCGCCTTGACATTGATGGATTTGAAATAATCATCAGCTCTGGGTTTTGCGGTCCTAGAAAACAAGTTATACCAATGACAGCACAACAGAACCACACACCGATGATCCTCGAAATTGGAGATATACTGCAACTGAAAAATGTCTGTTATGTTAGCATACACTTCAGTTATCTCTTTGTCATACGTAACTGTGCCCATGATGGCACTATTTTGTGTCTTCCTGCCTTCGTCTCGTGCAAGGGTGTTGTAGCGCACATCTCCAACAACGCAAGATTCATAATGTCTTACCCGAGTATCAGGACCCATTGCTAGTGAGTAAAGGGCATTATCAATCGCCTGCCCATCCTCCCGCATCTTCTTAACCTATGGTTAGAAAATAGACAAGTCGATCATCTTATGTACTCAATATATTAAAAAAGCGTGACAAGGCAATTCAAAAGCTTACATAGCTCTTGAACCATTTCGCAAATCCTGCCATAACCAGTTTGTCAATGTTTCTTGGATTTTGCGGCAATAACTCCTTTTTGTAGATGCTGCACAACATAGTGATCGCGTCAAACATCTAAATATATAAGAATGTGCTGCAAGTTTAGTAGATTACGATGTATAAGCTGCAGTACTTAGCACTTACTTAATATAAGGTAGTATCTCAGGACAGAACACATACCAAACCATTTTGTCCAAATCTTTAGTTTTGTCCTCTTGTCGACTCTTCCCTGTAACTCGAACAGAATAATCGAAAACATTGAGCCCTGGATTGTCTTCACCCACCTCTTTGCTAAGCTGATCAGTTGTTTCAATGTATTTTGAGCAGAATGTCAATGCTTCTGTAGCAATGTAGGGCTCTGCAATGGAACCCTCGGGTCTAGCTCTGTTCCTAAGCTAGCCCTTGAAAGTGCCTAGCCGCCTTTCAATAGGGTACATCCAACCATACTGTACTGGACCTCTAAGTAGTGCCTCATCAGGTAGATGAACAGCCAAATGCACCATCACATCAAAGAAGGCTGGAGGATATATCTTCTCAAGGTCGCATAGGATAGTTGGTATCTTGTCTCTAGGACGCTCCAAAGCAACTATCCTAATATTTCTACTGCAGAGTTCCCTGAAGAATTGTCCCAACTCGCAATCGCTCAGATAAGTCGTGGTGGCCCAATCCTCTAAGGATAATAAGTAAAACCCTTTGAAGTAGGATGTGGCAGTCATGAGTTTTCAACCCTTGTACTTTGTTTCCATCTGCACTGACTCCCCTTTCAGGGTTGGAAGCAAATCCATGTGGGAATCTCACACGTGACAGGACCTCGCAGAATTCTTTTCTTTTTACCTTGTCCAACACGTACACAGCTGGTGCCATATCCCGTGGTTTACCTTCATCTTGCACCTGCAAATCCTGTTTGATACCCAGGTGTGTCAAATCAATCCTAGATTTTAAGGTATTGTTCATCTTGCCTTCAATATTAAGAAGTGTGCCGATAATGCTGTCACATATATTTTTCTCAATGTGCATCACATCAAGATTATGCCGCAGATCCAAATCTTTCCAATACTCCAAGCACCACAAAGTGGACTCAAGGTAAACAATAATCTCTCTTCTGCCTGCCACGCTTCCTTTTCCCGCTACCATTACCGGATGGTTTCACAGTGTAATATGCCTGGCCTTCTCTAATTCCACTTGCAACTCATCGGTGGTGAGCCTCTTTGGCGCATCATGGTTTTCATGCTTTGCATTGAACAGATGTCTTCGGTATTTTCTAGGATGCGGCTTGTCCTTGGCAAGGAAACGACGGTGTCCAATGTAACAGGTCTTGCTAAGTATTATGTGATGACAATGATTCTGTCACAAATAACACATGCATTGTAACCATGTGTCGTTACATACGACATAGTGCCCAAAGCCGGATAATCATGGATGCACCAAATTATAACAGTACGCAGAAAGAAATCAGCTGGTGGGCTGCTATATAGGTCTCGAGTGAGAACACCCCTCCATAGCTGTTGAAGTTCCTCCACAAGAGGCTCCATGAACAAATCAAAATCCTTTCCAGCATTTTTGGACCTGGGATGAGCAAGGCCATCATGTAGTTTGATTCTTTGGTGCGTACATTTGGAGGCATGTTGTAAGGGATAACAAGCACCGCCACATGCTTGGCGCCCGTGGCCAAATGGGTTAAATCCATCTGAAGCTAAGCCAAGTCTAATGTTTCTCGGGTCAGCAGACAAACTTTTTTGTTTCGATTGATGCTTTTCCACTCACTACCATGTGATGGATGGCTCATTACATTCGATCTCTGTACTCTGGTTCCTAGAATGCCACAGTACATCATCTCTTGTTTCAGCATCATGAAACAACCTATGCAATCTTGGTGTAATTGGAAAATGTCTCAGAACATTATGAGGAATCCTCTTCACAACATCGTCATCTTTCCATCTTGATGATTTGCATTTCGGGCATTCACTTTAGTTGGCATAATCCTTCCTAATGTAACACAATTATTCTTACAAACATGGATCATATCATATCCAATTCCAACTACACGAAGGAAATTCTTCATTTTACTGTAGGTGTGTGGCAGCTCCGATGCATCTGGGAAAGCTTTGCGGAAAGCAGCCAACATCACATCGAATTATTTGTTGGTCATCTGCTTAGATGTCTTCACCTAAAGAAAGGTGACCACAGCTGAGAATACTGATAGCTTATTTCCTGGGGTGACAGCCACGTTGCATTGTTCCAACATGCGGGCCCATCATTTTTCTTCTGCAGGTGAAAGTTCATGAAATGCACGATCATTTCGTAGCATTGTTTCAATGTTGGTCAAACTCACTGGCTCCGCCACCACCTCCTCCTCCTCCTCTTCCACCTGAGCATCAAGCAAATCAAGATGGTGATCTGCTGCTTCCACAGAGTCAATAACATTGACGTTCACAGCTTCACCATGATGAACCCACCTAGTATATGTGACCGACATCCCATACAAGCAAGCTTTTAAATCTAGGCCGATACGACCGATATATAGGCCGATATATCACTTTTGGGGCTCCACCGATATCAACATAACATATCATTTTTCAAATATCTTTTTCCAACATATCATCCGATATGGACCGAAATATCGACCGATATGGCCGATATCTAGCCCGATATGTCTAGCGATATAGAACGATACGTAGATGACAACAATTATTTATTGGATAGTAGTGAAATAAGATTGTGCATTTACAACTTCATTATATATTATCGAAGTCATTCACAATGTTTCGTACAAATGCTTATATATCATACTGTTTTTAATCATAGAGTAAGGATTTTGTGAATCTTTCCTTAATAGTTTCTTAATAAACAAATCAATAAACTAGGAATCTAAAAGTGCTATGTTAAAGCATTGACATCATACATTTTCTTTTACTAAAAAATGTTTTGAACAAGAATAATGAAAAAAAACTAGAGACCGACATATCTACATATCGTCCGATATATCACCCGATATCCGACATCCGGTATGTCAAAGCCAAACCGATATGGACCCGATATCCGATATTTTGAAGCTTGCATACAAGTGTAGATGATTTTGCACAGTTGACTGGGGTCTTGTAACTAAATTCATACAGCTGCTAGACGGGTAGAGCACATCTGATTTCAGACCACCGTACTCAGCTCAGATAAAGTTCATGAAGTTATCAACCCCCTCGACATATGTAGCGGAGAATCTTCGAGCAGAAGTTATCCAAGTCCTGTCCATCTGTTAGACATACAAAATAGGTCTTCTACTAGATATTACAGGAAAAACATATATGCTTTTTTATGAAGTCCAGAAAAAAATACCTAGGTCAATGTCTAAAGCTATGGCAAGATATTTGGACGAGCAGATCTAAGTAACGAAATATATGTAAAGCTAATTCAGCAAACAGATTTGAGTGCTAAATTATTGCAGGCTATTTCAGCAGTCAATGAGGTCGAGCACACAGCCATCAAACTATCGAAGGCCATCGCAGCAACAAAGATCGAGTATAAAAGGGTGTAGAGCTATTTCACCTAACAGATTGGCTACTAGACCATGGCAATCTACGTCACAATAAATATATGGCAGGATATTTTAGCAACTAATCGGCCTTGGCATGCCATCTTAGCTAAGCAGATTGATTACAGAACAGGGCAAGGAAGCTTCTAAAGTAGAGCATATTGACTATAAACTACTTCGACAAATAGTGAGATTAACAGCGTCTATCAGCTAACATTCAGCGCTACACCGACATGCACGGGGCCTCAGTCTAGAATGCGCGTACCGTGGGAGAAGCTAACCGCTGTGCGTCTCCACATGAACGTCGCCAACGGTGGCGGCGCTGACCGCCGTGCACCTCCACAAGAACGTCGCCAGTGGTGCCGGCGCGGCTAGAGGACGGCAGTCTACGAGAGCGTACTGCGGGAGCGAGAGGATCGCCGTGGATCTCCTTGAAGAACCGCGGCGCCGACGTATCGGTGCGGCGGGGAGGGCGGCTTTGGCGGAGCGAATGGAGTGGAGGGGGACGGGGGGAGGGGGTTTGGGGAATATTATTGGCTAGTTGGCCGAAGGGCGGTTGAATCTAGGATTTGGGGGGAATTTTTGGGAGGGGGGAGGATTTTTGCGTGGTGGGCAGGGGGAGTTTGGTGCATGATCGGTTTCTCCAAGTGCAGTCCCATGTGTCAGTGAAGAGGCAAGCGGCGCGTGCATTTCGCGTGAGCCGTGTGTAGGACCGAACGTGTGGGGTGCAATGCGACCATGACGAAGTGTTGTGAGTGTACCGCCTTTTTTCCTTTTAAACTAGGTGCTTCGCCCCCTAAAAAAAACTTGTTGCTTCGCGCGATCCATCGATACTACTACTAGTAATCCGGTAATCCCGACTAAAACGGCGCGGCCGGGTCTTTTCCCGCGCGATATGCTGGGAGGTTGGCTTAGTTGGGTTTTTTAGGACGAGTAATGCTACACCTACATAATCCCAGTTACGTAATTAACGTAATGTGAAACGTGTGAGCTGTTGATTCTAGATTGGGGGAGGGAGGGGCCCACCACCATGAAAATCAGGGGAGGAGAGAGAGAGGCAATTTACGTTAACTCTTTCGTAGGTTCCCGTAGATGTAGAAAGATGTGAAATGTGTGAATGTGTAGTTGACGTACTATTGGAGTGCCTAAGATAAATTGTGTATGTATAGACCCTATGTGTTTATTTTACTTCGCATGTTAGCTTTGTCTCGGTTCAGTAAAAAGCAGAGTTGGTGATGATGGTGTGCCTGTCATCCTGCAATATAGGCCGTCCGATCTATTCTAACGGATAGGAAGGAAACTATGACAATTTACCCGCACTCCTCTCCACATTTGCAGATAAGGCCTTCCCTCGTTCATCCTTTTCTCCAGCAAGATCTTGATCTTCCGTGCAACACATGGGCATCTTGCTAGTACAATATACTATATTATTGTGAAAGTTCATATACACCGGCCGAGATTAATGCAAACACGGCAGATTTTCATTACATTTCGAAATTTTATAGGACAGAAAAATAAAATAAACCCGACCCTAAACCTATTCTACGGCGGCGACCGACGTCCTCCATCTATGATCTCTATGTACGGGGGCGGGGTTCAAGACCCGTGAAGTGAAGGTGCGGTCTCCGGCAAGGAAGAATAGAACACGGGATACGGACCGGCCAGTTGGCACCAAGCTTCAAAATATCGGATATCGGGTCCATGTCGGTTTGGCTTTGACATATCGGATGTCGGATATCGGGTGATATATCGGACGATATGTAGATATGTCGGTCTCTAGTTTTTTTTCATTATTCTTGTTCAAAACATTTTTTAGTAAAAGAAAATGTATGATGTCAATGCTTTACCATAGCACTTTTAGATTCCTAGTTTATTGATTTGTTTATTAAGAAACTATTAAGGAAAGATTCACAAAATCCTTACTCTATGATTAAAAACAGTATGATATATAAGCATTTGTACGAAACATTGTGAATGACTTCGATAATATATAATGAAGTTGTAAATGCACAATCTTATTTCACTACTATCCAATAAATAATTGTTGTCATCTACGTATCGTTCTATATCGCTAGACATATCGGGCTAGATATCGGCCATATCGGTCGATATTTCGGTCCATATCGGATGATATGTTGGAAAAAGATATTTGAAAAATGATATGTTATGTTGATATCAGTGGTGCCCCAAAAGTGATATATCGGCCTATATATCGGTCGTATCGGCCTAGATTTAAAAGCTTGGTTGGCACACCATGCCCTGCCGCCTCCCATGCCCTACTCATCCTCGGAGGAGTCCCCGACCTCGGTGGTGTCGGGCGTTGGACGGCGGCAAGTAGGACGCGTGGCTGACGATGCTCCCGTTGTCGGCCGCCAGCGTGGCCACCGCTTGTGCAGTTCGACCGTGTCCGGCTACGCCGCTATTGCATTGTGAGAGGCGACTTGAGCGAGGGCGCCGACCTCGAGCTTCATCCCCGAAGACAAGCTCTCCCGCAGAGCATTCGCGCTTGCGGTCATGGCGGATGTGGTGCCAGGTAGGAGAATGATGCGCTATGGTGTGGAGGTTAGCTGGGCGTTGCCGCTTTAAGTAGTGCATTCTGGTGAGGCCAAGTGTCCTGGTGCGTCATTAAGTCGCCGGAGATGGTTCCTCGGGCACCGAGCCTCTTAACGACGGCATACGGACGGACGGCATGAACACGGGCAGCTGGCGCCGGCTGGGAACGCACCGCGCGACAGCGCGAGGGACGAGGGTTTTTGGTGTGCCAGAGTAGTCAGCTGCGGTCGTGGCAACATTGGAGATGCCCTTTGCTCACATGCGATCCACGCATGTCATTGAAAAAGCAAGATGACCCGGCATGGTCTCAGGTCCTGAGGATGCAGTTGGTCGCGCTACACCACTCTGCGGACGCGTCCCGGCGCCCCGTGCATCCTCGAGGAGCCGGGTGTTGGGGTGTGTTTGGATTGTGGCCAAAGTGCACCTTACCAAATATTGGTCATGACCCAAAGATTGGTCTTTTTTTGGATGGTTGCCATTTTTTTGGCATGCCAATGAACTCTAGCCAACTCTATTTCATTTTTCTTGCCAATGTCGGCCAAATCATGGGCAACCAAAACCTCAACCAAAATTTTGGCTACCCAATGCTTTGATGGGGCAACCTTGGGCACAAACCAAACATATTGTTGGTCGTGCCACAGCACTAATGCCACCCTCGGCACACTGAAACCGACCGCGTCTAGCAACGATGAGCGTGTCGCTAACCGTGGTCGCCATGTCCAGAGGCGGTGCTGGAGCTGCGCCACGTTGTTGGCCCCCATGACCCACATGAATGGTTGCCGGTGGCGAGGAGGTCGTGGGCCGGCTCCTCTATTGGACTAGTCTGCGCTACGTCGTCCCGACAGGTGTGCCCCACATGTCAGTTTCCCTGTTTTCCCGCCCATATTCGAGATTCAGTGCTCCGCGTTGCGCATTAGGCCTTTCACCATGTAGGCCAAGCGAGACAACTTATTGTTTATTTGAGCCATTCAAGTATAATCATGTGGCGTTTGCTTATTTCTCATTCCTCTCCAACCCTCTTCTCCATCGATCATGTCGCCCTCCGGTCGAGTCCATCCTCCCGCATGCCTCATTTGAACATTCCGCCGAGTATCATTCGCATGTGGGCCTAGACCATGCTTGTATTTCCAATGTTTTGTAATTTTTCCGACATGCATACAGACAAACGGTTTGTTTAAAGTTTCACTTTGCCTCCACTAGGTGTCGCTTCGCGTCTTAGTTTTGACATCCCATTCGATTCATGCCCCAACACATGTTGATGAGATCGATTGATGTTCAGAGATCAATTGCGTGTCGTGCAAGGAGATAAAGGTTTGGTCTATTTCTATGATAGAAATGGCCCGCCGGGGGGGTCTGTGGGGATCAGAGGGAGTATATTGTACGTTCATAACCGAAACGAATGTATTGTACCCACCCTAGTCCTCTTTCAGTCGATCTCCGGACCTCGAGATGAAATCGAGAGAGAATTAGTGGGGGCATGTGTGATACCTAAGGCGGATTCAAAATTTTGTACCGGTGATCATAGCATCCGCAAATCATATATAAAGGGTATTCAATGTTCGTTTCATTTTTTAACATACAATATACTCCCTCCTATCCTTTCTAGTTTACATATAAGTTTTATGTGTAGTCAAAGTATCTCTACTTTGATCAAAAAAGTATCAACATTCAACAACGCCCAATCAATATTGTTAGATTCATACACACTCCTAGATTTGTACTCGAGATGGTTTCCAATTTGTTTTCAACCACGTGAATGTGCTTGTTCTCGTGCATGCTCTTCCTACTAGGATTTCGCCACGTATAGCCAATCCAATAGTAACATTTTTTTAAGCTCCCTGTCCAATAGTACTAGTGGAGTACTGACAACATCTGTACTAGAGTATGCAATGCTCATAGTAGTACTCCCTCCTTCCATTTATATAGGGCCTATGTGGAGGAGAGAGATGTGAAAAAGTAAGGGGAGTGAGCTCTCATGCAAGAGCCTAGCTATATATGTATTCCTAGTTAAATATAATAAATACGAAGAAAGAGATGGAGAGGAGATGGAAAAAATTACTAGTACAATAGCCAACCTTATATTTTTTTGCGGGAAATAGCCAACCTTATAGCCCACACTACTGTATGAGTGCATATAATAGATGATGGCTATAGATGACATGGCAATTCCTTATAGCCATCGACTGGCTATATTATTAACCACGCTCTAATGCGTTTTTCAAAACCGCATTTGACTATTGACAAGATTAATAGTACATGAGATGTATAATGTGAAAATTATATCATTGGAAGCTCCTTTCACATACGAATTTGACCATATTCTTTGTGTAAGTTGCATGTCATATATTATTACTCTAACATTTGGTCAAAGTTAGCCTCGAAAAACGCATTAGGCCCTGTATAGTAAATGGAAGGAGGGAGTAGTAGTGGAACTGGATCCTCTGACGTAGGTATCCCTACCTTACCCTCCCTTTCGGTCACATACTGGCGGACCCCATGCTTGCTAGGCCCCGCATGTCAGTTAGTCAATGGGTTCGGCCACGTCATGGGATCCTCATCCATAGTATACTCCCTCTTTTTTTATTTACTCTGCATAAAACGGAGGGAGTGGTAGTATAAATGACGCGGGCGGGGGAGGGGGAGGGACGTCGGTTTGCTCTCAACTGCGGTCCCACAAGCGAGTGAAAACGCAAGACGAAGCGCGTTCCATTCGGTGAGCGACGTGGAGGGTCCAGTGTGCCGGGCTGCAACGCGAACGCGACAAGAGCGATGTACAGTCAAAACCGATTGACCGGTCGTCACCGGAACCACTATTCATACCAGAACCTTCACTGCTCAGCCTACGTCAGCCACTGCCCTAAAACCACACCTAATCTCCAGCCCCCGCCCCCACCTTTCGGTCCCCTAGCCCGCATCAAGCGTCCCCTAGCTCGCCGGAAAGCAATGGTGCGCCGCAAGATCATGTACTACAAGATGCTGATGCCGGAGCACCGCGCAGAAATTGCGGCGGCAGTCGGCACCACAGACCTCCGTTCCCAAGCTCGCTTTGTGGCAGGCCAATCCCCGAGTCCTCTGGAGCCAAGCTACGAGGAGGAGGAAGCCGATCCAATGTTCATGGAGGAGGTCGCGGCACAGAAGGCCCCCGATGGGTATGAGACGATGGACGTCGACTTCATGCCAGCGTCCGAGTCCCCCATGGTGTAGGCGGACCAGCGGTTCAACCTGGCGATACTAAAGGAGGACCGGGAGGCAGAGGCTCAACTCGACGTGGAGCGCACGCATGCCGCTGCCATCGAGGCTCTCCTGCAGGCGGAACCGGATGTTGTGGATGTGAACTGGGCGGCGGAGGCTCAAGTTGAGGTGGACCGTGCGGATGCCGCTGCCATCGAGGCCCTCCTACAGGCGGAACCGGACGTCCTGGACTTGAACCAGGCGGCAGAGGCTCAACTCGATGCAGAGCGCACGGATGCTGCTCTTATCGAGGCCCTCCTGCAGGCGGAACCGGACGTCCTAGACTTGAACCGGGCGACAGAGGCTCGACTCGACGCGGAGTGCGCGGATGCCGCTGCCATCGAGGCCCTCCTGCAGGTGGAATCGGGCGTCCTCGACTTGAACTGGGCGGTGCTCTCGTCTGTGCAGAGCGCCCGCACGCTCTGCGTGAACAAGTAGCTAGAGGCCGAGGACAACCACGGTGCAGAGACACACGTCGGCAGCTACGGCTGGTTCGCGCCGGCAGACAAAGACGACGAGGCCGTCTCATTCCGCGAGCAGTGATAGTTTTTGTTTATGTTGTTGTTTTTATGGATCTTTTGTTGTGTAAAAACATATATTGTTATGCAAGTCGCCTGACTTGGGTCAGTCTACCATTTCAGGCAGTCGGATGAATATCCTACGTCTCCTAACCCTTCTTCCTCACCTCTTCTTCTTCCCCAACAAACCACCGCACGGGCCGTATGGATACTCCCCAACATGCGGTTGGATAAACATACTCTATGAACAAAAATTATGTGTCAGCGGTAGGATGGCTGAGTTTGGTTTGTTCACATGCGACAGCATGTGTCAGTGAGGGTGTGTTCCCTTGGTTGGGTTTGCGGCGTGCAGGAGCGATTGTGTGAGGGTGTGGTGCGACCGCGGCGTGCAGGAGCGACCGTGTGAGGGTGCGGTGCGACCGCGACAGCCTTGCGCAAGTGTACCTCCATTTCATTTTGAAAACTTTAGGCAAGCTTGGAAAAAATGTGTGGTGAAGTATGGCAATGCAAGGCCTAGACCCAAACAGGATAAGTACGTACTACGTACTAGGAGTACTAGTGTTAAAAAAGAAAGGCGGAGTTTTCCTTCGTGGGATTAATCGATACAAATCCTCATTTCACGTGTCAATTAATGCGTATTTTTTGTCCAAAGCCCAAAGAGCTAACCATCTCACTCCTCATCGCTTGATTAATGCAGCGCCATGCAAACCAACCTTCTCACTTCTGCATGCATGCAGGGGATATTAATGTCCTTGGTTGCTAGTACGAGGCAAACCCCATCAATTTTGCCTCGATTAGTGTTAGTGGCCTTTTGCAAATTGTAATTTTGATATAGTGGCCTTGTGTACAAAAAAATGGAGGTAGTAACTATATTTGACTTCCTTCCCCATTGCGGTGACGTCGACGATATCTCGTACGTTGTGGTTTGGCGAAGTGCGTTCGACAGAGAACACCATTGAGGGAGACCACGGTAAGTCGTTCGCAAGTGTCGCCTCCAAGCCAAGACAACCACCTTATTTGCATCCAGGAAGTCCGTTGAACCAAAGGACGTGTAAATGTACTAGTACTACTCGTACACAATAGCGTCGTCCATCCAGCTTAGTGCGGTGAGATGGTTTATCGAAGAAGACGATGGAGAAGCGGAGTCAGCGAAGAGTGAAATGATGGTTGCTTCATCCATGCTTTGTGATTTGACGCCTCACTGCTTTGTGATTTGTGATAGAAGGGACAGGGGAGTAGACTCTATGCTCTATACTGTACATGCGTCCAAGCACGGGAGAAAGAGGAGAGACGTTGCATTTTTCTATTCCTTCAATCAATCAATCAGGGAGCTTCGGTTCCATCCTTTTGGCTTTGGAAACACCGTCCACAACGGTTCCCACGATGCCAAAAGCTATTTTCACATTTGGCTACACATTGTGGATGCCCTTAACCGTACCACTTGTTTTTGCTCCTGTGTGCTATCTATACAAATCTCAATTATATTGATCTAAAAAATTATAGAATCAAGATTAGTAAAAAGGAGGTGATTTTGCTGCGTGGATGGTGGGGGAGGTTTCTTATTTTTAGAGGACGTTGTCCTGGCAGTTTGCTAACATGCGGTCCCACGTGTCAGTGCTTTACCAAGCCGATCCGCGTCCCACATGAGGCAGAACATCGGCAGAAGCAACACGTGGTTAACTTGAAGAAGATGAGGGAGAAGCGGATTCAGCAACGAGTGAAATGATGGTTGCTTCGTCCCTCCAACTTATTTTTTAGCATTATTACTTCGCCCCTCCAACTTAATCAAGGGAAAGGTGCAGCTTTGTGATTTGACTCCTCATTGCTCATTACTACGCCGGCGCCATGACTGGGTGCTTCACCTCGGCTGCTCTGCACTGTATTCCGGTATGGCACGTGGACCCAGTAGCTTGATGTCCCACATGTCGGTGAAAGGGACTAGAAGATTTATAAAAGCGAGCGCTCCACTCTTACGACGGAGGAGTACACGACACAACGGCTCAAAGGTAATCGCTACTTGTAATCAGATAGTACTATAGTTTTGCTGTTTCGCACGATCCATCGATACAAACCCGATTAAACAGGAAAGGGCGGGATTTTTCCCATGCGGTATATGATACTGGCCATATATTTCAAAGGCAGTTTTAATGTATGCAAACTGAATAATTAAGTAACAATATGATATCTAGTAAAACTAAAAACACATATGATTTATTGTGTAAGAGTGTAGTAGTAGTGATGTATTGCATAGTTGTTAGATGTAACATGTGAGAACGTGTAGAGATGTAGTTTTGGAGGGCCTACAGAGAGAAAAGCATAATACGGTCACCGAACTTCAGAATAATCTGATTACGGTCATTATATACGTTTTGCGGTGATTATACGGTCGCTTGCTCACGGTTCAGCATCGGATTGCACTCTGTTGACCGGCCAAATAGTCTGCGTGGCACCATGTTGACTAGTTAAATTGACCATGTTCCTTGTGGGTCCCACCTATCAGATAGCATAGGGAAAAGGTCAGATAAACACAAATTTACACAGGCGCGACAAGACTCCAACCCGTGCGCGGGAATCACCTGGTTGTGTATGTGTCTGTCAGGGCCTGACGTGTGTGCATGCACGTGTAGGTTGAGTACTTGAGCGTGAGAGTGTGTGTTGGTCGTGTGGTGTACTGGTGTGTGCATGCATGCATGTGTGTGTGCGTGTGAGTGTTGCGTGCGTGCGTGGCTGCGTGTGTACGTGTGAGTGTTGCATGTGTGTGTGGGTGCACGTGTTCGTGTGAGTGTTGCGTGCATGCAGTTCGTGTGCATGCGTGCGTGTGTGTATAATCACTACACCAGCTCATGTGTGTTAAAACAGATGGCTTAGCATACCAATACAAGGCCACCTTGTCCGATGTGCCCGCGGTCATGACTTCGAACCACCGTCCAATATTTTTTTATCGTTTGTTTTCATTCTTACTAGCAAGATGCCCGTGCGTTGCACGTAACATCAAGATGCATTTGTATGACTAGTTTATCTTGTGAGAGAAAAGGATGAACGAGGGAAGGCCTTATTTGCAAATGTGGAGAGGTGTGTGGGTACCTTTTTGCAAAATTGCCATAGTTTCTTTCCTATCTGTCAGATATAAATCGGACGCCCTATATTGCAGGATGGGCATGCACACCATCATCACCAACTCTGGTTTTTATAAGAGTGTATTTTATAAGAGTGTAGATGTAGAGTAGATACAAGCCGACAGGTGGGCCTGATGGTAGTGAGATAATGTGATGCAACACTAGAGGTGCCACATGGAGCGTTTAACTGGTCAACTAGTCGTGTCTTGAGCAAATACAGAGTTGTACGGTGAGCCCGTGACTGTATAATAACCACAAAACGTAAATGGTGACCGTAATGAGTGGATTCTGAATTCCAACGTACGTATCGTGCTTTCTCTTCAAATATAATGATCGTCATTGTATATATCGCGAGAGAAAGATGAAACATGCGTGAATGTGCTGGGGGCTTACTTTTAGAGGACCTGGAGATAGTTTGTGTGCGTACGTGAAAGGGGCGTCGAGGGGGGGGGTATGCGACGGAGAGAGAGATGCTCTTTGTTTCTCTTTATTATGACTAACTTAATATATAGTATAAAAATATACAAATTCACAGTGCGGAATAAATATCATTGTGGGCACCATGCAATGCAAATTTGCGTTAATACTCCTCCATATAACTTTGTAATGTTGTATATATGTAGAAATTCTAAAATAATTTTTTGGCCACACTTTATTCAAAAGTAATGTTGTATGCAAAATAAACGTGAAGAGAGGGCTTTTTAGATCAATGGGGTACGTGATGTAACATGTGTGAATGTGGAGTTGATGCATTTGGCAGGGCCTAGAGAGGTATGTGTCTGTATTACGTATTCGAGAGAGGCATGGATAGAGGGGTCGGCGGGGGGCGTGGGAGAGATAGCATGAGAAATGAGAGTGGTCTAGAGAGAGAGACGAGTATGACGTCACGGCGAGAGATTCCCTTGAGTGTGTATAAGCAAGGGGGGAGTGGATAGAGGCACCAGGAGAATATATTTTTTGTGTGTGGTGTCTGCGTTGGTATGTGTGGGTGTGAGAAGATAACGAGACGTGGGGGCAGAGGGTGTGTCACCGCGTGAGGTCCAGTGGGTCGAGGTGAGGCCCTTCATTCGGTTCCGTCTTGTGCCACATTGGTCGGCCCGTGATGCATTTAGTGAGAACAATGGATGACTAGTCGTACAAGACAAAGATAGCATAATTGCGAAGGACTCTGTGTCCATTGACAAAGCTGGCTAGGATTTGTAACCCTAGGTTCTCGGACTAAGGTAACCCCTTTATCTCTTATATTACTATTCATCCAACCTAACTTTAAGGGGCATCCTATAGAATGCTCTGCTAGAATCATACTCGTCGATTAGGAAGAGAGGTGTGAGACAATGCGTGAGAGACAGGCCTAAAGATAATGTGCGTACAGGAGACACGTGGGCAGGTCTATGTATATAGAAAGGGCCAATGGGGATTGTGCGTGTGTATGCTTGCGAGAGGAAGAGTGCTTGTGATAAAGGTTAGTGAAAATAGTCGTAAATGGTTACAAGAGGGAGGGAGGGTTATACCGAGAGCATGTGTGCGATAAAGACATCTCGGGAGAGAGTGTGTGAGCATGTGTGAGAGACCACCAATGGAGAGTGAAACAACACGCAAAAGACTGTTGTACACATTGATTAAAGATATAAATTGTATCCAAATATTAGGATGGGATCATGATATTTGCAATTCGCATAAGGAACGGTCATTGATCCATCGGACATCTAGATTCTATCAAATTTGAGCATGTCTATGTTATTATTCGACACAATTGATCCACATAGTTAGTATTTTGAACTCCAGACAATGCATCGCTTTAGCAATCGAATATAAATGTGAGTATAGTTCATGTTGTGTGTGTAAAGCACATTATACATACGAAAGTTACACAATGAACATTATAAATAGCTACCTATGAACTAGCATACATTTGAATTCAACTTAAGGTGGTTTAAAAAATCGAATTCAACATGAAGTCCATTCAATTATTTGAATTTGATATCATGGCATTTGTAAATCATACCTAAATTATGGGGGCACCAATCTTTGCTCTGATTTTGTACATAATAGCATATGTAGTTGTGTACAAAATAGATTCAAATTTAGCTCCTCCATTCCAAAATAATTGTAGTTATAGGATTTTCAAGTGTCAAAATTTCAAAAAAGAAGCGGATAATTTAATGAGGTTTTCAAACATACAAGGTCAAATTTAACGTTGTCTATTTAGGTCAATCCTCAAAGTTCAAGAGTACTCTAAACGTGAATGCTTGTGTTTCGAAATTTCAAACAAAGCGCTAAAAGAGCCTCTACACGCCCGAAACCGCGTGAGACCGATGTTTGGTAGTACAAGGAAATTACTTTTCTAATAACTCCGACCCGTGAAACCTATCGGCCCGACGTCCAAAGGTCTAAACCGGGGTAGGTTTGTAGCTTCATGTAGACGCCAGGCAACCGCCTCCGAAAAATATTCATACACAATGGTCGCCTAAGCACACATGCGCGCGGCCGAAATCGCTCCCGCCCACTATTTGGGAAACCTGGAATTACCATCCTACCCCCGACCCGCAGTAGGTCCGAAATTTAAGAGGGGGGCAAAGTTTGTACATTCCCCAAATTTCAAACAAGCGTGTCCCATCTTATGTTCAAAAAAGCCAAAAACAAGCGTCCCTGCATCAAAATGGTTCTCCTCCCCCTCCCCCCGCCCACCCGCCCGATTCCCCATTCATACTCCATGGGTGCAAAAACTGCCTCTCCACCAACCGCGAAACCCCGGCGTCCTCCGTCCGCCACCCCATCCCACCCATCAACCGCCGCCCTCCTCCATCACGCTGGAGCCGATACCCCGACGTCGTTGTCCACCGCAACCTCAACCGCAACGCCCTCCACGGCTAGTAGTTGAAGCCGAGGCCGAGCCGTCCGTACCCGAGCCAGTTCAACCACGCTGTCCTACGCCTCACCACTGCCGCTCCAACTTCGCCACCCTCCACCGCACCGGAGTTGTTCCTGCTACGCCGTCCTTCGCCGCCTCGGATCTGCTGCCCCTCCGTCGATATACGGCCACGGCAAAACAGTCAACAATTTGGCCATGGGTTTGTCCAAGGATCCACGGTTCTCCAAAACATCGGTTCCCCGGGAGAAAAAAGAAGATCGCTGCGACATATGGAGGAGACCACAATGGCAACTGATAAGGGTACTCCTCTTCCCTTATTCGTGCAGATCTTACGTGTCTGCTTGCACAGTATTCATCCCATAAAGACACTAGTTGACCGCTTCTTCTTGATACTAAATGTTCCTAGTAACTCGCGATGCACAAGGTTTCTCCTCATATACTATTTCACCTTAGCTAGAGGTCCGTCGCCCCCCTGAATTTCAATTCCTGGTCAGTTGATTTCAAATTAACGGAAGCATTCCCCGGCGTAACAAGCACTAGTCTGCCTATTACGCCGGGGAAGCAGCGCCTCGGTGTTTATCTTAGGGGCGTGTGGGGCCTAGAGCTACTGGCGCCCGATCTGGAGGTCGACCGGGATTAAAGGGATGGCCTGGGGGCACTGCCAAGCACGGCGGTGGTGTGAGGTCGAGGGGAGGGCGGGGCGGCGGAGGCAGGGGTCTGGGCTTGTGGTCGCTGGCGGTTTGAGAAAGATCGTCAACAGTGAATGGCGGGAGGTAGACGAAGACCATCTGCCCTTTCCTTATAGATCGGATGGTTCATTAAAAAAATCGACTGACCTATTTATTTTCAGTCGACTGTTATCTTGATATGACCACATGTGGTGGTGTGCTGGAGGAGTACCTGCATTTCCTGTGCTCATATATTACAAAATCATACGGAGTAGAATCTAATTTTGTTTGCCATGCAATGTTGTAGAGCTATCATATGTCTCCTGTCATTTATTTTTCAGCCACCTATTACCTGCGACTTCTACAGTGCACTAGTTCTGCACACACACTTCACCCATACTCTCACTATTGTGTTTTTATGCAAGAGTATTTCAGAGTCTACCTCGAGAGAAGCAGAAAATAAAAGAGAGAAGTTGCTCCAGCTTTCTACGCGGGTAAGCACGATGCGTTCTGGTAGCTATAAAGGGTGCAGTGTCAGCAGATGGAGATAGTAAACGTAGCTCTGGAGTTGATGACCTCGCTCGCAATGAACCACCATCCCAGGTGCTTGATTTAACTTCGCGGTGTCATATGTGGTTGCATGTTCCATATGGTGCCAAGATTGTAATTCTTCCAATCTGGTTAAACTGCATGTGCTATCCTGCTTAGCTTATACATTATACCTGTTAATGTGACATGCCTTCTTATATTTAGTACATAGTACATCTGTCTATTAAGTATGCCCTTACATAAAACTATTGTTTTTTTGTATCCCGCATCAATCAATATGACGAGACACCTTTAGTATATGCAGTGCGATATTAGTTGCATCTTTCATATGATTTATAGCATGCGCTGCTTCTAATTTGTTGAAATTCCATTTATGACGGAACTCTTTTAACTTGGCAGAGTCATATTGGTTGCATCTTTCATGTGGTGTCTAGCTTGCATTGCTTCTTATTTGTTGGAATGGTTTCCGCTTAGTTTACACAAATAGTTGTGAACATGCCATGTCGTCCTGTTTTTCGTACATATTCCATCCTGGTATCATGTGTTTGCCTTACATCAAAGTGGTGATTGTCAGTATCATGCATGAATGAGTTCTGAAGAGGGAATTTTATTGCCTTTTCTTGTCGTTTTTACTTGACAATTCAAAATCAATAAAGTGGAAGGAAGTTAGCAAGGCAGCGGATAAAGGTGCTCCTTCCAAACAGAGGGCCTCTGCATTTTCTACTCCTCCATCCCCCCAAGATGATTTCCAAGACAACACATGCATAGACACTCAACGTAGTTGTGTTTATGATGAGCACGTCTCCCCTAGTGCACCATCACCGGTGCTCCCTCTAACTTGGCATTGTTATATGTGGTTGCATGTTATGTGTGATGTCTAGCTTGTATTGCTTCTAATTTTGTTGAATTCCATCTGCTTACTTTACACATTATACTTGAATAAGACACGTGTTCATGTTTCTAGAACATACAATATCTTTCTATCACACCATGTTCTTACATCAAATTACTACTGTTGTGTAACATGCAACAATCACTTATCATAAGACACGTTTGACTTTGGAGTGTGATATAGGTTACATCTCGCATTCTTTTCTAGCTTGTACTACTAATTTGTTGATATGGCACTTATGACGAGACAGTTTTAACTTGGTAGAATGATATTCGTTGCATCTTTCATATGGTGTCTAGATTTCATTGCTTCTAATTTGTTGAAATGCCTTCTCCTTAGTTTACACATCATAAGCTATGAATATGCAATGGCACTAATGATGAGAGACCTCTAACTTGGTAGTGTGATGTTGTTTGCATCTTGCATATGATTTATTTCTTGTACTGCTTCAAATTTGTTTAAACGCCATTTATGATGAGACACTGTTAACTTGGCAGAGCGATATTTGTAGCATCTTTCATATGGTGTCTACCTTCCATTGCATTGCTTCTAATTTAGTGAAATGTCTTACCTTAGTTTACACATCATAGTTACTGTTATCTCTTCCGTCCTGTTTTTCGTACATATTACATCCTCCTATCATGTGGTTGTTTAACATCAAAGTTCAGTTAAATGCAGATCACGCATCAATTTGTTCTCAAGAACTAAATTGTTATTCATTTTCTTGTCGGCTTGACTTAACATGGCACGTAGAAAGAGGAAGAAACATGTAATGGCAGGGAATGGGAACCTAAGAATCCTGCAGATTCTGCTGGTACTGATGGTGCAATAGAAGGTCAAAGTCCAGCGGAAAATTCTACAAACAGGGTATCCCATGCTACATGAGCTGCAAAAAAATCCAAACAGAAACAAATAGTTGCCACCAAACAAGCAGAGATAGCCATGGTTCTTGCAACACCTTCCACGGTACTACCAGCTGCACGAGTTACTCTTGCCTCAACTGAGCTAGCAGCACGTTCCCAAGCTCCCTTGCCACCTGACACTACTTCCCAAGCACTCTTGACACAAGACGAGTTGGCAAGATCAGATGAACCTTGTGAGCTTCAACAACAAGAAGGTAGTTGTTGGATCCAAGTTCTGATTGCATGCTTCTTTATATGTAGTCTCACAGTTTGATGTACACTAACACTTCCTATGTTTGTTGTTGGACTAGCACCTAGGCGCAAGAGGAAACAAATATCAGGGATAATGCTCCATAGGTTAACTAAATCTAGAGGAGTAAGAATGGAGATTCATTTTGAGGCAGGTTTAAAAAGGCCACGTGATGCTACAGAGTCAGCCAGGTTAGTATCGGAGGCGGCGCTGTGCCGTTAGGTGTCATGTACGTATCCTCCCAACATGGATTCAGCACAGGAATGACAAAGACGAAACACAGTTCAACACCTTCCTCGACCATTTATCTGTAAGTATGGTTATGTATGGAAACTAGTAATATCGTCTTGCTCTGTCCCATACTTTCTAGGTTGTTGATAATAAGACTTTCATAATTTTCAACAGATGAGGTTCAAGTTAGATAGCCAAGATGATGCAACCAGACAAGCTTGCACCCATGTTTTCAAGTCTGCTCATGACAATGTCGGTATAACTTGAGGAAAACTCACTTTGAAGGCAAGGCTAACAGTGAACTTTCCCAAACATCTCCAGTGGAAAATATATCGGATGAAGACTGGAGGGGCCTCGTTAAACACTGGTTTGATCCGAAGTATTAGGTACATTATATATATGTGATCAGATCACATGTTGAAGTCCTATTTACGCATGTGCCACATAAATCTATCTTCTTGTAGGTGAACTGTTCAAAGAACAAGGCCAACTGCATTTAAAGTGAAATTCCAATGCATTTACGTGATCTCATAGCTATACTGCACACTGCGAGGCTCTTGTAATTAGTTGTTGTTTCACTCTTTTCGTTGTACCATATTATCAGATCTATATTGACTTGTTCGAAATGCAGAGGAAAGCCCACAAGGACCAAAAAGTACCTGAACCAAATGCTATGGAAATCTTCAAGGACTGTCACACCAGCAAGAAGAAGGGCATGACTACACCAGTCAACGCTGCTGTTGTAAGTCCTTAATCCCCATGCCTTTTAACTACTACTTACTCTGACTTGTGCCTTGAACTGCATGGTTTGCAGCCAATGTCTATTACTCTTTTCAATTTTATACACAATTGTCTTAGCGTATCATTGCACCTTACAAGGTTTAAAAGAGAGGAGTGATGTTCCTTTGATCTTGACACTGTAATCTAGTTCCGTCTTTGGACTTACCCACACAATGTTACAATTGCATGTTTGTCTGTTCTCAGTTGTTTTGTGATATGAATGATGTCATACTATGCTTACCGTATTATAAACTTCGTCTCGTTATCCTTAGCCCTCAATACAATGTGAAGAAATAGACAATACATTAGTGATGGTACATGGTCATATGTTTGGAATCTGGTTTATTATGTACTTTGCAATAAAATACAACTAATATTTTACATGGGTTCACCAGAATAAGTTATGTATATAGACCAAAGCTATTTTATTTGGTTTTGCTGCCTCCTTAATATCTTCTGTTCTGGTACTACTAATGTAAAACCTCAAATTTTCAGCAAGCTATGGAAAAAATGGTGGAATTGCCACCTTCTGAAGGTGGCGAGGCAACTATAACTGCAATGTCAGCTCTTGCTGCAGTGGGTTAGTACCTGTCCACTAATAGTGCCAAAACCACGTTCCTGCATAATACTGGGTTGGTTGTTAAGGCAATCTCGTCCAAACTGCCTCATGATCAAGATATGCAAGCTCAAAACAATGTTGTATTTGCGCTCCAGACACAAGTCCATTCCCTAATAGAGGCCCTTTGTGAAACAAGGAGAGACATTGTGCGATGTTGTCAAGATATGCATGGTTTTGAAACCAGACTATCAGACATTTGCTATGTTGTTCAGGAGGCTAGGAGAACTGAAGGCGAAGGTTATGGTGCTCCATCAGACAATACAAAGATGAAAACATAACAGTCAGGTCAAATGAACTGAGCTTCTGAACTTCTGGTGGTGCATTTATCTGCTAGACTGTTAACTTTTATGCCAACCTTCCTTTTGTTTTATAGTTGTAATTTGTTTTGGTGGGATACAAAATTTGTTCCTAACGTGCAGCCACCGGCTGAAGAAAACAGCAAGCCATTTTTGTATAGTGTAGGGTGTTCCCTATATTTGCACTGGTGACGAACTTTGATGCCCAGTGGATGTAATATGTGTAATAGCCGTGATAGCGTAGCGTAAGTTGCTTGCTTATTTATTTTCTTATTGTCTTGTTTATTTTTTTTCTTGTAGTCAGTGCAGTTCTTTTTCCGCGGTTTGCTAGTGGCCGCAATAACCTATTTTTTAAAACTAGGCCACGATAACCATGGGCTACATATTTACTGTAGTTAACATGGGCCTCCTACGGGTCAGAGAAACAATGGGCCTTCTAAGGGCCGTAGAAACAATGGGCCTTCTACGGGGCATAGAAACAATGGGCCTTATATGGGCCGTAGACACAATGGGCCTTCTACGGGTCGTATCATCAATGGGCCTTCTACGGGACGTATGATCGGTTGGCCAAACATGGGCCAATAGCATACCACATTATGGCTGTAAATGGACTAGAGTTGAAATCGTCCGTTCATGGGCCGGCCATAACGGGCCGTCGTTAATCGTCCGTATTTGATGATGCTATGAAAACGGCCCAACATATTAACGGGCCACAAACGGGCCGACTGTATCCACGGGCTGAATTTGCCCCTGGCGTAAAATGACACTAACGGGCCGTCAAGAACGAATCGCCGGAAATGAGCCCAAGAATAAATGGGCCCTGAGAAGGCCGAAAGATAACATGGGCTAGAAACGGCCCAACGGAATAATGGGCCATTAATGGGTATAAAGTGATACACTGTTCATTACGGGCCAGTTTCACCACGTGTCGCTAATGGGCCGAGGGTTACTAAGGGCCTCATATGGGCCGAAATAAGTCATGGGCCATACATGGGCGAGAAGTTAAAACGGGCTGGAATTATATTGGACGGCCCAGATGACGCTACTGGGCCTAATTCGGATAGGTCGTAAACGGACCCTGAGTTAGCGGGCTGTAAATTTGCTATATGCGAGCAGTAGTTAACGAGCTTCTTGCGTGGGTCGCCCGCCACCTTTTGACCAAGTCAAACGGGCGGCCTTTTCATAGGAATGGGCCTCTGTTGGGCCGTGCCATGTGTCGACGTATCATAGGCGCTTTGGGTCCAACGAGTGGATGACATCTGTCCCAACGGTGAGCCGACACGTGTTTCCTCCAGTCAATGATGATTTTACACATGGAAAATCCCCATTGGTTGGGGCTGTTAACAGGTTATCGGATCCAAAACCGGACCCGATAGCTTAACGGCGTTCCGTTACGGTGGATGCCACATGTCGGTCACCCTTGACGAAAGCACTTCTGTGATGCGCGATTTATCATCATGGAAGTGGACACTTCCGTGATGATAATTTTGGTAATGTCATGGAACACTTCTACGACAAAGATGTATGACTATCTTGATTTTGTCATAAATTTGTCATGGATGTACATGCATGACAGAAAACGTGACCTACTGTGACAAACGCGTATCATCACGGAAGTGTATTTTTTTTTGTAGTGTGTTCTTCATTGGGAGGGCAGATCTGGAGTCCGTTCGGGGCTCCGGAGAGGGGAAATCGTCGCCATCATCATCACAACCTTCCTCCATCACCAATTTCATGATGCTCACCGCCGTGCGTGAGTAATTCCATCATAGGCTTGCTGGACGGTGATGGGTTGGATGATATTTATCATGTAATCGAGTTAGTTTTGTTAGGGTTTGATCCCTAGTATCCACTATGTTATGAGATTGATGTTGCTATGATTTTGCTATGCTTAATGCTTGTCACTAGGGCCTGGGTGCCATGATTTCAGATCTGAACCTATTATGTTTTCATGAATATATTTGTGTTCTTTATCCTATCTGCAAGTTGTAGACACCTATTACGAGTTACGATCCGCATACCTCAAGGTGACAGTAATTGGGATTCTTTCCGGTGATTACCGTAGTTTGAGGAGTTCATGTATTCACTAAGTGCTAATGCTTTGGTCCGGTTCTCTATTAAAAGGAGGCCTTAATATCCCTTAGTTTCCATTAGGACCCCACTGCCACGGGAGGGTAGGACAAAAGATGTCATGCAAGTTCTTTTCCATAAGCACGTATGACTATATTATGAATACATGCTTAAATTATATTGATGAATTGGAGCTAGTTCTATGTCACCCTAGGTTATGATTGTTGCATGATGAATGCCATCCGACATAATTATCCATCATTGATCCATTGCCTACGAGCTTTTCACATATTGATCTTTGCTATGTTACTTTGTCGTTGCCACTGTTACAATTCCTACGAAACTATTACTATTACTTTTGCAACCATTACCGTTACTTTGATACTACTTTGCTACTAAATACTTTCCTGCTGATATTAAGACTTTCAGGTGTGGTTGAATTGACAACTCAGCTGCTAATACTTGAGATTATTCTTTGGCTCCCCTTGTGTCGAATCAATAAATTCGGGTTGAATACTCTATCCTCGAAAACTGTTGTGATCCCCTATACTTGTGGGTTATCACCATGCAATGTTCCCCAACAATGGCATCATGAGCCAGGTCTATGCATAGATGATATGCAGGAGTAGAACACAAAGAAGTTGTGGCCGGTGATGTTCATACTGCTTACCACCAACGTCTTATTTTGATTCGGCGGCATTGCGGGATGAAGCATCCCGGACCAACCTTACATGTCCACACACATGAGATCGGTTCCAGCGACTGACATGCAACTTGTTTTGCATAAAGGTAGCTAGCGGGTGTCTGTTTCTCCTACTTTGGTTTAATCGAATTTGACTATGGACGGTCCTTGAAGAAGGTTAAAACAGCAAACTTGATAATCACCGTTGTGGTTTTGCGTAGGTAAGAACGGTTCTTGCTAGTTGACCCTAGCAGCCATGTAAAACTTGCAACAACAAAGTAGAGGACGTCTAACTTGTTTTTGCAGGGTATGTTGTCATGTGATATGGTCAAGACGTGATGTGATATACGTTGTTGTATGAGATGATCATGTTTTGTAATATCGACATCCGACAGGAGCCTTAGGGTTGTCTTTTAATTATTGTATGAAATGCAAGCGCCATGTAATTGCTTTACTTTATCCCTATGTGTTAGAAATAGTTGTAGAAGCAATAGTTGGCGAGATGACCCCGACGCAATGATGGAGATCAAGGTGTCGAGCCAGTGGCGATGGAGATCATGTCGATGCTTTGGAGATGGAGATCAAAAGCACAACATGATGATGGCCATATCATGTCACATATTTTGATTGCATGTGATGTTTATCCTTTATGCATCTTATTTTGCTTAGAACGACGGTAGAACTATAAGATTATCCCTTCATTTAATTTCAAGATAAAAGTGTTCTCCCTGAGTATGCACCGTTGCCAAAGTTCGTCGTTTCGAAGCACCACGTGATGATCGGGTGTGATAGACTCTACGTTCACATACAATGGGTGCAAGCAAGTTTTGCACACGCAGAATACTTGGGTTAAACTTGACGAGCCTAGCATGTACAGACATGGTCTTGGAACACTAGAGACCGAAAGGTCAAACATGATTCATATAGTAGATATGATCAACATAAAGATGTTCACCATTGAAGACTACTCCATCTCACGTGATGATCGGACATGGTTTAGTTGATTTGGATCATGTATCACTTAGACAACTTGAGGGATGTTGATTCAAGTAGGAGTTCATTAGTAATTTGATTAATTGAACTAAGATTTATCATGAACATAGTCAAAATGTCGTTGCAAATTATGTTGTAGTTCAATAGCTCGCGATATAGCTTCCACATATTTTTGATATGTTGCTAGAGAATACTAAGTTGAAATATGATGGTAGCAATAATGCAGACTAGCTCCGTGATCTGAGGATTATCCTCATTGCTGCACAGAAGAATTATGTCCTTGATGCACCGCTAGGTGACAGACCTGCTGCGGGAGCTGATGCACATGTTATGAACGTTTAACAAGCTCGATCTGATGACTACTTGATAGTTTGTTGCGCCATGCTTTACGGCTTAGAATCGGGGCTCCACAGACGTTTTGAACGCCATGGAACATATGAGATGTTCCAAGAGCTGAAATTGGTATTTCAGGCTCATGCCCGTGTTGAGAGGTATGAGAACTCTGACAAGTACTTTGCCTACAAGATGGAGGAGAATAGCTCAGCCAGTGAGCATGTGCTCAGAATGTCTGGGTACTACAATCGCTTGAATCAAGTGGGAGTTAATCTTCTAGATAATATAGTGATTGACAGATTTCTCCAGTCACTATCACCAAGCTACTAGAGCTTCGTGATAAACTATAGTATGCAAGGGATGACGAAAAAGATTCCCAAACTCTTCGTGATGCTGAAATCGGCGGAAGTAGAAATCAAGAAAGAACATCAAGTGTTGATGGTTAACAAGACCAGCAGTTTAAGAAAAAGGGAAAGGGAAAGAAAGGGAACTTCAAGAAGAACAACAAGCAAGTTGCCGCTCCCATGAAGAAGCCCAAAGCTGGACCCAAGCCTGAAACTGAGTGCTTCTACTAGAAAGGAAATGGTCACCGAAAGCGGAACTGCCCAAAATACTTGGCAGAAAAGAAGGATGGTAAAGTAAACAAAGGTATATTTGATATACATGTTATTGATGTGTACCTTACAGGTACTCGTAGTAGCCCCTGGGTATTGATACCAGTTCAGTTGCTAAGATTACTAACTCGAAACAGGCATTGCAGAATAAACGGATACTAGTTAAGGACGAGGTGATGATGTGTGTTGGAAGTGTTTCCAAGATTGATATGATCACCATCACACACTCCCTCTACCTTCAGGGTTAGTGTTGAGCCTAAATAAATTTTATTTGGTGTTTGCGTTGTGCATGAACCTGATTAGATCGTGTTTATTGCAATAAGGTTATTCATTTTAAGTCAGAGAATAATTGTTGTTCTGTTTACATGAATAAAACCTTCTATGGTCATACACCCAATGTAAATGGTTTACTGAATCTCGATCGTAGTGATACACATATTCATAATATTGATGCCAAAAGATACAAAGTTGATAATGGTAGTGCAGCATACTTGTGGCACTGCGGTTTAGGTCATATTGGTGTAAATCACATGAAGAAACTCCATGCGGATGGACTTCTGGAATCACTTGATTATGAATCATTTGATACTTACGGACCATGCCTCATGGGCAAGATGACTAAAACTCCATTCTCCGGAACAATGGAGCGAGCTAATGACTTATTGGCAATAATACATACCGATGTATGCGGTCCGATGAGTGTTGAAGCATGCGGCGGGTATTGTTATTTTCTCACCTTCGCAGATGATCTGAGTAGGTATGGGTATGTCTACGTGATGAAATACAAGTCTAAAACGTTTGAAAATTTCAAAGAATTTCATAGTGAAGTGGAGAATCATCATAACAAGAAAATAAAGTTTCTACGATCTGATCGCGGAGGCAAATATTTGAGTTACGAGTTTGGCCTTCATTTAAAACAAGGGATTTTTATTAGTTGTACTCATTCATCCCCACTCTGTTAACTTTTGCTCACTTTTCCACACTCCCTTGCCCGAAACCCTCAGAACAGGCTACAACGGACGTTGTCGTCGGGTCAATCCCTTTGATCGTTAACTCTGACGAGTGGGGCCGTGTAGGGCCAAGTCCACCTTTGACCATTTACATGTATATCGTACAGTGGTATTCGTATACGTGGGAACATGCAACTGACCGCGGTCGCGGGGTAGGACGTGTCCATGGGACATGCCCGAAACATCCCATCATATAAAGAGGGGCCGCGGTCGCGGGGTAGGACGTGTCCATGGGACATGCCCGAAACGTCCCATCATATAAAGAGGGGGAACCACCTCGCGGCGCATCGCCCCTAACATTTCCCCCCAGGGTTTTCCCCCAAATCCACTCCCTGCCGTATCATCTTTCTCTCCCCCACCGGCGTCGACTCGCTCTCCTCCACTGCCTCCATCGCACTGTCTCGCTCTCCCCCACCGCATCCTCTTCCTCACCTTCATCGCCTCCATCTGACCAATGGCTGAAGCTCGTGGCGACGCCGGCGCAGCGCCGGAGATGTAGTGAAGTTGCAGGGCACGGTGACCACGGATGTTGGCGGTGTCCACGGTGGTGCGGGAAACTCGCAACCACTGCGGATGTGGAAAAGGAGGTGGCGGGCTCCGCCTCAGCGCTGCCCTAGCAGAAGGTGACGGCGTCGAGTGGCATAGTCGGCTAGGAGCAGGAGGTATTTGCACTGGGTCACTTGCTTACTAGTTGCAATATTTAGGATATGGGATTAGCTTGTAGAGTTAGTTGCATTGGTTAGATTGTGATTGATACGGTAGTACAGATGGTTAGAGTAGTTGGTTTGACGGATGGGCCGGGGTTTTCTGTATTGGGGGGATGGGGGTTTTTGTACTAGGGTTTGTTGGAAAAATGCTAGATAGATCTGTATGAGAGATATGGATCTCTATGCTTCAATGCTACACAGATGTATGCTTGTTAGATTTATTTTTAATGCTCATAGATTGGGGTTTTTAATGCTACAGACATGTATGCTTATTAGATTGGGTCCCTATTAGATTTGTTTTTGAATTCTACTCAGATTGGGGTTTTGAATGTCATATGCCCAAATGGAATCCATTGATTAAGAAGTTATTTGATTCATGGGTTCCTTGATTCATTAGTATATAAATTTTTCCACAATATGTAGTTATATTAGCTCTATTGTTCAATGTGTGTGCATGACAATGGAAAATGCAAATAGGATCATAGTATATTGGGGGTATGTTAGCCCTATGATCAATGTGTCATGTGTGCATATCTAAATTTTCAATTGGCTTCTATATTTACTAGTGATGGATGTAATTGTATATTCAGGAGGATGATGGTTGGGGGGGAGAGGAAGCTGGCCCAGTACGACCCGTACGATCTAGAGTTTAGTGACGACTCGGAATATGAGGTAAGCCTACTTGAAATTTAGATTGTTAATTTAGTTCATTTGACATGGTGTATATGAATCTATAATCTATTAATGTAATTCATTCATGTGTGCAGTATGATTCTGGAGATGATGTGTACAAGGGCAACGTCGCGTCCTTCACAGCGAAGGAGGTGGAGAAGATCAAGGCCAAGGGAGTCGCTTCCTTCTACAACTGCAAGATCAAGAAGTGGCACTGCCCCTACTGCACCACCAAGCCAAAGCCAAAGGATGGCCGCTTCGATCACCTTCTGTCTCATGCCGAGGATGTAGCGATTCACGGCGAGGACTACATGATCAGGGGGCAGCATGCTGCCCTCGCGAAGGCCCTAACTCCAGCGTGATGTGATGATGTGATGCTGTGATGAACTGAATCTTTATCTTTATCTTTTGGGTTACTTTTGGTAAACTGAATCTAGCTGTTTATGGTGTGTTGAACTGAATCAATGGTGATGCTAGTAATGTATTATGCTATTTATATTTGTCTGTCCTTAAATTTGCATGTGGTGTGTGGTTAGTTATGTTTAGATGTTGTGAACTATGAGTTTAGGTGCTGCAATGATCGGAGATGATGCTTTTTCTCACCAGTTTAGGTGCTGCAATGATCACACCTTGGCAAACTATCTATGTTAGGTGCTGCAATTATCCGATGTTTTGAACTGACATTCGATAGGACAGTATAAATTCAAGAAAATGCACACAAAAAACCTTGGTAAACTATCTATGTTTGTGTAGGAGATCATGTGTGCAAAATTTGAGGTAATTTAGAGGAGGTCAAGAAATTTGAATTTGAGAAATGTGCTCCAAATGAGCTCCCAGGCTAGGGTAAACAACCCATTTGTAATCAAGTTTTTTTGGACCTACTCTAAATGAGCCAAATGTTTTTTTATTAACACCTATTCAATCTATATAGTGTAGAGTCTCACTATTTTTTGAATTAATCTTCATATTTTTACATTTTCTTTTGAAAAAAATGTGCTTTAATACAAAAACTATTACTTTAAAATATGAAAATGGAAAACTAAGTTCAGATCCTTCTTTTTCACTTTGAAATAAAGCTTTGGTGATTTTTTTATTTTTTTTTATTTTTCAAAAACAGAAGGTAATCCTACCTCCTCTCCTTGAACTCTGTGAAATCTTGTACGTGATAGCTCATATGTGTGAAGGTTTTCTCATGAAAATGACCATAGACCACGTTTATGATTTTTGGTTGGTAACATGTCACATAAGACAACATTGTGTGCAGGTTTTATATTTTTTTGATTTTTTTTTAAATTAATGGTGCTCATTTGACCTCGATCATGCCAGCTAGGGTTTTTTCATGAAAATGACCATAGACCAAGTTTAGTATTTTTCGTCGTTAGTGTGTCTTATAAAACGATGAACGGCGAAGGTTTCATATTTTTTAATTTTTTTTTCAATTAGTTATGCACATCCAAAGCCTTCGAAACCCCGTTGACCAGCTCAAAACCCCTCTAAACCCTGCGGGGTTTCGCCTAACCCTAGCTCCGAATGTCAGCCGTCCGATCATACCCTGGCGCCAAGCGACAACCCTCATATGTGGTCTTCTAGAAGGAATTCGGTGGGCAGGCTGCGTGCAGGCTCCACGCCGTTGGATCACAAGGACGGCTCTGCATCGTTGGATCGTGGGGCGATCCATGAGAGGCGATCCTGTTGGTTGTGCTCGGCTTCTCGCTCACCACTGACTCCGTGAAAAAAACGTTGTTATTGGGCCCAAAAGGAAACCAAGCTCTGGTTGGGCCATCAAATTGTGTTGTTTTTTTGCATCGTTTGCTCTGTTTTTTGTGAACGTGTTGGCTCTGTTTTTTGCATCGTTTGAAATTACACAACAATTGATATTGCGTAGAAAATTTAGTTCTTTTTGTTCTATACAAATGCAAAATGACCAAATTTATTAGGGCCAAATTTATTTTTATCATACAAAATGGCCACAAACTATTCAAAAATTGTCTCTTTTTGTTCATATAATATATATGACCACAGATTCCCACGCGTGCAATTAGCTTCTTTTTCTTCTTCTTTTCAAACCACGGTTTCCCATGCGTGAACACTCCCGATGCTGCGGTGGGTTTGAAAACGAGCTACTTCACATTTGACCCCGTTATTGCCACGGCCAAATAACACGTAGCACTACGGCTATTTAAGCTACCCTCTGCCTCTGCCATCCCTCATCCATCTCCCGTTCTCTGCCATCTACCCTTCTTGCTCTTCGACCCCTTCTCCTTCTTCTGCACATCCCTCAGCCATGCAGTACATCGGACCAACCTACCGCTTCCCACCCATCGTGCCAGAGAGGCTCTACCCTACCGGCGTGTACGTTGATCGCACACTACGTGTGTGGGCGATATCAAGGTTGAGGACCGCAAGGAACTTCACTGAGTTCTTCCTTGCATCCGGCTACCACCACCTCCCGCGGGGATTTCCAACGATGTTCTGCGTCGAGGAGGTCATCAAAACCGGTGGTGGTTGCTCTCCTTGCCCACTTCACCAACACATTCGACGCCTTCTACCTCCCGGCCGGGTGTTTTGGTGTGGCTCCAAGTTCATCGCTTTCACGACCCTAGCAGGTTCACGAGTACACCAACATCTTCCCCACCGCGACGCGCATGCACACTCTTCCGTACCCCATAGACAACACCCCGGAGGAGCAGTGAAAAGGGCGCCCGGAGGAGGAGCGAGGTGGAGAAGGCGGCGGCTAGGGTTTTAAACCCTCTATCTTTTATATTAGTCTATGTTATGTTAAGTTGTAATTGAACTATGTTGGAGTTGCTATGGGCTTGTTGGCCCTTTTCTTAAGTTCTATTGCTAAGTTTTCTATCTATTCTATTATTAAGTTCTTCCTAGTTTGAACTATGTGATCGTGCTATGGGCTTGTTGGCCCTATCTACATCTTAGGACTACATATTTGTTGCTTGTTTTCTTAGAGAGCTCGCTTTGTTAGTAGGGTTCCTGTCGTGGTTTTGTCACGGCAGATGTCCTCATGAAAGGACTTAGTCGTGGAGCCATCGCTACGGGTTAGCTTGAAGGGGTTAAAGCGGACACAAGGACGCAAGAGAGTTTATACTAGTTCGGCCCCATCGATGAAGGTAAAAGCCTACGTCTAGTTGTGATGGAATTGATGGGGGTTTCGATGACTAGGGAGCAAACAGGCTTCGCCTAAGTCTCGAGTTGTTGTCTCTGTCCTGAACCGCCGCCGGGTCGTCCCCTTATATACACGGGTGACGCCCGTCGGTATGAAAGTCCCGAGACAGCTCATAGAGCGTGTCCGGTTCGGTCTCTAGTATTTCTAAATTACAATACAAGTTACATACTAATGCCGGTTCACGGCTACAAGCCTAAAACCGGTTCTGGGCCTTGGGCCCTTATAGAATATCCTCACGAGCTTCAAGCATACTTGACTATTGGTGAAGTTAACTTGGCCTCTCTGGCGGTTTCGCCCGATAGTAATATCCCCAACATTAGGCTCCAGTTGATTTGAGCAGGTTCATGTCAATCCTTAGTAAAAAACTTCGTCTTCAACATCTTCTTGGTTCAACCGCCGTGGCATCATCTTCTCAGATTGTGGTGAACCGGCATGACGTCATCTGTCATAAAGAACTGTATATAACATCTTTTTTATTAACGAGTCTGCAACAATCAAGGCGACAGCTCCGCTTCCAAACTTGCGGCCCCTTGATTTTTCGCGCCTGACACACATATCCCTTGCCTTTATAAATAGCCCGAAGGGTCATTTCTTTTTTCCCCTTCGTGCCCCTCTGCTTCGTCTTCCTTATGCCGCCAGCTTGAACTCCTTCGCCCGCCGTCAACCATTGTCTGCATCGACCTTGGCGCTGCATCGACCTGAATGTACCGAGCATCGCGGCGACCTTCGCTTCTTCCGCAGCTCGGTAAGTCTTACGCTTCTCTCCGCCCCGGATCTGTTCTAGGGTTTCTAGGTTTTCGGTGTTCATCCTTTTGTTCTTCATTCATATAATGGTTCTCACAAGAACTCCCGAATCTACGTTACGTGTAATGGTAGCTTTTAATCTCCGTTGTCACTTATGCATCCCAAGATCATAGATCTCCCTGCGTCCTTGTTCATTGAGTCAGTACCACTCCGTTTTGGACCTTAAATATTTATTTCTTTTCTGAATATGCTCCGGATCCAAAACTATGACTAGCCTTTGTGAAACCTGTTTTCACACATCCACTCTTGATTCATCAACGTTCCAGACCAGGCGGTTTAACTTTGTCGAGAAATTGACAACCCGGCATATACCATTAGTCCCCTTATTGAACCGCCCAGGTTTTCCGCTTATGTGTTGCCACCTTGCAGAACTCCGGTTTATAAGCAACTTCTTCCGGTTTAACAATGAATGCATCATTATATAGCTTTCCAACATTGTAGCGACCCGACCTCAGATGGTCAAATCTACGTGTTTGATGTCATCCTGGATCGGTAATCTTTGACACACACGACTCGAAGGATTCATAACGAGTAGCAATCACACACTTATTACATCGAATGTCTCAAAGAGAACTTATTACAATAATATGGCTTAAGGCCATCTAATGCGATAACAATGGAAGGCTTGGAAGATAAAGTGAGTCCATCAACTCCAGCGGCATAGCTGAGCTGCAGCGGCGACCTATCGAACCTTACTCCTCCTCGTTCGAAAAGTCTGCAACATAATACGTTGCAGCCCAAAGCAATTGACACATGGAATATGCGGCAATGTAACACAATAGAGCAATAACGGGATAATGCTACCACTACATGCATTTTGGCTGGTGCAAAGCTCTATGGTTATGGTTTCTTGATAAAGCCAATTTTTCCCTACAACAAAGGAATAAATTTTAATTTAACTATCATGGTGGTTGAAACATCATTGAGAAGGTATAACCCCAACTCAATCCCAATTAAAGTAATTAACATCCCAAAGAATATTAATTAAGAGTGATGAGATACATGTGAATACTCAAGTACTAGATACTCGAATTGTCCATATCCGGGGACACGGCTAACCATGATTAGATTGTACACTCTGCGGAGGTTTAGCACTTTTCCCCACAATACTCGATCGCCTCCGTTGATTTCTCTCGCCTTTGCATGGTGTTTGAGAAGCGGATGACCGAGGCGATCTTTCGTAAACATTAACTCTCTACTCGGGTAGACCATACCAAACCTACAAACCCTCTACCTGTGATCTACCTCTTCAAGAGCTTCACGTAACTTACTCAACTATGCTAGAGCCCATAATAGCTTGTGGCTGCACACGGAAGTTTCTAGCATGAATAATCTCGATTCCTTTGAGCACAGGTGGCGGTCCATAGGAAGATCACCACGGGTACCCCGGGATTTCAAAAAAAGCAGACAACCTTTGGGTTCCCCGGTGCCTCAATCCACCCAGATGTGTATTAAAGTTGCCACCTTAAGTTAACCATTAATTAACAATCTCACATACATCATGGATACACTCAAACCCAAACCATGTCTACGAGCATAGCATGGCAATATAAGCATAACGTAGAAGTAACTCCCAAGGGTTTGATAGTAACAGGGCAATAGGTTCTACCTCAACTACTACTTCCCAACCCACAAGTTAAGGACATCCTAACCATGCAATGTTTGAGAGTTGAAACTAATGCATAAAAACTGGGTATGAAAAAGAGTATGATCAAAGTGTTACTTGCCTTGCTGACGATCCGTGAATCCTATAGACTCGTAGTAACACGCTTCGCACTCCGGGAATTCTATCGCAAACAAACAATAGCATACATAAGCAATAAGCAAAGATGCACAAGCAAAACTTCAACTGAAAGAGGCTGACCAGAAGGTTCAACTTAAGAACTCCGGTTCACAAAAAGAATCAAACCAAAGCGAACAGCGAAACCCAAGCGGCGGAAGAAATAAGATCCGTTTACTAATCTGAACTAGGGTCAAATTTTACAGAGACAAAAACTTGTTTGAGTTGGTTATTCGGAAGAGGGTTTGAGGTGAAACTCTAGGCGCTTGAATCGCTGATTACGATAAACGAAATAAAAGTTATACTAGATCGAACATCGGATCGTAAATCGCGATCGTAATAATCGCGGAATAACTCCGATAAAAGAAAACGACGAAACGACTTAACGTAATCGAACGCTCGTTAGCGTAACCTAAACAACGAACACGTTCGATAAAGCGAGCGAGCAATGACGCTTCGCTAAATAAATAAACCGAAGAATAAAACCGATCTATAAAAAAAAGCGGAACTAGGGTTTTTTTCAAAAAAAAAAACGAAGGGTTTTCTAAAAAAACCGGCGACTAGGCAGTACCTCCCGTGAGGTCCTCCGTGGCGGGCGAGGCTCTCCGACAGCAGGTGGCGGGGCTCAACAGGGGGTGGCGCGGGAGGCAAGGCGGCGGCTAAAAGGCGGTGGCGGCGGCTCGGCGGGGCTGGCGGGCGGCTGACTCGGCTCGGGCGGCGAGGCGGCGGCGCGGTGGTGGTGAGGCGGCGGGCGGCGGTATTTATTAGGAGGGGCGGCTCGGCTTGGGGAAGGGGGCGCCGGGGAGAATCCGGCTGGACTCCCCTCGGCGTCGTGCTTGGCCTGGCCGGTGAGGAGGCGGCGTGGGCCCGGCCTGGCCGACCTTGGGCCTGGTCAGGCGTGAGTAGAAAGTTTTTTTAAATAATTCCACCGGGACTTAGAAAAATCCTAGAAAATAAATAAAAATCGAAAAATGCCAAAATAAGTTTTCACCGTCTAAATGAAATATTTAGAACGAGATGAACTTTCTCTTGGCCCCTAAAATGCGATTTTTAAAACATGCAATTTTTTTCTAGGGCAAATAAAATTCCAAATAAAATCAAATAAAAGCCAAATAATGATTTTAACATTTTTGCTCCGATATTTCAATTATTTTGGAGAAGTCATATTATCTCCCCTCATTTATTATTTTAAAATGAAATATTTTCCGGAGAGAGAGTAGTTAAAATCGAAAATCCTGCTATTTGATAAAATTCAAATATGAAAATCGGAAAATCCCCAACTCTCTCCGAGGGTCCTTGAGTTGCTTAGGATTTCGAAGATGCAAAACGAAGATGCAATAAAATATGATATGCATAGATGACCTATGTATAACATTCCAAATTGAAAATTTGGGATGTTACAAACATACTCTTGAACCGGTATTACTGCTTTGCAGATTGCATCATGGCCAAGCAAGTGTATGAGTGTAACTGGGTCCCTTCTTGAGTGACTGAAACTCAACTGGATAACTTAGTCCGCTTTTGGCGCTTTAGGCAAAAAAAGGCGTCATTCAATGGAGGGTCCACTGGTCCTGAGAGTCCTCCAGAACCCAAGGATGGAGAGGTTGTTGTTTTTCTTGACCACTTAGCACAGGGGCTTCGATCCGCTTTCGGTTCAAAGTTTTATCGTGATGTCTTGGCCAACTTCCAAGCTGCGTCCACAAGATATTGGCCCCAACTCCATAACCAATATCTGTCACTTTCAAGTGCTCTCGTGAGGTGTTCTTTCAAGAGGAGCCCACAGTTGAATTATTCGAGATTGCTTCCATCTAAACCGGCCAAGCTGAATTTTCTCGATGGTCCCAACATGAGTTGGGTGGTATGGCGATTGATTCGTAAGCGGAAGAGGTCACTTATCCTCATGCCAAACTGCAGCCATCCCAAAGAGTGGAATGCAACATGGTTTTTCTTGCAAAGATACCTCCCCGAGGGAGAAAACCCTTTACCGAGTTACCGTCCGGGCGGCTAAGCAACACACATCCCCTCCCTCGGAGAGTATTTGCTAAGGAAAGAAGCAAATATGCCCTCAACTATCCAAGCTCCGGGCCTTCATGGCCAGCAGGTTAACGAGAGTTGATCTCGCTCGTTCTTTGGATTTCTTGGAGTATCGCCCTTAAGCACTGCGCTCGGTTTGATGTGCAAATACGAGAAGATGTAAAAGACCCTCTACGGCATATTGAGATCCAAATGACCGATGATGAAGTTCTTGAGGCTGTTAAGATGTTAAGCGAACCAAGGCTGCTTGCGCCCAAACCGGCACAGCTCCCTTTTACGCCATTAACAAACCCCGGTGTAAGACTAAGTATCTTATGCTTTTATAAAAATCTGACTATATTTAAATACTCTTTGTTGATATTAACATCTTTCAAACAGGGTGATGATCCATTTTGGAGCAGAAAAACTCCACAAGAGAAACCGGAGAAAATAATCCGGCCCAAGACAAGAGTTGTGAAGAAAACAGCCAATAGAAAGAAAACCACTGCCTCCTCCGATCCACCAGCTGACGATGATGTGGGTAATCCGGATTTTGAGGTAGAACTTGACTCACTTGGTTTATTTTTCACACGCCTTATTGATAATGATTATTGCCAGGATGATGTTGAAGCTAGTCATGCTGATGTTGTAGAGGTAATCGCTCTTTCTTCCGATTCAAACCCTTTACCTTCAGTCAAAATCCATCGGGCAAACCGGAAAGTTAAATTTTCTCATCCTCTTGCTTACTTGGATCGAAACTTTCTTATGAAGACACAACAGCATGAAGCTCGTCGTGCAACCCGGCACAGCGGCTAGGTAGTCACCTCCACTGGTTTACCCAGACGATCCGGTTCGGAAACATCGTTCGAAGGTCTCTAACTGTTTCGTCGATGCTTATCCTAAAGCGGGTTGCATTAAATCAACCTCTTAATCCATCTCCGACTCGATTATCGGTGACTTCTCATTCTTCCTCTGGCGAGTCAGCGGGCACCCAACTCCCACCTCTCAAGACGGTGCTTGGGTGAGCCATATTCACGATAATCTTGTTTGAAATACCACTTTCAATATTCATTGGACTGATCCGTCTTTTTTCCTTTCGAGGGGCCAAGCCTAGGCCAAGCAAGAAAGCTTGCCTGGGCAGGCGGCAGAAGGCGATGCTCTGAACCGACCAATACACGCAATCACGAAGAACACATCCGAGGATGATATGCTGAACGACCCACCATTGCAAGATCATGATATTACTGTTGAAGAGGCATATGTTGATGCCACCGGCCCTTCAAATCAACCTACGAGTCCCTGCTCAAACTGACAAAACAGCGAGTCCATCAAAGCATACGGATAAACCGGCGTAATTCCCCAGTAAATCGGGCGAAGCCAAGGATGACGATGTCGTTATTCGCTTTGGCCATTCCGAACCGAGCAACCCAATCGCCTTGTCAAGCACACGCAAAGGATGAATTTCACTGCCTTTGGTAAAGGCAAGTGGAATACCGATTTGGCAACCTATGCCGCTTTGAATCCCAAGATCTTCATTAGGCTATCTGAACCGGTTATATACTAGTCGTGATTATGAAGCCGGTCTAGTAAATATGATGAAAGACAAATATGAGGTAAATTCCATATGATTCTCTGCTTGTATACTTCAATCTGTCAACTCTAATAGCCCCCAAGTGACGGTTTGAAGATGTGAACTTAAACCGGGACTTCTCAATATAATCCTGAGCTGCACTTTTGGGAAAGTAGCCCCCAAGGGCCGGCTCAACTTAATGTAGTTAAACCGGGACTTTTATACCATAAGAAATCCAGTATCCCTTAAGGACAAAGCAAATAGGCATTAGCCCCCAAGTGCCAAACTGAATACTTGTATTGAGCTTGGGACTTTATATTGAACTTGTAGGATGAAAAGCAAATATGCATTAGCCCCCAAGTATCAAGGGCATAACTTGTTATGGGGTTGGTACTTCAATTTTGCTCCTTAATCTTTATCAAATACTTATCTGCATGTAGCCTGATCTGAGCAAGAAAGAAAACCAAATCACTGACCTTCAAGAAATTCTGAAAACCCAACAAGCTGAAACCTCCAAAGCAAAGGATGAATTAACCAGCGCTTTAAGCGTCATGGAAAAGCTTAAAGAAGGTTTCAACAAGGAGCGGTAGTTGGGCCCTTTGAAAAGGCCGCTTTAACTCAACGGCTAGAAAATCTTTGAAGCTGCCCTCAAACCGGTAGTGGATGAACTGACCCGATGTAAAGCTGCAAGTGCATGCCATGACCTGCCTTGTTGTCTTTGGTAAGCCTCTTTTCATTTACGACATAATGAAGCTTTCTCATGCAATTTCCGGTTTATTAACCCTTTCAACGATATAGGGACACGTATTGGCCACTTGGGATCGAGATGTGAGGAAGAAAGCTAAAGCCTCTTATACATTGATAGAGCAACTCTATCTTTGGTCTTGTGACAGATCATCAACCTTGCTTCTCATAACAACCCGGCACCGACCTTGATCCGAGGACACCACGAAAAGATTGCCAATGCTTCCTGCCGGTTTGAAGAATTAAAGAAATCTGCTGCTAGAACCGGTGCCATAAACGCCTTAATCCGGGCCAAAGCATGGGTGCGGATTTTGATCTGATGAAGCGGCCCCAGGCTTCACTAGCTTGAAGGAAGACGGGACAGAATTCAGCGAAGAGGATCTTTGAGCTATAAACCAGGAAGTGCGCCCTTTGGCTTGTCAGCTGGTTGAAGAGGCAAATCTGTCTCACTATCAAGCCCAGTATGATGGAGAGAATAAACGAGTGTCTGCCCCGATTCCTGAAGTGGAAAACCTTATACCTCCAATCCGTAAGCATACTTACGCTCCTGATATTGAACCGTCATTGCTGATCAATGACGAAGCTATATTCCAAGCATTAATGGGAATCGATCGACAATTATTAATTCCAGCCCATTGGGTAGGGAATCGAAGCTGAAGCGGCCTTGAGATGACCCGCAGCCATCGAATGGCCAGCAACCAAGCATGAACCGGAGGCTGGTTTACATTACTGCTTCCTTATGTTATGCAGAAAAAACAATTATCTTATCTGGGCACCGTGTTGCCTTGTAATAGACTAGCTGCCACACTTTGTGCTGATATGCCTTCGTGCATATTTATTGCAACTTATGCTTTTGTTGAATCATCAACTTTAAAGCATTATCTGCTGACAAAAAGCTTAAAAGCGCCATTGTGATTGTATCACCAGCGGGTCATCATATCCATGTATATGAATTTAAAGATAATACCTTAAATTAAACATATCACAAAATATGGGAATATATGATACCTGCCATCGTAGGGCATGAAGTTGGCTGTGCCAATCTTGAAGCGGAGTTGTAAAAAACCTGCACTGCTGAAGGAGAAAATAGCTCATGTGTATATAGGGTCGGTTTACCAGGTAAACCGTTCCGGGTTAAGATGAACACCGGTGTTACTCCATAATAGGATGTTTATCAAAAAACAAACCGGGAAAAAAGTGTCTCCGGATGAAAAACAAACCATGTCCCGTCAACTGGCAGTCAAAATCGGTTTAATTATTGTCGGTTTAAGAACACAACAAGAGAAATATACAAAAAGATAAACAAATTTCAAGCAAAGGCAAAGAAAAAAAATTGCGAAAAGAGGCTGTTCGAGCCGATCAAGTGGCATTACCATGGTCAGACACGACCAAGCCCCCAATAGGCGTAGCTATGGTTCATGTCGCCAGGTCCCCAAATGATGCAGTGGCATTACGCCGATCAAGAGGTGTAGCGATGGTTCGGGTTCGACCAAAGCCCCCTAGTGATTTCTGTGGCCTTAGGCCGATCAAGAGGCGTGACTAGTTCAGACGTGACCAAGTCCCCAAGTGATCTTGTGGCTTTTGCCTATCAAAAGGTGTTGCATTGGTTCGGACACGACCAAGCCCCCAAGTGATTCTGTGGCCTTAGGCCGATCAAGAGGCGTGACTGGTTCAAAGTGACCAAGTCCCCAAGTGATCTCGTGGCTTTCGCCTATCAAAAGGTGTTGCATTGGTTCGGATACGACCAAGCCCCCAAGTGACATGATATAAAGCTTTGTTAAAAAACTAACTCAAGGGGTAAACCGGAGACCGCTTTAAGATAAAAACTCCATGTAACCACTCATGATGTAAAAATAACGAGAGACCCGCTTTAGCTAAGGCTCCGGTTTATTGTATTGATCATAATATATACATTATCATAATATGTACATAAGTAGAGCCTATGGCTCCAAGTATAGTAGGGCGAAGATGAGCTATGTTCCATGGCCTGTTGGTCTCCTCCTCTGATGTAATACGTGAGTCTTTATGCTCTCGAATATCAATCGAGATAATGCGACCCGTTGTGCGATTCTTCGCGACCATGAAAGGTCCCTCCCAAGGTGGGTATAGCTTGTGCATATCGATGCGGTCTTGGATGAGCCGGAGCACCAAATCTCCTTCTTGAAAGGTTCTAGTTCTAACTTCGGCGACCGTGATAGCGGCGAAGATCCTGTTGGTAAATCGCCCGACCGGGCAGCTGCAATGTCACGCTCCTCATCCAACAGGTCCAAAGCGTCTTGCCGAGCTACCTCATTATGCCTTCAACATAAGCTGCTACACGAGGCGAATCATGACGGATATCACTGGGGAGAACCGCCTCCGCTCCGTAGACCATGAAGAACGGCGTGTATCATGTCGATCTGTTGGGTGTAGTATTGATGCTCCATAACACAGATGGTAATTCCTCAACCCAACAACCCGGCGTCCGGCGAAAGGGACCATAAGCGGGGTTTGATGCCTCGTAAGATCTCTGGTTAGCTCTCTGCTTGGCCATTGGACTGTGGGTGAGCCACTGATGAAACGTCAAGCCGGATATGCTCACGTTCACAGAACTCCTTCATAGCACCCTTAGACAGATTGGTACCATTATCCATAATGACACTGTGTGGAAAACCAAACCGGAAAATAACCTTTTTAATGAATTGAACCGCCGTGGCTGCATCACACTTGCTGACGGGCTCCGCTTCCACCCACTTTGTAAATTTGTCAACCGCCACCAAGAGGTGGGTCTTCTTGTTCTTGGACCGTTTAAAAGGCCCAACCATATCCAGCCCCCAAGTCGCAAACGGCCAAGTAATTGGAATCATCCTCAATTCTTGAGCCGGTACATGAGTGTGTCTTGAGAACTTCTGACAGCCGTCACATCGCCTAACCAGGTCCTCCGCATCAGCATGAGCAGTCAACCAATAGATACCGTGACGAAACACCTTAGCCACTAGAGACTTTGAACCGGCGTGGTGACCACAATCTCCTTCGTGGATTTCACGCAAGATTTCACAACCTTCCTCTGGCGGCACACAACGTTGAAACGCTCCTGACACACTGCAATGATGCAACTCGCCATTGACGATAGTCATGGACTTGGATCACCGGATTATCTGCCTGGCCAGCGTCTCATCCTCTAGTAACTCGCCCCGGTTCATATACACAAGATAAGGAACCGTCCAATCCGGAATGACATGTAGAGCCGCCACCAACTGAGCCTCCGGATCAGGAATAGCCAAATCTTCTTCGCTAGGGAGTTTGACCGACGGGTTATGCAGGACATCCAAGAAGACATTAGGCGGGACAAGTTTATGCTGAGAGCCCAACCGACTTAAAGCATCTGCCGCTTCATTCTTCCGTCTGTCCACGTGATCCACCTGATACCCCTTGAAGTGGCCTGCAATAATATCCACCTCACGACGGTATGCTGCCATGAGCGGGTCCTTAGAATCCCAAGTACGGACACTGTTGGGCCACCAGTCCGAGTCACCAAGCACTTAACTCGTGAGATTCATCTCCTTAGCCATCCGGAGACCATGGAGTAAAGCTTAGACTCTGCTGCATTGTTAGTACAAAGGGAACATTAAGCGGAGAACGTAACAAAACTTATCACCTCGTGGGGAAGTTAATACGACTCCAGCCCCCGAGCCCTCCAATTGCCTGGACCCATCAAAATGAATAGTCCAATAGGTGTAATCCGGCTTTTCTTCAGGTGCTTGTAACTCCGTCCAATCATTGATGAAATCTACAAGTGCTTGAGATTTAATCATCGTCCGAGGCACGTATTTTAAACCGTGCGGCCCAAGCTCTATAGCCCACTTGGCAATCCGGACACTTGCCTCCCTGTTTTGAATTATATCTCCCAAAGGAGCAGAGCTGACCACTGTGATGGGATGCCCCTGAAAGTATTGCTTAAGCTTCCGGCTTGCCACAAAAACTCCGTACACCAGCTTCTGCCAATGCGGGTATCTTTGCTTGGACTCAATAAGCACCTCACCGATATAGTAAACCGGACGTTGAACCGGATATTCCTTGCCCGCCTCCTTGCGCTCCACCATGATAGCTACGCTGACTGCACGAGCATTAGCTGCCACATATAGTAGCAATGGTTCCTTGTCAATTGGAAGCGGCAAACGAATGGATTGGATTAGCTGCCGCTTTAAATCCTCCAATGCTTTATCAGCAGCCAGACTCCAGACAAAGGGATCTGCTTTCTTCAGCATCTGATACAAATGGATCGCCTTCTCCCCGAGGTGGCTGATAAACTGGTTCAACGCGGCAATCCGGCCTACCAAGTGCTGGACATCATTGATACATTTCGGTTTAGCCAGGGAGGTGATAGCTGTAATCTTCTCCGGATTAGCCTCAATTCCCCTGTTGGACACCAGAAAACCCAATAACTTGCCCGCTGGCACACCAAAAACACACTTGGCCGGGTTGAGCATCATCTTGTATGTCCATAGGTTATCAAAGGTTTCCTTTAGATCATCAACCAGAGTCTCCTTCTCCCTTGACTTAACCACAACTAAACCATGAAAGTGCGCGTTGCCGCACCCGTCCATCTTCAGGAAGGTTGACATGTATTATTTGAGAAAGCAGGATGATATCTAACTGTAAAGATAATTACCCCCATAAATATGTTAACATCACAGTCCATGATGCACTGAATATTTTATAAAATGGATCGTATCAACTAATATGAAAGCACGTAATATGATATTATAAGATAACCATTCTCAATGAAGACGGTATTATGCTCCAATTAATGCATTCACAAAAAACTTTTTGATTATTACTTGATCAACACATACGAGGATGATTTACGAGTACACACAACTCTTTACAACCATTAAGGATTATACAATGTCAAGACGTTATAAACTCTCACAAACTCTATTAAGGTAGTAGACATTCATATAACAAGACACCAACCTCGATTATTATAGTTGAGCACACATAGGCTGCCATTTGTGGCTTGCAAAATGGATTACGATGCCAACCGGATGTCCCTAGTTATGATTACGTCACACTTCCTCCATGAGGGTGTAGCAGTTTATCACATTGTCATCATCATTTGAGTCGAGTTAGTTGTTAACTGCGTTTGGATTTACGATGATCCCGCAGCCTTCCTCCGGGCTGAAGCTGTTTTCGGTGAAGTGAGGTCTTAGGTTTCAAATTGCTGGGCCTACATAGAGCGTAATCACGAAAGCATCATGCCAGCGGCCCGAAAGTTGGAGACCGAAGGCGACAATGTTGCTCACGTAAGGAAGATTATAGGCAGATGTTCCCGGTTCTTACCTAGTTCTGCAGGTCCTCCACTTTGAGCGTCAATCGTAGTCGACATGTGGTTGACCCCAAGGCGATTTCTTGAGTACAACACATCCTTCACCTCACCGGTGTGTGCGGCAAAATACCCACATTGTAGTGATATTTGATTAGTTTCTTTGTAATCGCATCTATATCCAACAATTCTGAATGTACAATGTGTAGTGAATTGGAGAGGGCATGTTGCATACCGACGATGGGAGATATTTTGTGAAGGATCCTACCCTTTTGGCGTTAAGCCTAGTTGTTAATGATTTGCAAAGCTTTTCTGTAATTTCTTTAACCTGCATAAACAAGGTCAATATTTTTTAACAGAACATATTAACAACCAAAATAATAAAGAGCTAGTAAAGCTACTAAAGACGAAGCAAGTAAATTGAAGGAACAATAATAATCTTTGTTATCAGCCTATCTTTGAGAGCTTTAACTCCCGGTTGCTGCTCAGCCTTTCTCAAGTTCATTATTCCCTGCAATGCTGAACACTGGACAACACAAAATATTGGTGTTGAGCGAGATATTACCGATTCACAAGATTATAAGAGAGCTAAGAAGTCGGGCAATCGATCTTAAAAGGAGAAGAAACCTCTTGTGTGTGATCTTTTGTTCTTTGGCCCTTGGCCTCGGCCTTTTCTTTTCTCGATCTCCTTTCGGATCCCCATGTAAATAATTTTGCTTACTAATCTAATCGAATGGCGTAGAGAGCGCCGCCTTAACCCTTAAGCCTAAAAAGACGGGCAAGGTTCATGCTCTTTCCGCAACACTAATGGATGAGAAGCTATTGCTCTTTGTGAACTGCCAATGAGGCCTCGAGATATAGTGGCCATCTAAGGCGGTTGCACAATCTAGTGCTACTGAGGCCTCTGTCACCTCTTGAAAGCTCTAGAAAAAATAACAATGCAAATTTTCGTATGTTAAATATTTTCACATTTGGACAGAACCTTAACATGTTCAGGTTTTGCCTCCATCTAGAACAGATCGATTACACTCTTTTTTGCATTTCACTATATTGTTCTAAGCAACCTCGTCAGATACAAAGAAAAGGAATACCATGCCATGAATGACAATGAAATGCCCTAAATATATGGATAACAAAGCATGAACATATGAGATATGGCGTTACACTTGAACTAATTATCTGGTGGCAGCCATCGTGAATTTTGAGGTTAAGAATTCCATGGAGCAATATATAAGCCTACAAAATTTTCCAATATTGGTTGACCACTATCTGTTGAAAATTGTGATTGGGAAAGACATTAACACAGTGAAATCATAGGGTTCAAGAGGGGATTGTAGGGGAGGGGGAAGCGGAGGGGAATTTGCATCAAAGATGAAGATATAGGAAACCTAACCGATAAGCATAGGTGCTCCACGTGATGCTGCCGGAATAGGGCTGGAAAAAAAGCTCGAAGCTCGTGAGCTAAACAAGTAGCTCGTGATTCGGCTCGAATCGACTCAAACTCGAAGAATAACGAGTCGAGCCGAGCTTTAGTTTAAGATCGTTTATAGACCAAGTTAAACAAGCCAATCTCACGAGTACTCGTGTAACTCGTTAGGCTCGATACAATAGATCAGCCACTCCCAATACAAAGAAAGATCAGCCACTAAACAACCTACGTCCCAAGCGCACAACCCAAGGCCCAACTGTTGAAGGCCCAGCCGCCCAGGAGACTCGTGCGTTACAACGAAATTACAATTGTTTAGTGATATATATGTTTAATATATACATAATCATTTTTATCATATGTGAGGGCTTTATGTTTATATCTTTAACAAGCTTAACAAGCTAAACGAGCCAGCTCGCGAGTTATATGAGTCGAGCCAATCTTGGGTTTGAGCTCGTTATAGTAACGAGTCGAGTCGAGCTAGCTCGTTAACGAAACAAGCTCTAGTGAGTCGAGCCGAGCTGGCTTGACTCGACTCGAATTCCAGCCCTGTGCCGGAATATGAAGTGATATGGGAGAGCGCATGTATTTCGAACATATATACAGCACACAAACTCAAAGGTCAAGCGAATGTAAATTGACCTCCATTAATTTCAATGAGGTCGGAGAGACTTCAATCGACAATGGCGGTCGCAGCGACGCCATTGACCTGCCACATCACCGCGATGAATCGCTATCGATCGGCCGCTTCGCCTCGATCTGCATCGCCACCGTAAGGGCATCTCTCTTATGTCATTGCCTAGGTCTTTTTTTTTCCTCGTGAATGAACAAGCCTTGGTGAAGGCGAGTTCTAGGGCCCGATCAAACAAGAGCCAAGATTCATGGAGTGACTTCGCCCAATAAACAAGAAATGGCCTAGGTAAGTCTGCAGAGTAGCGGCCCAACAGACTCCAGATGAGGCCCAGAGACGTGAAAACGTTGTGAGGAGCCGTAGCTCGACGCGTTATACTGTTTTGTAATATCATCCACATAGGCATGCACGTTGCGGCCGATCTGCTTATGAAGGCAGTGCAATTACACACCGTTGATAAGTTGTTCAGGCACTCTTGAGCCCAAAGGGCATAGATACATAGCGAAGGCTCCAAAGGGAGTTATGAAAGCCGTCTTCTCCTGGTCCTTAACTGCCATCTTGATCTGATGATAACCAGAATATGCACGCAGAAAACTCAAACGCACACAACCCGTCGTAGCATCAATAATCTGATCAATGCGGGGGAGGGCAAAAGGATCTGCTGGACAAGCTTTGTTAAGATCTGTGTAATCCACACACATGCGCCAGTGCCATTTTCTTAAGGACCAAAGACCGGATTAGCCATCCATTCGTGATGGAACACTTCAACAATAAAGCCAGCCGCTAAGAGCATGGCCACTTCCTCTCCAATAGCTTTGCGCCTTTCTTCGTTGAACCGGTGGAGAAAGCGCTTCACCGGTTTGTACTTAGGATCAACATTAAGAGTGTGCTCAAGAAGTTCCCTCGGTACACCGGCATGTCGAAGGCTTCCATGCAAAATGTCCCGGTTCTCACGGATGAACTTCGATGAGCGCTTTCCTATTTTGGATCCAAGTTGGCGCTGATACTAAACTGCTTGGACGAATCGCCAGGTACAAAGTCAACAAGCTTAGTCTCAGCTGCCGATTTGAACTTTAAAGCCAGATCATGCTCTGTGGTTGGTTTCTTCAACGGAGTCATGTCCGCCGGATCAACATTATCCTTGTAGTACTTCAACTCTTCCGTGGCACAAACCAACTCTGCATAGGCCGCATCACTTTCTTCGCACTACAAGGCAATCTTGCGGCTTCCATGAACGGTTATGGTCCCCTTGTGACCCGGCATCTTGAGCTGCAGATAAATATAACAGGGTCGTGCCATAAACTTGGCATAAGCCGGCCGCCCAAATAAAGCGTGGTATGGGCTCTGGATCTTAACCACCTCAAAGACCAATATTTTTGACCTGGAATCATGATCATCTCCAAAGGCCACCTCCAGAGCTATCTTGCCAGCAGGATATGCAGACTTACCAGGTACCACACCATGGAATACCATGTTGGACGGTTTAAGATTCTTGTCTGTTAGGCCCATACGACGGAAGGTCTCATAGTACAAGATATTAATGCTGCTTCCTCCATCCATGAGCACCTTGGTGAACTTATAACCTCCCACCTGAGGTGCCACCACCAACGCCGACTGACCCGGATTGTCCACCCGGGGAGGGTGATCCTCTCTGCTCCATACGATTGGTTGTTCGGACCAGCGTAAATAACGAGGTACGGCCGGTTCAATGTAATTCTTGCCGCTTGTGAAGCTTCGATCTCGCTTGTCTAAGCTAGTGGTGAATACATGATACCGCCCCGCTATTCACCGCTTTGGATGGCTCGATAGCCCATTGCTGCTCTTTGGTTGTAACCACCTGGCGATTCGATTGTTTTGATTATTATGTCCACCACAGATCTCCATTGAAGCCTGAACGGCATTTCCTCCACCGTGACCGGCCCATGGAATCCGGATCCTGAGCCGCCCTGCTCCGTGATCATACCGAAGGCATTAGAATTTTTGAACTCCTGCATAATATAGCAATCCTTCCAAAGGTGGGTGGTGGCGCCTCCTTCGTCCCATGCTTTGGACAGGGCTGATTTAATAGATAGGTCAGCGGTCCGGGTTGGGGTTTGGAGCTCCGCCGATTCGGCGGTTTACCCTTCCGTCAGCCGGGCCCCGGTCCTCACAGACTAGTATTAGCAACGAAATCCATGTTGCCATCCGCTTTACGCTTGCCTCCGTTACCATGACCTGCAGCGTTGTGTTGCTGCCCTTGAGTTGCTATTCTTCTTTCCCTTCCTGTCTTGTCATCATCGGACTCGGGATCCTTGGTACCATCGTAATCAGCATACTTCACTAACTTAGCAGTCATGAGGGTCCCCATATCGTTACAATGGCGCTTCATCCGTCCTAATTTCAACTTCAGAGGTTTAAACCGGCAGTTGCTTTCTAAAGTTATAACCGCGGAATTGGCGTTGATACGGTCGGATGAGTGCAGGATTTCCGAAACTCGGCGTACCCAGCGGGTTGTTGACTCTCCTTCCTCCTGGACACAGGCCGCTAAGTCTACTATCGACATGGGCTACTTACATGTATCCTTGAAATTCTGGATAAACCGGGCTGCGAATCGGGCCCATGAACTGATAGAATTGGTGGTAAGCTCTTTAACCAAATTCGGCTGTCCTTCAAGCATCATGGTGAAATAATTTGCACATGCCGCTTCATCTACGTCAAGCATCTCCATGGCCATCTCATAGCTCTCTACCCATGTTTCCGGAGACAAATCGGCTATGTAATTGGGCACCTTGCGCGGGCCCTTGAAATCCTTGGGCAAACGCACATTGTGTAAAGCGGGGACGAGACAAGGCACTCCCAAAGAACTAGAAGTGACTCCTGGCTCGATCGAGGTGGTTGGACGAATCGGCGTGGTGACGAGCAGGCCTCATCTTTGTCTTTGCTAACCTGGCGTCCTAGCGCTCGGGCCACAGTCCACCACTTCCTGAGCATCACCGCCGGGTTATGGCCACGGGCGCTTCACGGTTCCGTGCATTCTTGGACACGGCCGGTTCATCCATCCGCCATCAGTAACTCCGGCTTGGGCCGGGGTGGAATGAATTCGTCACGATCGTATGAATACGCTTCCTATTGAATCAAGGCCGTTCGAAGAAGCTCCTTAATCCGTAGCGTTTCCACGCTGCGGAGAATCACCTTCAATTGGGATGGCCTCCGATCGTGAAGCAGCGGCGACAAGATTATCCATTGATTGGAATAATGACCGGAGGTGTCCGGACAGCCGAGGCACAACATTGTTCTGCCGAGGCGGCTCCATCGCGAGGCTGAACGGCGCATCCGCCCAGTGCCTCCGCCCGGTTTAGCTACGGCGGGTTACTAGTCCTCTGCTCCTGGGGTGTTAAAGAGGTTTCAAGCGCCGAAACCGTCGGCAGCGAGACCGGTGCTTCCTTTTCAGACTTCATGTGATGTGTTACGGTCCGGCATAAGCCTATAGGCTGCGCATCCAAAGCGGTCGCTCTGCGGCCATCCTGTTGTTCTCGGCTGCCAGTCGGCCTTGGCACGAGTGATCTGTTCCCTCACCTTTGCAATTTCCACGTTGTGGGCGTCACGATCCATGGGTTAGCCTCCGCCATAAGCACGCCAACGCATCAAACAGATCGAGATAAGACTTGAGCGGCGGCGCCGTGAAGCCTCCTGTTTTGCCGCCGCCATTGGTTGATGCGGAGAACATTGCTCATGCCGATCAAGAGTGGATCGCCGCTGTGTACCGCCATGAATATTCCAACCCGGTTGGGCAGATCGAGAGGGTCCGGAATCGCCACCATCGGAACAGCCCCAATCCGGCCGTCAGTAGGCGATACAATGATTCGGTTTCTCGGCCGAGGACTCGTCGGCCGAATAAACGGCGATCTTGCTACCAGATGCTGATCCATCCTCATATTCTCCTCCGTGGATGACTCCCACGAAGGCACGGTTCACGGCCGGTTTAACCTGGGCAGATCTCGCACGCTGAGCCATTTCGGACGAGGTCGGTGCAGATGTCCCTCGAGGGCCCGGTTCACCGATCTTGCCAATGAAGACGTGTATGCCACCAAAGGGGCGGTACCCGTACTCAATCGAGTCGGCCTCGGGGCCCCACTGAATCGTCGATGTAGAGCTTGCCATGACGACTCTTGGTCATCCGCCCATGGCGTAACCCTTGAGTCCTTCGAAGTTGCCCTCCAAGAACTTGAAACCATCATGCGATAGCCCCACGGTGGGCGCCAACTGTTGTGGTTTTGTCACGGCAGATGTCCTCATGAAATGACTCAGTCGTGGAGCCATCGCTACGGGTTAGCTTGAAGGGGTTAAAGCGGACACAAGGGCATAAGAGAGTTTATACTAGTTCAGCCCCTTCGATGAAGGTAAAAGCCTACATCTAGTTGTGATGGAATTGATGGGGGTTTCGATGACTAGGGAGCAAACAGGCTTCGCCTAAGTCTCGAGTTGTTGTCTCTGTCCTGAACCGCCGCCGGGTCGTCCCCTTATATACACGGGTGACGCCCGTCGGTATGCAGAGTCCCGAGACCGGCTCATAGACGTGTCCGGTTCGGTCTCTAGTATTTCTAACTTACAATACAAGTTACATACTAATGTCGATTCACGGCTACAAGCCTAAAACCGGTTCTGGGCCTTGGGCCCTTATAGAATATCCTCACGGGCTTCAAGCATACTTGACTACTGGTGAAGTTAACCCGGCCTCTCCTGGCCGGTTTACGCCCAGTAGTAATATCCCCAACAGTTCCCTTGTTAGTAACCACCTAGTGCATGCAGCCACAACAAACACTTCTCTTTTTTTACACAAGCCACAAATATGTAGCCACCTAGCTAGAAGAGAGGAACCAGCGGCAATGACCATCGCTGCATCCGTGGCGGCTAGCATGCAAGAAAGCTACTCGGTTAGTGCATCGTGGCAGACGCATCGGTGCATGCAGGCTCGGTCGGTGCATGCAGGCTCGGTCGGCGCATCGTGGCATTGTGGCATTGGCGCATGCAAGCTCGATCGACGCATGTAGGCAGTCTTTGCTGGATGCATGCATAGGAGGCTTCTATCCTGGCAGCGCGCGCAGGTGTTTAATGCAAGGGACGGCCCAACGAAACCACGACCCAACGGTCCAACAGCGACACCACCCAACGCGGCCCCACTTGTCAGGTCCAACGGACGACACAGTCCAGCGCGGCCCCACTCGTCAGATTTAACGGTCAAGCCTTTGACCCGACAGCAACGTCCGTTGTGACCAGTTCTGAGGGTTTCTGGTAAGGGAGTGGGGAAATCGAGCAAAAGTTAAGAGCGCGGGGATGAATGAGTAGAGCTAAGGAACCAGGGGCACAGATGTAAAAAACCCTTAAAACAATGTGGAATAGTTTCACAACTCACGCCACCTGGAACACCACAGTGTAATGGTGTGTCCAAACGTCGTAACCATACTTTATTAGATATGGTGTGTTATATGATGTCTCTTACCGATTTGCCACTATCGTTTTGGGGTTATGCATTAGAGATAGCTGCGTTCACATTAAATAGGGCACCGTCTGAATTCGTTGAGATGACACCGTATGAACTGTTGTTTGGCAAGAAACCTAAACTGTCGTTTCTTAAAAGTTTTGGGATGCTACGCTTATGTCAAAAGGCTTGAACCTAATAAGCTCGAACCCAAAGCGGAGAAGTGTGTCTTCATAGGATACCCGAAAGAAACTATTGGGTATACCTTCTACCACATATTCGAAGGCAAAATCTTTGTTGCTAAGAATGGGTCCTTTCTAGAGAAGGAGTTTCTCTCGAAAGAAGTGAGTGGGAGGAAAGTAGAACTTGATGAGGTAGTTGTACCTTCTCTCGAATTGGAAAGTAGTACATCGGAGAAAGTCGTTCCGTCAAGCCTACACCAACCGGAGAGGAAGCAAATGATGATGATCATGAAACTTGGATCAAGTTACTCATCAACCTCAGAGGGTCGGACGGAACACGTTCCGCACCAGAGTGGTATGGCAATCCTGTCCTGGAAGTCATGTTGTTGGACAATAGCAAACCTATGAACTATGATGAGCCCAGATTCCAAAAAATGGATTGAGGCCATGAAATCTGAGATAGGATCCATATATGAGAACAAAGTGTGGACTTTGGTGGATTTGCCCGATGATCAGCAAGCCATAAATAATAAATGGATCTTTAAGAGGAAGACGGACGCTGACGGTAATATCACTGTCTACAAGGTCAACTTGTTGCAAAAGGTTTTCGACAAGTTCAAGGGGTTGACTACGATGACACTTTCTCACCTGTAGCGATGTTTAAGTCTGTCCGAATCATGTTAGCAATTGCCGCATTTTATGATTATGAAATCTGGCAAATGGATGTCAAAAACTTGCATTCCTTAATGGGTTTCTTGAGGAAGAGTTGTATATGATGCAACTGGAAGTTTTTGTCGATTCTAAAGGTGCTAACAAAGTGTGCAAGCTCCAGCGATCCATCTATGGACTGGTGCAAGCATCTCGGAGTTGGAATATATGCTTTGATGAGGTGATCAAAGCATATGGTTTTATACAGACTTATGGTGAAGCATGTATTTACAAGAAAGTGAGTGGGAGCTCTGTAGCATTTCTGATATTATGTGTGGATGACATATTGTTTTTTGGAAATGATATAGAATTTTTGGGTAGCATAAAAGGATACTTGAATAAGAATTTTTCAATGAAATACCTTTGTGAAGCTACTTACATATTGGGCATCAAAATCTATAGAGATAGATCAAGACGCTTAATAGGATTTTCACAAAGCACATACCTTGACAAAGTTTTGAAGGAGTTCAAAATGGATCAGTTAAAGAAAGGGTTCTTGCCTGTAGTCAAGGTGTGAAGTTGAGTAAGACTCAAAGCCCAACCACAACAGAAGAAAGAGAGAGAATGGAAGTCATTCCCTGTGCCTCAGTCATAGGTTCTATAAAGTATGCCATGCTGTGTACCAGACATGTTGTGTGCCTTGCCATGAGTCTGGCAAGGGGGTACAATAGTGATCCAGGAGTGGATCACTGGACAACGGTCAAAATTATCCTTAGGTACCTAAAGAGGACTAAGGAAATGTTTCTCGGTTATGGAGGTTATAAAGAGTTCATCGTAAAGGGTTACGTCGATGCAAGCTTTGACACTGATCCAGATGACTCTGAGTCTCAATTTGGATACGTATTGAATGTGGGAGAAATTAGCTAGAGTAGCTCTATGCATAGCATTGTAGACATAGATATTTGCAAAGTACACACGGATCTGAATGTTGCAGACCCATTGAATAAAAACCTCTCTCACAAGCAAAACATGATCACACCTTAGAACTCTTTGGGTGTTAATCACATGGCGATGTGAACTAGATTATTGACTCTAGTGAAATCTTTGGGTGTTAATCACATGGCGATGTGAACTAGACTCTAGTGCAAGTGGGAGACTCATGGAAATATGCCCTAGAGGTAATAATAAAATGGTTATTATTATATTTCCTTAATCATGATAAAGGTTTATTATTCATGCTAGAATTGTATTGACCGAAAACTTAAATGCATGTGTGGATACATAAACAAATACCGTGTCCCTAGTAAGCCTCTACTAGACTAGCTAGTTGATCAAATATGGTTAAGGTTTCCTAACAATAGACATGAGTTGTCATTTGATAACGGGATCACATCATTAGGAGAATGATGTGATGGACAAGACCCAACCGTTAGCATAGCATATGATCGTTCAGTTTATTGCTCTGCTTTCTTAATGTCAAATGCATGTTCCTTCGACCATGAGATCATGCAACTCCCGGATACCGGAGGAATACCTTGTGTGCTATCAAACATCGCAACATAACTGGATGATCATAAAGATGCTCTACAGGTATCTCTGAAGGTGTCTGTTGAGTTGGTGTGAATCGAGATTGGGATTTGACACTCCGTGTATCGGAGAGGTATCTCTGGCCCTCTCGGTAATACACATCACAAGATTCTTTCAAAAAAAGTGACTAAGGAGTTAGTTGCAATATGATGTATTACAGAACGAGTAAAGAGACTTGCCCGTAACGAGATTGAACTAGGTATAGAGATACCGACGAGCAGATCTCGCGCATAAGTAACATACCAACAAACAAAGGGAATTACGTATGTTGTCATAAAGGTTCAACCGATAAAAGATCTTCGTGGAATATGTAGGAATATATATGGGCATCCAGGTCCCACTATTGGTTATTGACCAGGGAGGTGCCTCGGTCATGACTACATAATTCCTGAACCCGTAGGGTCGCACGCTTAACGTTCGTTGACGCTAGAGTAGTATTGGGATATTTGATGAGTGGTTACCAAATGTTGGTGGAAGTCCCGGATGAGATCCCAGACGTCACGAGGAGTCCTGGAATGGTCGAGAGGTAAAGATTTATATATGGGAACTCATATTTTGGGTTCCGAAAAAAGGTGCAGTTTTTTCGGTATTGTACCAGGAAGCTTCCAGAAGGTTCCTAAGTCCTAAGTGGGTTCACCACGACCCAACGGCTAGCATGGGCTGCGGGGAGGCGCCCTGGCCTTATTGGGCTAGGTGAACCAAGTCCTCAAAATCCCATGTGGCTAGGGAAGGCAAAAAAGGAAGGAGTCCTAGTAGAAATAGGATTGGACTTGGAGTCCAAGTCCTCTCCCCCTTAGCTGCGCCCTAGGGCTTGGAGGGGATGTTTCCCACGCCCCTCCACCTATATATAGAGGGGAGGGGAGCCCCAAGAGGATACACCAAGCCCTTGGCGCCCCTTTCTCTCCCATTACTCTGTAGTTCCACCTCCTCGTCCTGGCGACGCTTAGCGAAGCACTGTCGGTGCTCCACCACCACCATCGCCACCACGCTGTCATATTGGTTGTGATCCCATCTAATTCTCCTCTCCCGCTGGCTGGATCAAGAAGGAGAAGACATCATCGAGCCGCACGTGTGCTAAACTCGGAGGTGCTGTCCGTTCGGCACTAGATCGGTTGGATCGTGATCGGATCGCGAAGAGTACGACTACATCAACCTCGTGATAAACGCTTCCGCTTAGCAATGTACAGGGGTACGTAATGCTCTTCCCCTCTCGTAGCTATGCATCTCCATGGATAGATCTTGCGTGTGCGTAGAAATATTTTTTTGGTTTTCATGCAACGTTCCCCAACAGTTTGACCAAGTTTTAAGGAAAAAAGTATTGATGTCTACAACATCAAATTTATATCATTAGATCCACCACGAAAAGTATTTTCATATTTGTTTGTTTTGTAAATGTTAATATTTTATTCTATAATCTTGGTCAAACATACATGGTTTGATTTGCACGAAACCGGTGCACTTTATATTCTGGGACGGATGAAGTATTTATATTTAGACAACACCATTCATTTTTATGCATGACACATAGTAGTACATTATTTATTATAATACGAGATCATGATATGATACTAAAACATCACTTTCTTAATTTAATTGTACATTTTTTAAGAATACATGATGCGTACCATATTTTTATAGAAGGCGGAATTTCAAGTATAAGAGGACTACAACATGTTGCGAACAACGAGTGTAGTGCAGAATCCACATCAGGGCTAGTCCGAAGACAACCACCACTGACAACACAACTACAAAGCAAAAAAGAGTGTGTTCACTGAGCAACATTGTCGCGTCTTGACCAATGCCGGTCATCTCCGAAGACAACACCAACTCCATTGAACTTCCCTTGTCGACCCACCATCCACCCTTTGATGCCTAAAGGAGGTGGCAAGTAGATGGAGGAACTTGGTCGGTCCACTAAAGCCGTCGTCTTGGACTCACCGGCGATGACGTACATTGCGCCATTGAAGATCACCTTGAATAGTGGCGAGCATCGGAAGTAGCCCAACATGGAGCTTCAAGATTGTATCTTCAAGCAGGATGCTTCCAACAAAGTAGCGACGTTAAGACGCCGTCATCGCGCCAATTCAACACCGAACCTAGGCTTTCGCCCGAAGACAGCTAGCAATCCCGAGAGCGAGCGAGGAAGATGCCTGCACACCTTGGCGACACCTCCAAGGAGGGGAACGACACCCACGGGCGCCGGCGCCGCCAGCACTGACCGAGTATGGGCAGGAATTTCTTCCAAGTAGCCACACACCTCAACTCTTCTGACCGGACTAGGATCACACCGTCCAAGTTGACCACTCTACCATTGTCGCGGCACTTCGCCAGCATAGACGATATGCCGAGGTCCACCCAAGACATGCACAAGCAGGAGCACACAACCCAACCATCATCACCACCACAGCTAAGAACTCCACCGGGCTCCCTCCATGCCCGACTAAAAGTGCAACTATCCCTGGGTGGTTTTGGTAATTCCTAACAAAATATAGCTCATTGAGCTAATGCTATTCCAAGATAAATATTTCAGGAAAGCTCAATGTTTGGCATGGCATGGATTAGAAAGTGGACCCTTCAAATGCTAAGGACAAAAGATTGGCTCAAGCTCAAAGCACAAGACTCTACATTTTCCATTTTAGTGATCCAAGATCACATCGAGTCTATAGGAAAAGCCAATACTATTAAGAAGGGATGAGGTGTTGCTTAATGAGACTCTTGCTCAAAATGCTTAGTGATATGCTCCAAAACCCTCCACTACTTTCTCATATCCACATATGTCCTAAACCAAAAAGTCCAACTCAGCCCCACCGAAGTTTCACATCCGGAGCCACCGAGTTCAGTTGACATAGCCACTGCCAGAAACCCTAATCAATTCGGTCTCACCGATAGGGATCTCGGTCTCACCGTGATGGGGTTGCAAACTCTCTGTTTCCCTTCGTAACGTTTCGGTCAAATCGAGATGAGCGATCGGTCCCACCAAGATTGCAATGCAAACTCTCTGTTTCCTTTTCGTAACGTTTCGGTCCAACCGAGATGAGCGAATCGGTCCCACCGAGTTTGCCTGACAAACTCTCTGTTTGGCTATTACCAAAATCGGTCTCACCGAGTTTGTGTAATCGGTCTCACCGAGATTATGCCCTAACCCTAATGACATCGGTCCCACCGAGTTGACATGTCGGTCCCACCGAGAATCCTTACGTTCACATTTTGAACCAAATCGGCCCGACCGAGTTCTCTGATTCGGTCCCACCGAGTTTGGTGATTTGTGTGTAACCGTTAGATTTTGTGTGGAGGCTATATATACCCCTCCACCCACTCTTCATTCGTGGAGAGAGCCATCAGAACATGCCTACACTTCCAATACATATTTTCTGAGAGAGAACCACCTACACTTGTGTTGAGGTCAAGATATTCCATTCCAACCACATAAATCTTGATATCTAGCCTTCCCCAAGTTGCTTTCCACTCAAATCTTCTTTCTACCAAATCCAATCCTATGAGAGAGAGTTGAGTGTTGGGGAGACTATCATTTGAAGCACAAGAGCAAGGAGTTCATCATCAACACACCATTTGTTACTTCTTGGAGAGTGGTGTCTCCTAGATTGGCTAGGTGTCACTTGGGAGCCTCCGACAAGATTGTGGAGTTGAACCAAGGAGTTTGTAAGGGCAAGGAGATCGCCTACTTCGTGAAGATCTACCCTAGTGAGGCAAGTCCTTCGTGGGCGACGGCCATGGTGGGATAGACAAGGTTGCTTCTTCATGGACTGTTCGTGAGTGGAGCCCTCCGTGGACTCGCGTAACCGTTACCCTACGTGAGTTGAAGTCTCCATCAACGTGGATGTACGATAGCACCACCTATCGGAACCACGGATAAAAACTCTCCATGTCAACATTGCGTTTGCTCCCTCAAACTCATCCCTTTACCTTCATATGCAATTGTTTTACATTCCGCTGCTATACTCTTAGAATTTCATGTGTAGGTTGATTACTTGACTTGTGCTAAGTTGCTAAATCTGCCAAGAACTAAAATTGGGAAAAGGCTAGATTTTTATTTGGTCAAGTAGTCTAATCACCCCCCCTCTAGACATACTTCCGATCCTACAAGTGGTATCCGAGCTTTGGTCTCCATTTGCTTTGATTTCCATAGCTTTTGGTGGTCATAGCCTTGGTTTCACAACCTAGGAGAGTATGGCGTCTAGCGAGGGAAATTACCACCATAGAGGTCCTTACTTTGATGGCACTAATTTTGCTAGTTGGAAGCACACGATGAAAATGCATATTCTTGGACATAACCCCGCCGTTTGGGCTATTGTGTGTATTGGCTTGCAAGGTGAATTCTTTGATGGGAGAGAACCGAACCGTGAAGCTACCGCGGAAGAGTTGAAGATGCTACAATACAATGCTCAAGCTTGTGATATTCTCTTCAACGGATTGTGCCCCGAGAATTCAACAAAATCAGCCGTCTTGAGAATGCAAAGGAAATTGGGGATACTCTGATTGATATGCACGAAGGTAACGACTCCGTCAAGGAATCCAAATTGGATGTGCTTCAAAGTCAACTTGACAAGTTCAAAATGAAGGATGGTGAAGGTGTCATTTGAAATGTACTCTAGGCTTACTCTCATCACAAATGAGATTGCCGGCTTAGGAAGTGCCGAGATAACCGACAAATTCATCATCAAGAAGATCCTAAGAGCCTTGGATGGAAAATATGATACCGTGTGCACATTGATCCAAATGATGCCCAATTACAAAGATCTCAAGCCAACGGAAGTCATTGGAAGAATTGCTGCTCATGAGATGTCACTCAAGGATAAGGAAGAGCTTCACAACAAGTCAAGTGGTGCTTACAAAGCCCCATGTGATACTCCCACATCTTCAAATGAGAAACAAACCTTCAATGAAAAATTGAGCTTAATGGTGAAGAACTTCAACAAGTTCTACAAGAGTAGAAGCAAAGAAAGAAGTTCCAAATCAAGGTCCTACAATGACAAAAGATCTTACAGTCGTGGCGTAATTGCTACAATTGTGGAAGACCCGACGCTACTCCAATGAGTGTACGCCCCCCTACAAAAGAAGAGAAGATTCTCCCAAAAGAAGAAGTAGAAGAGAAGAATCACCACCAAGAGAAAGGAGGAGTAGAGATGATCGTTATGAACGAAGACCCTCTCGGAGAAGCAAGGATTCGGAAAGAAAGGAAAAGTCATCAAGGAGCTACACAAAAAGAAGACATCAAGCTCATGTTTGTGAATGGGTATCCGGCTCCGACTCCGACAATCACTCCGAAAGAAGTTATCACTCCGACTCCGAATATACTCAATATGAAGGTGTTGCCGGTCTAGCACTTGTGTCAACCAACTCCTATGACATATTTGACTCACCAAATGAAGGAATTGGAAGATGCTTCATGGCCAAAGGTCCAAAGGTAACACATCCCGAGTATGTTGATTTCAATAGTGATGAAGATGATTTGCTAGGTGATGATGATTTACTTGTTGACAACTCTAGTGATGAAAACTATGATGAAACGTCAATTAATCATGCTAATCAAGATAAAACGAATGATGATGATAAGAAGGAGATTGAGCGTCTAACTCAAGAACTAAACACTCTTAAGTTAGCTCATGAAACTACCTTGGAAAATCATCGAGAACTTTTAAAGACTCATGATAAGCTACGCTTTGAAAAGCTCAACCTTGAGCAAGAGCATGAGTTTTTAAAGGCAATCAATGATGATCTTCACAAGAAAAGTTCTTCTTACATTGCCAAGCGTTTACTCTTGTCTACTTACATCCCACAAGTTAAATCTAGCAACAAGAACAAGAAAGATTCTTCATCTAGTAGTAACAACAATCATGCTAAATCCAATGTTGATGCCTCTAGTAGTTCTCTTGATTCTACTAATGATTCTCTTAGCCAAGTTACACTTGAGCAAGAAAATAGCTTATTGAAGGGAATCATAGAGAAAGGTGTTTACAAGAGTCTTGCTTAAGTAAGCAATTTGAGGAAATTGTGCAAGCAAGGAAGACACCGGAAGAATCAAGGTGTTGGTTTTGAACGAAAGTTCAATGCCAATGGAGTTGAGTGGGAAGAAGATCAATACCCCAAGACGAAGTTTGTTCCTCAACAAGAGAAGTATGATCCTACTTCTTTCAAAGGAACACAAGCTCAAGATGATCTTCCACCACAAGACCACAAGCAAAAAGGCAAGGATAAGCTTCAAGAGGAAATTGATGCATTTGAAGAAGCACCTAAGGCCTTGGTCAAGTGGGTTCCCAAGACTACATCAAGTTCCACTTCATCAAGTACAACTATGACTCCAAGGGTTCCCATCAAGATGGTGTGGATCCAGAAGAAGAAGAACTAGAGAGTTCTTGAGGGTGACTCCGCCAACATACTTCACTCCTATAATTTTGGCGAGGACAAGTGCAAACAACTTCCATATCTTGCACTAGTTCAAGGAGTCACAAACCCTCTTGTTGGTAAGACAAGGGACAAGGTAACCTAATGACTTCATGGACATCATCGTGTGTATGCGTCACTCTATGTCTATGGATATCCTTGTTTGTTCTTTGTGGGACTAACCCATGTAGGTATTGAAAGTGCAACTCACTCCAAAGGATTGCTCCAAATGATCTTCATCAACATTGAGCATCTACATCTTCAACACCTACATGAAGTCATCATCGATAAAACCCAAGGTTAGTTCATCCCTCTTAGGGGGGATATCACATCTAGGGGGAGCTTTACTCAAATCAATGAGCTAAAACAACTCTAATGGTGTGAACACAACAATGCTTTATGTAAAAGTGGTAACCCCACTTGTGCTTAAACGATGAGTATGACTTATGATCAAATGTTCTCATTTGACTCCTAAGTCAATATACTCATATATAGATGACCTAGTCATCGTCAATTGCTTCATAGATGCTAGAGTGTTTGTGCATGCTTTGTCACATATTTCATTTGCCATTTTAATTGTGTGAGCATGTTGGATGCATATTTTACTCATTCGAGGACATCCATTTGTTGCTATGATTGTTTGGCTCTTTCTCTTTTGCCAAATGGATGGACAAGAATGCCTAAGAACACCCTCTAGCTATCTATGCTTTTCTCGTCTCAAACTCTATTCATGCTACATCACAAAGTTTGATCAAGTCAGATTCGAACCACTGTGTGTGAGGAGCACTCGGAGATCCCGATTCTTCATAGACTTAAACCTCCAAAACCTCTTTGTGCATCTTGGTCCGACCGATTCATCCTTTCGGTCCCTACCGAGTCACCAAGTTGATCTAGGGTTTTCAATCTCGGTGCAACCGATTAGAACTTTTCGGTCACACCGAGTTGCGAATCGCCTAGTTTTGCATCTCGGTGCCACCGAGTCGTTCCACTCGGTCACACCAAGCGAGTCAGTTACATATACCGTTGGGTCAAAATTTGGAAATTTCTCCGAAACCCTTCGCCCGCGCGTAACCTACTCTGCCTCCTCTGGTCTCCGGATCGTCCTCTCGCCGCCGACCTCCGCACTGGTCTCTGCCATCAGAACGGAAATCTTCTCCGCCGCCGTTGCCGCCGTAGCAAGTTCGTCGCCGCACTAGGGTACGGACTTGATCATTGTGCTAATCTTTAACTCCGATTCTTAGCACATTGCTTTGCCATGTTTCTTGCCATAATTGAAATCATCCTGTCCAGCAAAAACGTCCCGTAGATTAGTCTTCATTTGAAAATTTAGGGTTAGGTCTCTGCCGAATTCATCTTGGACGACCGAGTTGTAGAAATCGGTCTCACCGATTTTGGCTTAGGCCAGAGCACACGCATTTTCGGTCCGACCGAAAATTGCAAATTGGTGTGACCGAGTTCGATTCTCTGTGAAACCCTAGCGATCTCGGTACCACTGAATCATTTTCGGTCGACCGAGTTCACTAGTTCAGGTTCCAAAAGCTGCTTCGGTATCACCGAGTTTACAAATCGGTAGATCCGAAATGCTTTTACGTGAAGAACTAAAACTAAGTTTTAAGTCATCTGTTTTGCAAAAACTCACATGCTTTGTGATGCTCATCTACTCTACCTCATCTATAACCTATTCATAGGGTCACCGACGGTTTACGCAAGATGTCTAACCAAAGTGACAGCGGAACAAGTCGAGAGCGAACAGGTTCGCTTAAGTGAGGGCACTAGTCCCTCTAGCAGCTATGATGAAGGCAGCGAAGCACTCCAAGCAATCGCCAAAGGTCATGACCGTAACAAGGAAGAAGAGGACTTGATCAAGATGAAGATTATGTAGCTGTTGAAGATGAAGCCACTTCAAAGAAGAAAGTGTTGAAGAAAGAGTATGGCTCAGCTGCTGCAACTAAACCAGGTCTGAAAACTAAGATGCCAGCAAGAAGACAACCCATGTCTAAGCCAAGAAAAGTTTCCATAGGTGAAACCATGAAGTTCACCATTGAATCTGAAGAAGAAGAAGCTGGTGAGGATAAGGAGAAGAAGAGGGCCAGAACCACTACTGCCAGAGTTCTTGGCAAGCCCTCAATGAGGAAAGAATCTGAAGAGGAAGAGGAAGAGGATGCTGCACCAGCACCCAAAGCTCAAAAGCTCATGGGAGATGCAATCAAATCAGGGGCTGCTCCATCTAAGCCCAAATCTGCTCCTAAGACTGCTGCTCCAGCTCCAAGGCCAAAACCCAAGAGGAGCACCCGGGAACATCCCTGCTGAGGAAAAGAACAAGGCCCTAGTGCCTCAAGGCTGCTTTGAAGAAGAAGAGGAAGATGATTACATTGTTTTGAGGAAGCTGAAGCCCAAGATCCCTGATCACAATGATGCACACCAATTCTGCGAGAGAATATGAAAATCAGGAAGGATTCGGGATTGAGGCTATGGAGAGAGTCGATCCATATGCCACCAGGAGAAGGACTGTTGTGGACTACTGATTCCACACTAAGGAACAGCAGGACTTCTATGAGACCTGCTTTTACTTGACAAGAAGCCCATAGTGTGTGACATGAGATGGGTTGATTGGAAATTCATTAAGGAAAATGAGGATCACTTCCCTGGTGTATATGACAGCTTCAAGGCATGTGGAATTTGATGAGTTTGTGGCTCAGAAGTTCACCAAGTGGAATGATGAGCTCATTATGCAATTTTAGTCCACTGCACACTTCTATCCAGATGGAAGGATTGTGTGGGTGTCTGAGGGTACTAGGTACCAGTCTACAGTTGAAGAATTGGCAAAACTCATAAATGCTCCTGAGGAACATGAGGATGACTTGGATGTCTATGCCAAGAAGAAGAAAGACCACAACTCTATGGCCAATATGTACAAAGAGATCCCTGATGATGCTTTGGACACACATAAGTTTGGATCAGACACTATTTGTTGTCTGGTCTGCCAACAATCAATTGGATTCTGAGGCACACACTTCTACCCAAGTTAGGTGATCACAAGATGATCAAAGGACATGCTATCAACTTGCTACACATATTTGATATCCCACAAAAGTTCAAGGTTATGAGCCTGATTGTGGAAACAATCAAGAGGACTGCACCTGCTCAGAAGAGAAGTTGTGGATATGCCCCACACATCCAGGAGCTCATCAACTCAAAGATGGGCAAAGGCAAGTACATCTTGGACAAGGAGCATCTACCCATCTATCCTGAATTTGAGGACAATACAATTGTTATGACTAAGAATGAACCATCATCTGTGCAAGCACAAGAGAAGAAAGCCAAAGCTAAAGCTGAGAAGGCTGCAAAGATGCCAACTGTGGAAGAGGCATCTCAGGTCTTATTGAAGAGCAAGCAAGACCAGCTTGGATATCTGATTCAATCCACTCACGAGGATTGAGCAGGCCCGCCACCACGACCAAGAACACGGAGAGATTGGAAAGGATTGTTGAGACAAAATTCTATGACCTTGATGTCAAGATCACAGAGATCCAAACTGCAGTTGAGCAACTTCAGGAGGAAGCAGAGGAGAAGAAGGGCAAGTCTACCGCAGATGCATTTGCTAGAGTGCCCAGGGGACAGAGATCTGCTGCAGTGCCAGTGACAGACACTAGAGCTACAGCATCAGCACCAGCAGCTACAGCTCCAGTTCCAACTCCAGCAGCTACTCCACCAGCTCCAGCCACTTCATCAGAAGCTTTCGTCCTTGGCGTTCTCTCAACACCACCTCCCGAAGATCAAGCCTGAGAGTCGTTTAGCCCTATGCATTTTCAAACTTTTTGGTAACTTGTTGCCAAAGGGGGAGAAAGATGTATAGATCAAAGGCTTCAAGAGAGAGAGTGTTGGTTTTTATCTCTCTTTGCACTCTTTTTGGTTGGTTTGAAACTTTACTGCATGCGTGTGTGATATTACTTTGTGTCCTTGTGAGATACTTATTTGGTCAAGTGTTTGATCATATGCTACCCTTAATGCTTGTTGGATAATGCTATCTTTTATATCCTATTATGATCATTCACTTTGCTTGGTGATGAGTGCATGTTTTTAATCTCTATTATTTTGAGCGCTCCACCAAGATGTATGCGACATGGAAGAGTAACCCATGATCCTAATCGATTGTGCATTTGCATTCAAAAGCAAATCTTAAATAATGCACTAATTTAGGGGGAGCTCTTGCTTATCACATACTTCTCAAAGCGACGATGTTTTTCAATCTTATTTATCATTTGTCGAAGCTTTGATCTATATGTTGTCATCAATTACCAAAAAGGGTGAGATTGAAAGTGCAACTATCCCTGGGTGGTTTTGGTAATTCCTAACAACATATAGCTCATTGAGCTAATGCTATTCTAAGATAAATATTTCAGGAAAGCTCAATGTTTGGCATGGAATGGATTAGAAAGTGGACCCTTCAAAATGCTAAGGACAAAAGATTGGCTCAAGCTCAAAGCACAAGACTCTACATTTTCTATTTTAGTGATCCAAGATCACATTGAGTCTATAGGAAAAGCCAATACTATTAAGAAGGGATGAGGTGTTGCTTAATGAGATTCTTGCTCAAAATGCTTAGTGATATGCTCCAAAACCCTCCACTACTTTCTCATATCCACATATGTCCTAACCCAAAAGTCCAACTCGCCCCACCGAAGTTTCACATCCTGAGCCACCGAGTTCAGTTCACATAGCCCTTTGCCGAAACCCTAATCAATTCGGTCTCACTGATAGGGATCTCGGTCTAACCGAGATGGGGTTGCAAACTCTCTGTTTCCCTTCGTAACGTTTCGGCCAAACCGAGATGAGCGATCGGTCCCACCGAGATTGCAATGCAAACTCTCTGTTTCCTTTTTATAACGTTTTGGTCCAACCGAGATGAGCGAATCGGTCCCACCGAGTTTGCCTGACCAACTCTCTGTTTGGCTATTACCAAAATCGGTCTCATCGAGTTTGTGTAATCGGTCTCACCGAGATTACGTTATGCCCTAACCCTAATGACATCGGTCCCATCGAGTTGACATGTCGGTCCCACCGAGAAACCTAACGTTCACATTTTGAACCAAATCGGTCCGACCGAGTTCTCTGATTCGGACCCACCGAGTTTGGTGATTTGTGTGTAACGGTTAGATTTTGTGTGCAGGCTATATATACCCCTCCACCCACTCTTCATTCGTGGGGAGAGCCATCAGAACATGCCTACACTTCCAATACATATTTTCTGAGAGAGAACCACCTACACTTGTGTTGAGGTCAAGATATTCCATTCCAACCACATAAATCTTGATCTTTAGCCTTCCCCAAGTTGCTTTCCACTCAAATCTTCTTTCTACCAAATCCAATCCTATGAGAGAGAGTTGAGTGTTGGGGAGACTATCATTTGAAGCACAAGAGCAAGGAGTTCATCATCAACACACCATTTGTTACTTCTTGGAGAGTGGTGTCTCCTGGATTGGCTAGGTGTCACTTGAGAGCCTCCGACAAGATTGTGGAGTTGAACCAAGGAGTTTGTAAGGGCAAGGAGATCGCCTACTTCGTTAAGATCTACCCTAGTGAGGCAAGTCTTTCGTGGGCGACGGCCATGGTGGGATAGACAAGGTTGCTTCTTCATGGACCCTTCGTGGGTGGAGCCCTCCGTGGACTCGCGCAACCGTTATCCTACGTGGGTTTAAGTCTCCATCAACGTGGATGTACGATAGCACCACCTATCGGAACCACGGATAAAAAATCTCCGTGTCAATATTTGCTTGCTCCTCAAACTCATCCCTTTACCTTCATATGCAATTGTTTTACATTTCGCTGCTATACTCTTAGAATTGCATGTGTAGGTTGATTGCTTGACTTGTGCTAAGTTGCTAAAATCTGCCAAGAACTAAAATTGGAAAAAGGCTAGATTTTTATTTGGTCAAGTAGTCTAATTACCCCCCCCCCCTCTAGACATACTTCTGATCCTACACCGACCAAGGGTCGCTGGAACCGCACACTGCAACCATCAAACCAGCTCCCAGCAGACGCCCGTGTCATGGCCCTATGGCCCAGATTAGGACCAATCCGGCCCGCGTTGTCGCCTCCAACACCTCCGACCACGAGCCCAGGAGGAGGCACCACGACGGAGACACCATGGCCCGCCGCGTGCTCAGCCACTGCAAGCGCAACATCTCCTGGCCAAGCTCCACCACGCCTCCATGGCCTCGCCGCAGTGCCGCCGCCATGTCCCGCGTCGTTGCCTCTAGGAGAAGCAACCGGCCGAGGCCTTCTCCTCCCACGAGCCCCAGCCGCACACCTCCATTCCGCTGCGAGCTCCGCCATGCGTCGTCACAGCCGCTTCCGATCCCACGCCGAGCAGCACAACTACCCACACCGCTAGCCCGCCTTGCTCCAAAACCACCCCGTCGCCCAGATCCGTCGTCGTCGGACTGTCGTGCTCGAAACCACCACACGCACCGAGATCCCGCCGCCGCCACGACCGTCAGCCAGGCTTTGCCCGCGGCGTCGCCAGCGGAGGCGAGTGGGGATGAGGGAGATGGGGTGGCGGCGGTTGCGGTTAGGGTTTTCACCCGAGCCGTCCCCCTAGGGAGCGACGTGGGGGAGGGGGGAAGAGGGTTTTAATTGTACATCACATCGGTAAAATTACCTAGTTAGCATGCATAACAGTCCTTGCTATGTACCCCACTACATAAGGTTTTAGACTAGCCACAGTGGGGAGTAACTTAGAGTAGTAACATGCATATGTTACTAGTCTATGTTACTACTTCCATAATGGGGAGTAACATATGTGTGGTGTCATGCAACACTTCATTTATTAAGTTATAGACTCATTTTGTCTTGGTATGTGTGATGTTACTCATACTACTACTAATAACTAGCTATTTTACCACATCACTCTCTTTCTTCATTAATTATTTGTCACATCATCTATTTTGTCTAAATATATGTGATGTTACCATCTATATTACTCCCATTGTGGGTAGTCGTACACTCCCAGTACGGGAGGTGTTAGCGTCCCATATGATAATGTACTAATGCTTAGGACCTTGTGGTAATTACGATAAGCCAAAATCTTAATCCTTACCAAAAAAAGTGTTACTTTCGTGGAGTTCAGGTGCAAGTCAATTTAAATAGCATTATGGGTGTGCGAGTGGGTGGTTTGGAAAATGACGCACATATTAATCTTCTTCGATCAGTGTCTAATGCAATTAGGGAAGGGGCTGTCAAGGTTGATTCAAGATATAGGAGTGTTTATTGTCCACTATCGTGCATTCAAAATTTATACAGAGATTTAGAGGAGCGTTAAATGCAGAGACTAGCCTAAACAAGCTATTGATATGGGAGCTGGATTCATTTGCGGGCATCTTTGGTAAAAGGGGAATGCATTTTTTATACTTGAATTAATGGTACATGTACATCCATAAAACTAAATGATAACACCCAATATATTACAGAACTGGATTAAGTAGGAGAAGTGGACGATTCACCTCGCAAAAAAACAGAGAAATAGACAATGCAACTCAAAAAGAAGGATAAATAGACAATGTAATTGTTGCATGTGGTGCTTAGATATATTTGTAGATCAAACTTTGTATGTAAAGCGTGTATCCAGATCAGTGTTGAATGAGGCTTAATTGCAGGTTAATCGCTAACTGTAGTCAACCTTAGTATCTGGTAGGGAAAGTTATAAACAAAATTATCATTATTGAGGAAATCGTTAACTAGTAGCTGCTCGGTTGACTGGCGAGTAGGGAATTAATAGACTAATTGGCTAATTGATCAATTAATCGGTCGATTTATCAGTTTATTAGCTACTCGATGACCCTATGATTAGAGATTAATTGGCCATTTAACTGGTTAATTAGACAAATTATTGAACAGGGAAAAATGGTATATTGAAACGGATTATCTAGCGTTCGGGAAAGAAATAGAAATATGAGATTTAAGTGATGATGTGGATTGATGAGAATGCAAAGAAATGGCTATTTAATGATGTTAGTGGGGCTATTTTTATAACACTAGATAATTGTCCGTGCATTGCAATGGAGGTATGGATATTTTCACAGCGAATGTGATTTACGTGTCATCTTTTTATCAATGTAATTATTTATGGAAAATGAATTTTACCCGTGAACTGAATCTGTACTTTCTTTTAGGGGAAAGCCTCTCGGTATTTTATTTCTCCGCCAACAGAGTTACGTCATTTATTACAAAAGGCATAATGAAATTGTTCCTCCATCTCAATCAAAATTAGACAGAGTATCATAGGAGTGCTTTGCCAGATGATGAGCCACTCGATTGGCTTCCCTAGGATAGTACGAGAATGTAACTCCATTTGACGTGCCAAAAACATGATTTTGTTTCATAATGCAATAAGACATGTGGGAGTTAGAGGTGGTTTTAAAATAAAAAACCAGCTAGCAATACTGGCAAACCCGAAAAACGGGGTGGAGGGAAAGGGCGGAGGAAAGAAAGGAACATAAAATGGATCCTTTTGTATGTTTTAAGTAGGAGAAGAGATAGATAGAATAGAAGAAAATCATAATGATAAAGCATTGTTTGTTCCAGATACCTATACGACGGCACATTTTTGCTTCATCCGGCACGAAATGTCACATAATCTCCTTTTTTGTTCCTTTTCAGATAATTGTGATCTTCTCTTCTTTTCCTTTTTAGGTAATTGTTAGAGCATTTTCTTTGCACAATCATCTTTTTTTCCGGGGTAATGCAATCATCTCTTTATATGTAAAACATGTATCTAAATGATATTCATAAAAACATGCCTGACACGCGCCCTGCATTTCGCGGACAAGCAGATAATTGCATTGTACTCCATTTGTCCCAAAATAAATGTCTTATTTTGGACGGAGGGAGTACATTGTACGATACGTATTTGCTTTGAGTGTTTTTTCTGGAGGAGAGATTAGTACTACTCATTGGCTATAGTAGCTAAGAAAAACTGGGGCCTGATTATTTCGGCGTCCCTGTCTGTGCATGCAGGTGGCTTCCGAACGAGCCCGCTAGACTCTGTCGTGCAGGTGAGTGACATGCCCTTTATATGACGATTTACACCCAAACAAATTTCACTTCTCAGTGAAAAAAATGTTTTGCAGGCACGCACCGATCGATGCACTCCCTTTTTTTCCCATTGCTGTTGGGATATATGCGCGCGAGCTGGCCATCTCACGTACCGTACGTGTATATCTTGGCTCCATGGTGGACGACCTACAACTTTGTTTGTTGGTTTCTTCCATCACTCGTCCGTTGAGCGAGCTGAGTCGGCGGAAACCGCCAGCGCGCGTGTGCGTGGCATCCTCGGCGCCGATCCGACGCCTCCGGCGCGTGGAGACAGCTGACACGGAGATCGGACGCAATCCTGCCACCGATTCGGCGTGTTCACCGCAGGCTGCCACAAGTAGCCCGGTGAGCATCCAGCAGCGCCGAAAGGATCCGCCCCGCCGCTCCATGTGTGCATGTAAAGAGAGAAGAGGAAAGAGAAGAGTGGACTCCTCGCTCGACAAACACCTCCGGCGTGGTGTGCTGTGAGCAGTGGGGATGATCCTCGTATGCAAAAAGGAAAAGAAAAGGAGTGTGTGTGTATGCATCTATGGTGAAAGCGGTTGTATCGTCCGTACATGCACGCCACATGCTGGACGTGCAAATGCAACGGCGTGAGTTTCCACATCCACATGGGGTTATCAAGAGAATCGTTGAAATGAGTAGGGCTTTTCTGCGGTGAGGCCCGGAGGAAATGCAGGGAGGGGGCGCTGCCTGGCTGCTTCCAGCAATCTTGTGCTGGTAGCAGATCTCATCGAGGCATAGTGCTTTGTCGTCCTGTATAACTTGATGGGGGTATACAGAAGAGAACAGGCTTTCATACTCTGTGTAACTTGATGGCCTGATGGATACATAAACTTTGGCGTCCATCTATCTATCTACAAGCTCAAGATGTTCGGGCAATCAATCTATTGCACAGCTTTACCGGTAGACGGTGTACTACGTACGTGCGTACGTGCTGGAAGCCTAAAACATCCATCCGTATGTACGCTATACACAACAAGAGGCGCCCGCATAAACCACTGCAATTGCAGAATAGAAAGGTCACCCACACCCCCACAAACAAAAATAGCAGGGCCGTCTGCTGCGTGGCTACGCTCGAGGCCGCGGAGCTGCACGGAAAACACGGTTCGGAAGCTACGATGGACGGACAGAGAGGCCGGTGCAGGGCGAGACGGCGACGGCCCAATTTATTGGGAGCTAGCCAAGAAGGGAAGGGGGTCGGCGCGGTGGATGGATGGGGTGCACGGTGAAAAAAGGTGCAAGTAGGGCTGGCAACCAGAATGCATCGGCGGCGGGTCAAGGGGCTTGGTGTGCGCGGCTTTATTGCGCCTCCCGATGGTGGTTCCAAATGCCAAGGCTATACAAACTGCATTTGTGCGTGGATGGAGACGGCAACTGCAAACGTAGCGTACTGGCTGCGACCCTTCTCGTGTCTGCATCTCGTTCCAAATGCGAAGGGCATAACTATCCGATAGGTTCACAAACATAGACGTGGAGCTCGTCGTAGGTGGAGTAACAATTAATTAAAGGTGTGGCATGCATCGGTGCAAGAGTGTGTACATAGTGTTGGGATATAAATATTTGTGTAAGCCGCCCAGGAGGGGCCGGGTTACGCAAAGAGACTCACCAAAAAGAAGCCCAAGACCAAGCGTGAAGATGGCGGTTCAATAAAGGGCCTAAGGCTCACGGGCGACTCAATACCCGTTGTAGTAAACCGCCACAATGACATGACTTGTATCATAAGGTAGATTTAACTAGTCACCGAGCCGACATTGTTTATAAGCGGCGGGACTCAGAAGCCGCAGGCGTCAACCCGTGTATATAAAGGGCGACCTGCCGGCGGCTTAGGGCAAGAAACAACCCATCGAAAGCCGGGCATAGCGTATCTCGCTCCCTAGTCATCGAAACATCAAGCAATACCAACCCAATTAGACATAGGCTTTCCTTCACCGCAAGGGGCCGAACTAGTATAAAACCTCTCGTGTCCTTTGTCCCGATTAACCCTTTTAAGCTTTCTAGTTGCGATGGCTCCACGACTAAGTCCTTGCACGAGGACATCTGCCGTGACAATTCCACGACAGTTGGCGCCTTTGTGGGGCGCCGCCACGGTGGATTTGAGTTCTTGAAGGGCGACTTCAAGGGCTCGGGGATACGCGATGGGCGGATGACCAAGAGTCGTCGCGGCAAGATCTACATTGACAACAAAGGCTGGGGCCCCGACGCCGACTCAATTGAGTACGGGTATCGGGTCCCCTTTGGCGGAATCCACGTCTTCATCGGTCGGATTGGTGAGCCGGGCCCTGAGCCGGACAACTGCACCGACCTTGTCGAGACGGCTCAGTGTGCGAGACCCGCCCGAGCTCAACCCGTCATGAAGCGTGCCTTCGTAGGCTATGTCCACGGAGAAGAACTTCCTGAAGGATCTAAAGATGGTGGCGAGACGGCCGTCCCCTCGAATGATGATTCGTCCGCCGGTTCAACAGATTCTTTATATCAAATCCAAGAGGGCATGCTTGGGGGCTGTTCTGACGACTCTAGTACTCCGGACCTCTATGAGCCGCCAAGCTGGGCAGGAGTCTTCATGGTAGGTACTCAACCCGTCAAAACTCGGCGGCTGCAACAGCAATAACGTCCGGGTCAGAGCGGCCGGGCAGGAAGGCCTGTCGCCCGCCGGCTCAGGTCTTGATGGATCTTATGAATAAGTTGATACCGTTAACCGCCACAGTTATTCCTGCAAATCAAGATTAGCATAACGGAGGTGGCAAAGGTGCATGAGGAGATAGCCCGGGCCAAGGAGGCCTTGGCAGTGAGGACACCAGGTTAGCTACGGAGCGAGGCGGCTTTGGACGACGCAGGCGCGCGACTCGGTCGAGGCTTTCCGGCTTAATATGAGTCTGAAACGCATCCAATGAGGTCATGAGGAGGAGACATCAGAAAACCCAGTCCCGTTTGCCTCCGGTTTACGATCCTCGGAATCTTTTCACTACACCCGGTGCTGGTCCTAACAACCCGCCCGAAGCTAATCAGTTTATGACACCCGGAGCTGGAGGACCGGTTCAGCCCCGAGAGATGGCACCTCCTCACGGTAGTATGGCCCCGCCCCGCTACATACCAATACCACCAGGTCACTTCTCCAACCCCATGGAGAACTTGATAGCAGCGTCGGCGCGTTTGGCGGCTCTTCCAGTGGACGGTGATGACCCGACAGCGGTGGAGACCCGGAGGGTCAGAGATCTTATTCAAACGGCCTTGGCGCAGCAAGAGACCTATTCTTACAGCAGGGACAGGATTCATTCAACCCCTCTGCCTTGGCTAGCACGTCGTCAAAACCGGAGTCCGAAGTTACAGCAGCACATGGAGTCGAAGCTTTGTCAAGCAACGCCTAGCGCCGTAACCAGCCCGGTGGCTATAACCCTGCAAGACCGAATACGTCCGAGGACGAGCGGGCGGCTCAGCTTGAAGCGGCTCAAAGAAAGCGGCATATGAAGGTCTCCCAGTATCCGGCGACTTTCGTTGGAGCAGGAGGGCCACTAGAACCGTGGTGTCCCTTGTTTGGTGCCGGCTCTGCGGGATGTACGTCTGCCCAAAGGATTTCAAGGGACCTCGAAAGGTGCCGAATTACACGGCCGACTTACAGCCCGGGGCATGGATCGAAAGTTACGAGATGGCCATGGAGCTATTGGGGGTCAGCGACGCAGCGATGGCCAAGTACTTCACTATGATGTTAGATGGAACGGCCCGATCTTGGTTAAAGGGTTTGCCGCCCAATTCCATTAGCTCATGTGCAGAGCTAAAGGCCCGGTTTATCGGTAACTTCAAAGACACTTGCAAGCGCCTATGTCAATTGTGGACTTGACCAATTGTAAGCAGGAGGAAGGTGAATCCACAACTCATTGGGTGCGCCGGGTCAAGGAAATAATACACTCATCTGATAAAATGGATGCCGGCTCTGCGGTACTTATGTTGGAGAAGGATTGTCGCTTTGAGTCACCGAGGCGAAAGCTGGGACGCATATAAGCGTGATTACAACGATATGGGTACGCTGATGGCGGCCTTAGTCAAATCGCCGATTACGATAGTACCAAGGATCCCGCGTCGATGAGGAAAAGGCAGGAAGGGAAAGAAGAAACGGCAATGGAAAGGGCCAGCAGCATAACCCGGCAAGTCAAGGAGGCAACAAGCGTAAGGCGGAGGGTAACCCGGAGTTTGTGGCCAATGCTAATGCACAAGGTAACAACCAGAAACGTAAGGGGAGACCGCCCCCTCGATCTGGCAGCTCAGGCCCGTCTCTTGAGAAGCTTCTCAATGAGCCTTGCCCGAGACACGGTACTCGGGAACGACCCGCCACCCACTTATGGAAAGATTGCGCGATCATGAAGGCTTTCAAGAATTCCAACATGTTTGATGGCAATCATGGATCGGGCGTGGCGGCTCGAGGCGGTGGTTTTCATGGCCCAAGCGGTGGTTCAAGTTCCGGCTTTCAGGAAGTCAAAGGCGGCTATAGTCAACAAGAACTTGGCTAAGGGGACAGCAGCAGAAGCGATCGAGTTATCGAGCCACCCAAGCAGCTAAGCGGTGGACAGTATCATGTGTTTACCACTAATTTGTGCAAGCGTGATCAGAAGGTCCACAAGAGGGCTGTAAATTCTGTTGAGCCAGTAGTTCCCCGTTATTTGAGGTGGTCAGAACAGCCCATCATATAGAGCATGGAAGATCACCCGCCCCGGGTTGATAATCCGGGTCAGTTGGCTTTGGTGGTGGCGCCTCAAGTTGGTGGATATAAATTTACTAAAGGTACTCATGGGACGGAGGTAGTAGTATCAACATTCTCTATTATGAGACCTTTAAATGCGTATGGGTCTAATGACAAGGATTTAAGGGCGTCCAACAACATCTTTCATGGAGTGGTGCACAGTAAGTCGGCATACCCAGTTGGCAAGATTGAGTGAAGGTAGCCTTTGGAGATGAATATGATTCGAGTGAAATTGACGCGTTTGAGGTAGTCAAAATCAGGAGCCCATATCATGCTCTGTTGGACGGCGGCTTATGCCAAGTTTATGGCGCGCGACTGCAGTGTTATGTTTATCTGCAGCTCAAGATGCCGGGTTACAAGGGCACCATCACATGCATGGGAGTCAAAAGGTAGCCTTGGAATGTGAAGAAGGCGTCACGGCTTATGCTGAGTCTGTTTGTGCAGCGGAGGAGCTAAAATTTTATCAAAATAACGTTGACCCGGCGGATATGACCTCTTTGAAGAAGCCAACTACAGAGCATGACCCGGCATTGAAATTTAAGTCGGCTGCTGAAACAAAGCTTGTTGATTTCACTCCAGGCGACTCTTCCAAGCAGTTCAGCATCAGTACCAATTTGGATCCCAAATAGGAAAGTGTGCTCATCGAGTTCATCCGTGAGAACCGGGACATCTTTGCATGGAAACCTTCTGACATGCGGGTGTCCCGAGAGCTCGCTGAGCACACTCTTAATATTGATCCAAAGTATAGGCGGTCGAGCAATTTCTTGACGATCCAATGAGGAAAGACGGAAAGCTAACGGGAAGAGAATTACGCTCGGCTCTTAGCGGCTGGAGTTCATCGTGGAAGTTTTTCACTTTCGGGTGGTTGGCTAACCCGGTGCTTTCGTGCTCAAGAAGAAGCGGCACTTGGCGGATGTGTGTGGATTACACGGACTTAAATAAAAGCTTGTCCGGATGATCCCTTTGATCTACCTCGTATTGATCAAATCATTGATGCTACTGGCGGAGTTGCGGCGTTTGAGCTTTTGGGCGCTTACTCTGGTTATCATCGAGATCAAAATGGCGATTAAGGACCAGGAGAAAGCGGCTTTTATTACTCCGTTTGGAGCCTTCGCTATGTGTCTATGCCATTTGGGCTCAAGAGTGCCAGGAGACTTATCGGCGGTGTGTATGAAATTGTCTCCACAATCAGATTGGGTGCAATGTTCATGCTTATGTAGATGAAATTGTGGTGAAATCCAGAGAGAAAGAAACCCTGATATCTGATTTGAAGGAAACCTTTGATAATCTCCGGGTCTATTAGATGATGCTTAACCCAGACAAGTGTGTATTTGGTGTACCTGCAGGCAAACTTTTGGGATTCCTGGTCTCGAACAGGAGTATTGAAGCTAACCCGGAGAAGATCAAGGCGATTACCTCTCTGGCTAAACCAGCATGCATCAATGATGTTCAATGATCAAGTGTCGCGTCAGCTGCTAAGCCGATTCATAAGCCGATTAGGTGAGAAGGCTCTACCACTTATGTCGAGATGATGAAGAAAGCAGACACTTTTTATGCAGGTGAAGGCTCTTGATGCTGCCTTTGAAGATTTAAAGAGACAATTATGCGAGCCGCGGTTCTTACGGCTCCCATTGATAAAGAGCCATTCTTGTTGTATGTGGCTGCTAACTCACGAGCTCTTAGTGTTGCCATCGTGGTGGAGCGTAAGGAGGCTGGCAAGGAGCATCCGGTTCAACGGCGATCTATTACATCGATGAGGTGCTCATAGAGTCCAAGCAAAAGGTATCCACATTGGCGAAACTTGTTTATGGGGTGTTCATGGCAAGCCGGAAGCTAAAGCGCATACTTCCAAGGTCATCCTATAAGCATGTAGTAAGTTCTGCCCCTTAGGAGACATCATCCGAGCAGGAAGCCACGAGGATGAGTCGCCAAGTGGGCCATTGAGCTTGGGCCTCATGGTTTGAAGTATATACCACGTCTGACTATCAAGTCTCAAGCCTTGGTGGATTTTATCAATGATTAGACGGAGTTGCGGAGCACCGAGGAGAAGCGGATAACACATATTGGACTATTCACTTGATGGGTCCAGCGGTTGGAAGGCTCGGGGCTGAGTCATTTTAACTTCCCCAGGGGACAAATTTCGCTATGTGCTCCGACTTATGTTTCCCACATGCTAATAATGCAGCTGAGTCTGAGGCTTTACTCCATGGTCTCCGAATGGCCAAAGAGATGAATTTGAGCCGGGTAAGGTGCTTAGGCGATTCAGACCTCAAATCGCTCCAGCGGGTGTCGAGCACGTGGGACTCCAAGGATCCCCTTATGGCGGCTTATCATCGTGAAGTTGACGCGGTGGCTGGGTACTTGAGGTTATCAAGTAGAGCACATTGATCGGAGGAAGAATGAGGCGGTGATGCTTTAAGCGGTTGGGTCTCAAGCGTAAGCGGTGCGCCTAATACCTTTCTTGATGTTTTGCATAACCCTTCATCAAAGTGCCTCTGAAGGAAGAACTAGCGATGCAGACCCGGAGAGCACGGTGGTGGCAACTCTTCATGTTATCCCAGTTGGACCGTCCGTATTTGGCTTATATGACCGGGGAGAGTTGCACGAGGATGAGACCTTGGCAAGACAAATCATCGAGTGGTCCAAATCTATGACAATTGTTCATGGCGAGTTGCATCACCGCGACATCATCGGGGCATTTCAGCGTTGCGTATATCGCCTCTGGAGGTCGAGGAGATACTTCATGAGATCCATGAAGGAGATTGTGGTCATCATGCAGCTCAAAATCTCTGGTGGCCAAGGCTTTTCGTCATGGTTTCTATTGGTGGCGGCTCATCGCGTCACGCGAGGATCTGGTCGATAAATGTGACGGATGCCAAAAATTCTCACGTCGAGTTCATGTGCGGCTCAAGAATTGAGGATGATTCCAATTACTTGGCCGTTTGCGATCTGAGGGGCTTGACATGGTTGGACCTTTCAAAAGGTCTAAGGATAAGAAGACACACTGTTGGTGGCCGTGGATAAATTTACCAAGTGGGTTGAAGCGAGCGGTCGATAAGTGTGATGCAGCCACGGCGGTTCAGTTCATGAAAAAGGTGATCTTTCGTTTTGGCTTTCCACACAACATTATAACTGATAATGGTACCAATCTTTCCAAGGGTGCCATGGAAGAGTTTTGTCAACGAGAACATATCCGGCTTGACGTTTAAATCATTTGCTCACCCTCAATCTAATGGTCAAGCAGAGAGAGCTAATGAAGAGATCTTGAAGGGTATCAAACCTCGGCTCTTGGTTCCCTTACAGCGAACTCCGGGTTGTTGGGTGGAGGAGTTACCTTCTGTGCTATGGAGCATCAACACAACGCCTAACAGATCCACAGGTTATACACCTTTCTTCATGGTGTCACGGAGGCGGAAGGCAGTTACCGCCAAGTGACATCCGGCATGATTCACCCAGTGGCGGCTTACGTTGAGGCTGATAATGAAAAAAGCTCGTCATGATGCACTTGACTTGTTTGATGAAGAGCGAGACTTGGCAATAGCCGCTCGGCGATTTACCAACAAGACATGCGCCGCTATCCACAAATTACTGGGTTAGAAGCGAGGGCCTTTCGGGAAGGCGATTTAGTGCTCCGGCTCATCCAGGATCAGTCTGATATGCACAAGCTATCCCCTCCTTGGGAAGGACCTTTTGTGTTCAGTAAAAACCTGAACAACGGGTCATACTATCTTATCGATGTTCGAGAGCACAAAGACTCACGTAAGTCAGAGGAGGAGACCCGCCGGCCGTGGAACATAGCTCATCTTGACCTTACTATACTTGAGCCACGGCTCTCGGGATATATATATATATATATATATATATATATATATATATATATATATATATATATATATGTTTTAGTTTTTCTTTTTTAGCAATGTATATATTATATAAAGCAATAAAGCAGTACCTCTTTTTTCACCCTCGAAGGTTTATATGTCTATTTTCACAAGTGGTGGAAACAACCAACAGATAGCGGATCATATATGAACACGTCTTTCCCTTTGGTCCGGCTTATGATCATATCTGAATCTAGCCATGGTCACTTGGGGGCTTCTGTTAAAACATAGGTCGATTGAACCAAAGAGAACATAGCTGTCGATACCCACTTGATCGGCATACTGCCAAACCCACTTGGGGGCTTCTTGGTCATATTTGAATCATAGCTTAACCTCTTTGGGTCTGACGTGGATCATATTCGAATCAGCGTCATTAAACAATTCTCATGGTCACTTGGGGGCTTCCTTTTCAAACATAGGTCGTATTCGAACCAAAGAGAACATAGCTGTCGATACCCACTTGATCGGGATCGCCAAAGCCACTGGGGGCTATATGATCGTATTCGAATCTTAGCTTAACCCCTTTGGAACGGTTTACCGATCGTATTCAAATCAGAAGCCTTTGAAAATTAAGTTTATTATTCATTATACTCTGTGAAGTATTATTAAGGGCCAGGTAAACGTTGTATGTGCCGACTTTCAGGAGTTCAATTAACTCTCTGTTTCTGGGTTGCATAAGCGGTGAAGTATATACTTGATGCGATAGCAAGTATGTTATTGTGGTCATAATCATAAACCGGTTTTTATGGTGTTTTTGTTCATACTCCGGGTTATCAATACTTTATGTGACCCCGGATGCGATAAGTCGCCAAGGGCATTCTAGTTTTGTTTTATACACAGGATAAAGCAAGAAGGTTTGGGCGTAAGCCGGAAGTATATAACGATGGCCGGCTTACGACAATATTAAGCGTCACAAACATGCGTGAGGGCATGACAAAGTTAAGAGGTTTTTCTACCCTATTACAAGACTCCCCGAGTCTGAATAATGAAGCATTGTTTTTCAAAATCAAAGCGCCAGGTGAGTTACTCCTTTGGTGGGCTTGAAGGTTCTGGGTTATCCTTCTCCGCCTCTCCATCTGATGCTCTGTCCTGGAAGGTTGATGAGGTCCAGTCAATGCCGCTTAAGGCTTCAAATTCAGCTTCATCATCTATTAAACCGGCTGATTCAACTTCAGGAGCAAAGGTATGCTTACGAGTTGGAGGGATCAGGTTGACGTCGTCATAGTGAGGAGTTGGAATCCTCCGATTCTCGCTATCATAACCCGGCTGATACTTGGTAAGATCAATATCATTTCCAATAATGGTAGCCACGGGACGTACGACTCTCACACAAGCGGTAAAGTCTGATTCATCGAATACAGAGCCGTCTTCCTTCAAAATTTGGGGTATCCAAGAGCAACATCTGCCAGTCTAACTCTGGAAGTAACGCCTTGGCCCGACTTAAAGGCAGCTATGGCCCCGATTCTGGCGAAGCCCGCCTTAGCTCTTGAATCCTTTGGGGTATACGGCAAGCCGCTTGACACATCCTGCAGGAGATAGGGATCATCATTTGATAAAGCCACGGCGGCCAAAGCATCGTTGTGACCCGTGTATAGCTGTTCCACAGTGTACACACGCCTTAAGCAATGGTGACATATTACGCTTGAGGTTTGTGCTCCTGGGGCCTGCGTTTATACATATAGGGTGAGCCGGAGATAACAATTGAAATAGTCATCAAAGGAACCGTTGTGATATTCAAGATTAGATATAGTAACTTACCCGAAGATTCTTTGAGACCATTTGAGATATCTGGCGCTTTAAGCCCGGACGGCCCGTTGATTGCTTGACAAGTGATGCTTCATTGTCTCGGCCGGGTCACCAAAGTGAGGCCTTTTCATCAGCCCAAATTTTCTTCTCTACATCGAAATTCTTTTTCAACTTCTCTTGTTCGGAGATCTTTGAATGCAAATTTGGAGTTGGCCTTTTGAATTTCGAGTTCTTGGGCTGCCAGGCGGCTCTTCAGGTCAGCAATCTCCGACTCAAATTGACTTGTGGAGGCCTGTGTTGATGCTGGGTTATCATTAAGGTTATGGTAAGATATAATTAAGTCCCAAGCATTTTACAAGTAAAGATACTTGACATTTGGGGGCTAATGTATGCTGAAGAATTTTTTAATTTATCATGTTGGGTTATGCATATTAAGTCCCAAGAATTTTATAAGTAAAGATACTTGACACTTAGGGGATAATGTGTATCATACGTTTAAAGTTATCATGCTATACACAGGTTAAATATATTCTCTTCTAAACCGGACAAACTAACGATGGCAGATTTCTAAGTCTACTGACATATTTATTCATAAGCGATGAACTTAGGGGCTGGTCTGATAAGTAAGATTCAGGAAAATAGTATGAGTCATACCTCAGATTTGTCTTTATGTCTGTTTCACCATGTCAATTTCCAGTGTCATGGCCGTTATGCACTTGATTGAGATAGCCGAGACTATATCACCAATGCTTAAGTGAGTATAATCGGCTATGTCTGCTTGGCCTTTCGGCGTTCGACTAGTTCTTCCTTGGCGAGAACATTTGGCAAGAACGATGAGCCGCCCGGTTCAACAAAGCGGCTTTTCAAAATTTCAACTTCGGGTGGTCGTCTTGACCGGGCTAGGAATTTCCGGGTTATCGGAGTTGTTGAAAGTATCTTGATGGCGGGTCAGTAAGATGGTATTTGGAATTTCATATCTTGCGGATTCGGTAATGGTTGATGAGTGGAAGCTTATCGAGGGCAGCGGTTCGAGTTCCGGCTCGATTGCTACGGGTCTTCGGATGGCTTATTCTTTTTGCCCTCTTACTTGGGCTTCACACCTTACTGTGGACAAAAGCGAAGGGTGAGTATAAAAATATGAGTAAGGTAAAGCATAAGGATAACAAAGGTATATTACCCAAGGGCAGTCTTGAAGGCCGGCATATTGGATTGCATAGACTCGCCAGAGGAAGGAGAGGTATCCTGATAATTGGAGTCAGATGAATTGAGAGGTTGACGAATTAAACCCGCCAAAGGATAAGCAGAACATAAATCGGACCACGACCTCAGTCGGTAGCTTCACGCTTCACGTCGGGTAAGCCGGGAAGAGAGTTCTCACATCCTTGCTGGTCCGGTGCGCCTCGGTTTTCAAGCTGTTGTTGCTTCAAAAGAAATTGAGGATCTTGATAAGCTAGAGGATGTGAAAATCTTACTTTCCAGGTCACCCGTCGGATTTTGTGCTTTGGCAAAGGCTCGAGTCGGAGGAGATTATAGTTACCTCTTCGCCAGAGCTTGGCATTTCCGTATCCTCTGAAAAGATTTAATGTCAAGAGTGTGGCGCTTCGATTCAATCGTACACTAATCATACATGCAAAGCGTGTACGATCAAGATCGAGACTCACGGAAGATATCACAACACAACTCTAAAGCATAAAAAGTCATACAAGCATCATAATACAAGCCGAGGGCCTCGAGGGCTCGAATACAAGTGCTCGATCATAGGCGAAGTCGTGAGCGAAGCAATATCTGAAATCTGAGACATAAGTTAAACAAGTTTGCCTTAAGAAGGCTAGCACAAAGCTGGGATCTGAGGATCGAAGAGGCGCGGGCCTCCTGCACTGGGATCCTCCTAACTACTCCAGGTAGAGTAAATCATTGAGGCTGCCTGCGTAGTAGTAGGCACCTCCGGTAGTAGTGGAAATCATCGGCAGTGGCGTCGCTCCTGGGCTCCATCGCTGGTTGCGACAATCGAGTGGAGATAGGGAAAAGGGGAAACAATGCAACCGTGAGTACTCATCCAAAGTACTACTTAAACAGGAAACTACACTACATATGCATGGATATATGTGTAAAGGGCCATATCGGTGGGACTGAAGCTGAGAATGCGAGAATAAGAGGGGATAGCTAGTCTTATCAAGACTAAACCACGGTCACCTAGATCTTGCAACAAGTAGAAGAGGGTAGGTTGAAGTCACTCCAAGTAACATCACATAGCGATAATCCTACCAGCGATCCCCTCCTCATATCCACGAGAGAGAGCGACCACCGGTTGTATCAGCACTTGGAAGGGTGTGTTTTATTAAGTATCCAGGTTCTAGTTGTCATAAGGTCAAGGTACAACTCCAAGTCGTCACCATTGCTGAAGATCACGACTATTCGAATAGATTAACTTCCCTGCAGGGGTGCACCAACTTACCCAACACGCTTGATCCCATTTGGCCGGAGTAGCGAGAGTAAGTATTGCGTGTGATACCAGAATAGAGCATTAGGAAGGTGGCTCATGAATTACACACGAAACCAAGAGTAAGGGATAACTTTGTCAACAAGGTGTACAGGAGAGTCGGGGTTTCGATCACCGTGGAACTGTGGGTTATGGGCCCACCATGTGGGTAAAAGTAGGAAGGGGATGACGTCTTGCATGATCATGTAAGCAAGGCACTGTCGGAGGATGGACTACTCGATTATGTCGGCAACAACCATTGTACCAAGGGTGAGGGGCGAAGAGAACCATTTTCCTACTCGTTGAGCAGAGGCGGACCAATAGGCAAAGTTCTCATCCATTGGTGGTTACGGAATGTCATCAACAATAGAAAGCAGGGTCTTCTTGTGAGTTGTACATCGAGGTGTTTGCACAAGCGTTGGATTATTACTGCTTATATCATATAGATCATAGAAAAGGTCTAAACAAACCAATGGAAGGAAAAATATGATCATCGACAAGCAGAACAATGGAAAAGGAAAATATGTTTAAACACATATTTCAAGGGTATATCCTTCCCAAGGACAAGTAGAGCAAGATATCCATGACAGGATATAAAGTAGAAAACCATTTAGGTAAGGGGAGGAATCTCATGATATTACCCATACCACGGTGTTAGGATAAATGATAAATAAAATTTAGCATCGTGCTTCAAATGTTCCTGTTGAAAATCGGAGTACCATTGACATGCTTCGAGATAGCATTGTCATGGTCTTCAGGTGAAGATCAGACTTTGGAAACACTAAGGATCCATCGAGGAATAACTTGTAGAATAAGTCTTACAATTTCCTCATGGATGAATGAATAACCTTCTTTGAAAAGGAATCTATAATGATAGGTCCTCCAGTACCGGAAGTGCTAGGCATGACATCATGTTACCGGGTCATCAAAGGATCAACATCATAACTCTTGGAAAGTTGTCCCAACCATCATATCGTGCGGAGATTCAGATATGATTGGTGTCGAGATACCTCGGGCTCGGGATGCACGAGAAGAAGATGTGACACAAATTGGCCAGGATGGCATCAGAAGATTCTCGAAATGAACTATGAAGTGATTTCCGTTAACAAGAGTTCATCATTAACCCAAGGAGAGGACAAGGAGGTGGCTAATGGGCTCAGCGCCAATCCATCGAGAATTCCAATCGGATGGATTTCCACAATAATGTGAACAAGAAGATGACACTTGTCAATTCAAATGTTATAATGTTGTATGTTCTAGGGAAACATACACCATCAATCATTAGTTGAAAGGTGTGCCCGAAATATGACCTTAGGCAGCAAGATCAATGTTAGAGTGACGATTCAATAATCAACATTCTAAGAACGAACTGTCGATCGTTAACTTCAAAGCAATAGGGTTGCTAGAAGGAAAGAATCCAAACAACACCGTTCACTTGTTGGAATTAACACAGGGACCAAGAAAGAATGGTGATGGTGAGAAGTATTTCTATGTCAAGAATTCTCAAGAGGTGGAACAAATCTCAGAACATTCTTGACATAAAGGATGTTAATACTCCAAGGTAACGAAGAACAATTCTTTGGATAGCAAGGAACTCAAGGTATAACACCAAACATGAACAAGCTTGTGTTGGTGGGAGGGCAATAAAGTGGTGCGACGATAATACAATTCGCCGAGGGCAAGGATGGTATTTCTCATCATGAATTCAATTGATATCCTGGATGAGCTCGAATGTTGATGATCACGACACCTTTGTCGCGAGACATCATGAAGATGTAATCGATCGGCGGCGACATCAAGTCAAAGTAATGATGAAGTGAAAGGTTATTGGAACCAAAGTGCGACACAAACTTCGAACTCAAGCTTGTTGTTTAAGGTGAAAGGGTATGGCGAGGAAAATCGGCGTAAAGCTTAGCTATAAATGCGCCAAATTGGTGCTCGAGAATAAGGGCCGGTAGCACAGTTAAAATCATCTGACAATGATATAGCCAAACAGGCGGCTAGGAATGGGCGTGATCGAAAACTAAAATCGCTTATAGAAGCTTCTTGAAGAGTTGTTGAACCGTAGAGCGGACTCGGTTCGATTATCGGTGTCTTTTAGTGTTTAATAACTTCGAGCCCGTGAAAAATTGGATTGATGGGAATGTAGCACTTGATGAAGAACTCATTAGAAGTTATGCAGTTCCATGATAATCTCGAGATACCAGGGGGGTAATACTCGATGGCAGATCAAGTAGAGGTTGGACCGGGGTATTGATCCATAGGAGACAATTGTTTTAACTTGTCCGAGAAATGGAATCAAAGAAGAACAATCATGGTTGGAACCACGGTTGCAAGGGATCAATTCACAGATACCATATGTTAGCTATCAAGGAAATAGTTATTATTACAAGAAGCTTCCATGATAGGATATACATCGCGTCCATGGGCATGAACACAAAGTTCAAAATTCGACTCCACTTCTCCAATGCACAATCTTTCAGTCACTTCTTACGTTCAATGAAGTTGTAGTGTTGAAATTTCATCTGGCAAAATACCAGAAGAGTATGACTCGTGAAAACTTTTGAGTTCACACATATTAAGGAGGGCATAGGTTCAACCCATCGGGGCATCTTAGAATCATATACCAGAATCTTTAGAAGTAATTAACTCAAGCTCGAAGGCAGAGCATGGTTGAGAAAGCAGACGATACAATTTACCAAAGGCATTATGTATCAGAAAAGGCTCACAAGTTTATTGAATATGAAGGCGTTGTCGGGATAAAATCCAACAAAAGTGCAGTGGTCCACAAAGGGATGCAGCGTGAGCATCGGCACTCAACTAGAGGAAGCAGATTATAGAAACAATTGACTAACTCAATTGTCAAATGCAAAGGAATTATGATTTCCAAATCAAGGGATCAGAAGCAATGCTCTGATTAGGGGTGGACAAGTTGAATAGCCTTAGGGTACAATCAAAGACAATTGGATTGGTCGAGAACCAGCTCATGTTTAAAATGACATCCGAAATTTGGAAGAATGTCTATGATCGATTAAGGATTGTGAGCATTACATAAAATAATGAATCAAGGGTATCGAAGCGATGGTAACAAAGGATGTCAATAGAGATTGCTAGAAATATGGAATTAACCATAGTACACGAAGGCAAGGAATTGTGAGCAATAGGCTCCTAAGGATTTTTAGAAAACCGAATAGTATCCTAAAGAATTTTGTGAAACACAAAAACAAATAGGAATAAAGAAATTCTCAATAAGTGTGAGAATTTATGCGTCGATGTCTGTCGATGCGAAAAGAGCTGCAAAGCGATAAGCACGAAGGATTCTCGGAATAGCGGGGAAGTAGTTCGGGTCTCTTGTAGTAACAAGAGTAATCGAGAATGAAGGTAAAGGGTGGCAAGTATAAGTAGCTATCCATAGGGATGTCTTGGTGGTAGGGTTGCAAACTTAGATGAGCACAAGTTCTCGAAAAGAGCGTCGAGAGTATCTTCGGAATCTTCTGGTGTACTGGCGATCATCTGGAGTGAGGGGCTCTCCGGGAGAAGTAGTTACGAGAACCTAGAGTCAGGTTTAGTAAAATCATTTAACCCGAATAGAAGAGAGAGATCAGAGTCCCAGAGTAAAGGTCGAGGAGTAAAAGATCCTAGTACCACCCGATGGCGACGTGGGCCGTAAGGCACACTGACCAAGTTAGTAAAAGTTTTGTAAAGTCTAGACTCGACTTGACCAAGGAGTTGGGAAGGGGATTCCCTACTGAGCGATCGGCTCACGATACCAACTTGTGGCGCCCGATTCAATCGTACACTAATCATACTGCATAAGCGTGTACGATCAAGATCGAGGACTCACGGGAAGATATCACAACACAACTCTAAAGCATAAAAAGTCATACAAGCATCATAATACAAGCCAGGGGCCTCGAGGGCTCGAATACAAGTGCTCGATCATAGAGCGAGTCGTGAGCGACAATATCTCGTACTGGACATAAGTTAAACAAGTTTGCCTTAAGAAGGCTAGCACAAAGCTGGGATCTGGATCAAGAGGCGCAGGCCTCCTGCACAGGATCCTCCTAACTACTCACAGTGGTCGTCGGGCTGCTGCGTAGTAGTAGGCACCTCAGGAGTAGTAGTCGTCATCGGCGGTGGCGTCAGCTCTGGGCTCCATCGCTTTGGTTGCGACAATCGAGTGGAGATAGGGAAAAGGGAAACAATGCAACCGTGAGTACTCATCCAAAGTACTACTTAAAGCAAGGAGCTACACTACATATGCATGGATATATGTGTAAAGGGCCATATCGATGGTGAGCTGAGAATGCCGTAATAAGAGGGGATAGCTAGTCTTATCGAAGACTACGCTCGGTCACTAGCGTCTTGCAACAAGTAGAAGAGGGTAGGTTGAAGTCCTCCAAGTAACATCACATAGCGATAATCCTGCAGCGATCCCCTCCTCATATCCACGAGAGAAGCGACCACCGGTTGTATCAGCACTTGGAAGGGTGTGTTTTATTAAGTATCCGGTTCTAGTTGTCATAAGGTCAAGGTACAACTCCAAGTAAATCTGTTCTATCAAGATCACGGCTATTCGAATAGATTAACTTCACTGCAGGGTGCACCAACTTACCCAACACGCTTGATCCCATTTGGCGGACACACTTTCACAGGTCATGCCGGCAGCGGAAGATCAACACGTCAGTAGCCCACCTAGGCTCAGCAGAGAGGCCAAGACGCGGTCTAAACCTAAAGCGCCACAGTGCAGGCCCATCGCCCAATGCACACACACTTGCGTTCTGAACGCGGCGGAAGCAGACCCTAGCCTAGTGGCGTTCGGTCCAATCGGCGCGCCACTCGATCGGCCCGACGTCACGAAGTGCCGGTGATACCACGACGCCGGATACCCATAACTTCTCCCACGTAGATGGTTAGTGCGTATAAGCTCGTGAGCCAACTCGAGATCAAATACCAAGATCTCGTTAAGCGTGTTAAGTATCCGCGAGCCCGAGCAGGGCAGGCCACCTCTCTCCTAGGCGGTCTCAACCTGCCCTGTCGCTCCGCCTCAAAATGTGATTGGGGACCGTCGGGAACCCGAGCCCACCTCTACTGGGATGGAGCCACCTGTCCCTTTGACCCCATCTCCCGACAGTATCACGAGGTAATGTAACAAAGTGTAAAGTATATAGTATATGCCCGTGATCACCTCCAAGTGATCACAGCCAGTGAGTATAGCATGGCGAGACGGACAAGAATGTAGGGCCAGCGATGGAACACTAGCATCCTATACTAAGCGATAGGATAGGCGGTAAAGTTATCAATGATGAAAGTAGCAGAGACGGAGCTATGTTGATATAGGATTAAGCGAAAGCGGTAACATGCTACACTACTCTAATGCAAGCGATATATAGAGAAGAGTAGGCGATATCACGGTGATCAAAGGGGGCTTGCTGATTGCTCTCGCCAAGAGAAAGAGGGTCGTCGTCGATGTAGTCGTACTCGGTGGCATCGGCGCCTGGGTATGGAAGTCTCTGGGGAAGAAGAGGGGGAAGAAAGCGATAATCTGAGCCAACAAAGTATCACAAACAAAATGAGGCAATACAGCGGTGCTAGGGTGTGCCCTAACGCGGTAGTAGGTGATCTGAAAGCCGAAGGGGAAGCTTATCCAGGAAAGTATTCCCGGTGTTTAGCGTTTTCGAGCGGAAGGAGCCGGAGGGAAAAGTTCTGAGTTTGATATGTTAGGGGAGTGCGTGGCGGAAGAAAGCGGACTAACGTGTCCGGATTCGCCTCGTAAATCACTCTGAAAGCAACTTTCATGTTGAAAATATTTTAATCCGAGTTCACAGTTAGAAGATATGATTTTCTAAAGATTTTATTAATTTACGGAATTTAATTAATTATTTAATTAATTCGAAAACAGATTAATGACATCGACATGATGTCATCTTGACATCAGCCAGTCAACATAGTTGATCGGGTCAAAACCACACGTGGGTCCCGGTTGTCATTGCCTAAGACTAACTAATCAGGTTTAGTTAGGCTAACTAAAATGATTAGGTTTATTAACTACAATTAATTAGGTTAACTAATCAGGATTAGTTAAGTTAATTAATTCTTTAATTAATTAATTAATGTTTTAATTATTTTAATTAATTATTTATTTATTTACTATTTTTTTTAAAATCCCTTTTTTTTAATCCCGTTCTAGGGCGGGGCCCCCTAGTCGATGGCGGGGCCTAAGCTGTTACTCTGGGCGCCTTGCGAAAGTGCAGGCGCTAAGCGCCGCGGGCGCCCACCCAGAGAAAGGGCAGCGAAGCGGGCGCAGAGGGCGCCTTGGCTGGTCGACGTGGTCGCAACGCCTGCGGTCACCGAGCGTACGCCTTGGCGTGGGAAAAGCGGCAATGAGCCGACGAGAGGAGGTGCCGGGCGCACGCTGATCAGCGGAACGGCCGTGGGCTGATGATGGCGAAATGTGGGGCGGCTGGCGGGCGTCGGAGGGTGACCGAGGGCGGCAACGCAGGCGCGCTGTGGCGGGCCAGAATCAGAGAGAGGAGGGAGGGGCAGCGCTCACGGGGTGTAGGGTTCGTGGCGGCGAGGCTTGAGGGCAGACGGCGGAGGCAGCGACAGAGGCAATCCGTGACGAGGTCCGTTGAGGAGGAGGCGGCGGCGGCGTTCGGTCGGCGGGATCCGAGAAGCGACAGTCGGGCCTCTACGATCCGGATGGGACCGAGAGGAGAGGGGGTGGCCGGGAGAGGCGGCGAAGGCGGCGCTCGGGTGGTGTGGCCTCGTCTTGGCCAGTGGCCTCAGGGAAGCGGCGGCGCGTCAGCTGCCTCTCGATCCCGATCAGATCGGGGAGAGGGAGCGAGCGTGGGGAGGGGCGAGGGAGAGTGGGGTGTCGGTGGGAGGTGGGGTTTGACCAGGGGGGGTTCGGGGTGCTAATAGGGCGCCGGGGTGGGCCGTGGGGTGGGCCAGCCCGTTCGGGAGGCTGAGGCCAGCTGGGCCACTTGGCCCAGCGGGGGGGGTGTCCTGTTTTCTGTTTTCCTCTTTTTCTTATATATTTTCTTGTCTCTTTTTATTTGTAGTTTCTTTTATTTCCAGTTTTATAAAATTACCACTAGTGCCTAATTTGTATTTACCAATAAACTACTACGAGATTAATTCTTAACCCATAATAAAATAGTGTTAGCATTTTATAAATTCAATAGGCATTTGTTTAATTGTTTTCACTATTGTTTTAATTGTTTTAGGGCCTTTAAACATTTTATCAAAGTTTGGTTTCTCCACCATAATTACCTATGTATTATTTGGTTCACTCGAACATTTAAATTTTAATATTTGAAAACTTTTATTGTTTGCTCGATTTTGAATTTGAAATTCGAACTAGGTTCCGAACTAACGCGAGTTTAACCACAGTAACCGAGGTGACGTGGCATCATTAGCGGGGATTACTGTAGCTTAATTACCCGGGCGTCACACTAAGATTATGACAAGGGAGTCAGGAATGTTTAAAGGTTACCTCTTCTTCATCTTCAGAGGTGTCGTCGACTTGATGCATCGGGCGCTTGGTCTTCTTTTCCTTGAAGTCCCTGTCTTGGTATTTTTTTCTTTCGGCTCTCTTAGTCGCCCTAGCTTGCTTGGCAGCCTCATGGTCATATTTGACCTTCCAGAAAGCATCATCGGCCTGTGAATAAAACGGTAGAGGAATTATGAGTACAGCAAGGTTTAAAAACTTATAAAGGTATAATTGGTAAGGTTAAGGAACTTCTGACGAGCCGGGTTGTTCTTGCGAAGGGACTAAGTGAAGGTGTTATTCACCACAGTTCCCTCTTTCAACAAAGGATCGGATCATAGCCTCGACCGTGTCATCCGGTAAATCGTCGAGGCTGTGTGACGCACGGGTCATCCTTTTCCCCACAGTAAGTACACATTAAAGCGGGTCGGCGGCTTACGGAATCACCCGCGGGTAATCCAGTCCGGACCAAATCAATGCCGTCAAACCATTGCCCAAAAGAGCCTTAATCTTCTTTATGGTGGGGGCAAGTGGAATCGTTCACCGGAGATAATTTGTCAGCCGGTGGGTGATTGGACTCCAAGCGCAGAGCCGAAGCGGGCAATGAGTTCTCACCAAACGAGAGGTATCCTGGCGGTAAAACCATGTCTGGTTCCACCTCTTCCGATGGCTTGGCGATTACGCATAAGGGAAAAGCGGTCTCTTCGCCGCTGGATTGAGATACCACCGAGTTCGGTGATCGGGCTCGTTAGCACGTTCATTTTGCCGGTTCAAATAAAACAGCTCTCTGAACAAAGTCGGTTGGCTCTTCTCCAAGGTACACTTGAGAACACTTGGAAATTGCGAGAGATTTGACACGGAGTTGGGCCCGATGTCTTGAGGTGCGAGGTCAAAGAAATTCAAAACATCTCTGAAGAATTTTGACCGGGTGGAGCAAATCCGGTTCATATGATCCGTAAACATGATTACCTCCCCTTCCTTGGGTTGAGGTTTCTCCTCGATGGGTTAGGAGCACGATAAGACATGATCTCCTTTTTAGGGCGGATGGCGGATTTCACAAACCCAGCTAAGGAGCTCTGTAGCAATTGGATTTGACCCAATTACAGGTCACGAGGGGCTTTGGGTGCCTTGCGTGACATTGTGAAGATTGAAGCCTATGACAAAGAAAAATTTCCGGTTTAACATTAACCCTAAGAGAACATTCTGAAACTATTTAAGATGGCGGCTTAAGAAAGGGCCTAATGATATCTGGGTAACTATAGCATGACATTTAAACCTCCACGGGTGTCGAGGTGGTTAAAGTTTCATAAGACGCCTTGAGGAACAAGTGAGGCCGACGATCAATGACATTTTATTAAAGCCCGGCCATATGAGCTACCGCAAATGACTAAATGTATTCCAGAGGTGATTTTTGGCTAAGTGTGGAACAAACAAGTTTCACAGATGTCAGTTATTATTCTGAATCAAATTATTGCTCTGAAAAGAAAATTTTCTATACCTAAAAACAGTGCAGATAAGTTCATACACTCGAAGAGTGTTTCCAAACAAGGAAATGAGATCTGCCTTTATGCAAGATAAACACAAACAATTACCGCAACAGTTCTATGTTGTTTTTACGATCTAAACAGGGCATTGGAGGTGAAAACTAGCGAGGGTTTGCATCGGGCGGCGATGAACGCCGACGAACTCAACAAAGCTCCAATGCAGATCTCAGAAAGGGGATGTGGATGAGCTGCGGAGGTTCGCCGTCGATTTCTCGGTCGAGTCGAGGTCGATGCAGCTGAGTCGGTGAAAACGTAGGGGGCTCAGCGGCGTGGCGGAGCTCGAGAGGAAGCAAGAGGAGGAAGGCATGACGGAGGAAGAATGGAAGACCTAGGTCGCCCTATTTATAAGGAAAGGATAGCTGAGGCAGTAGCGAAAGCGAGGAGATAGAAGTTATTATCCAGTGACCCCGGCCTTTCGGTTTTCGGAAGCGATCGGTAAAAGGCAAAGATCCGTTGGAGGATATGAGGAAATAAAGAATGAATTTAAGTAAGGATAGCGTCATGGCGAGTTAACACGAATCCAAAAGATGACGTCATGGCGGGTTAAAAGAAAACCTTTGCACTGCAATAGGAAGGCCCGAAGATTTACTTCTTAAGGTACTTTAAGATTGACATGAACAGTTCAAATCAATCGGGGCCTAATGTTGGGATATAAATATTTGTGTAAGCCGCCCGGGAGGCCGGGTTACGCAAAGAGACTCACCAGAAAGAAGCCCAAGACCAAGCGTGAAGATGGCGGTTCAATAGAGGGCCTAAGGCCCACGGGCGACTCAATGCCCGTTGTAGTAAACCGCCACAATGACATGACTTGTATCATAAGGTAGATTTAACTAGTCACCGAGCCGGACATTGTTTATAAGCCGGCCGGGACTCTGTAAGCCGCAGGGCGTCAACCCGTGTATATAAGGGCGACTGCTTGACTTAGGGCAACGAAAACAACCCATCGAGAGCCGGGCATAGCGTATCTCGCTCCTTTGGTCATCGAAACATCAAGCAATACCAACCCAACTAGACGTAGGCTTTCCTTCACCGCAAGGAGCCAAACTAGTATAAAACCTCTCGTGTCCTTTGTCCCTATTAACCCCTTTAAGCTTCCTAGTTGCGATGGCTCCACGACTAAGTCCTTGCACGAGGACATCTGCCGTGACAATTCCACGACACATAGGGATCGGCTCCAGGTAAGGCCGTCATGTAACAGCTGCAAAATCAGATGAACCTAACTGCGATACCTGCCCCTTATGCATGCAAGTTCAAAAATCGGCGGCCCATCTCCTTTACCAATATCGCTACACCGTTAGGGTCTGCAGGAATTATCAAATCTTGGCTCGGCTTACTTGATGTGCACCCATCGGCCTGGATGGCTCTGGACTCAGTGAAGGACTGGTGGAACCTAATTGCTTCCAACATGTCGCAATCCCGGTGAGCGATGATGTCTCTCGTTATACTTACCTCGTGGAAAATTTGAAAGGAGAGGAATGCCCGAGTCTTCTGCCACATCGCGGTGCCTGTAGGGGTTCTTGTTGCTAGAATTAAAGAGGAGTCAAAGTTGCGGTGTCTTGCGAGAGCAAAATCTTTAAGTAATGTAATGCCGCGAGAGTGATGTGTTGTAATTCGGCCTAGGGCCAAAAACCTCTAAACCTCCTTCTTATACAATGAAAGTGGCAAAATTTTTGCCCAGTTTTAAAAAAACGAAAATCAGATGAACACACTCAACTGTTGCTCGTTGTGCGCCACCAGCTTCCCGGTGGCGTGCTAGTTTCTGCCCTTCAACGCACTCAACTCAATGGGCACGAGCATGCACAGACAAAGCGTGAATTAAACCGAATCGGCTCCAATCAAATACATCCATGTTCCCACCGAATCCTAAAAAAAAAAGAATCCAAAGAAAAAAGGTCTTTGATTGAATCCTCTTTCGAAACTCAGTGTTAGACCTAGCCTTTACACGCCAACGTCGCCATGCTCGCGAATTGTTCCCAGCGTTGAGCTCCAGCTCGATCTCCGTGTCCCCCTCAACAACCTGCTCAATGAGTGGGTGGGGCCCTTCGACTCCTTCGCCACTAGGGAGTCTATCGGAAAGTTATGCCCTTCGCCACTGGAAGGAAGCGATAAGGAGGATGAGCCATCGCCACGAAGAGCCGGAAACCGCCAAGGAGAGGGCGGAGTGGAGGAGGAGGCCCGAATCAAACAAGAGAGACACCGGTTGGGGTGCAGAAAGAGTTCGGTGACTTAAGGACCCCGTTTGTCATTGTGTGTAGGAAATGTTGAGAGTTAAGACTACAAGAAGAAATAGTATATTTGAATCTGATCAAGGGTGGTTTACGGTTGCTACATGGAAAATATTTACACTAACATAAAAAAGATGAGCCCATCACCCATCAATTTGGTGGACAATAATCAAGATGAATTCAAGTCACTAGGTGTTTCAGCAAGGTACTATGAGTTAAGAAAAACTATGAAGAAAGTATTTAGACTCAATAGATAATGAAGAATACTCATCCAATCCTCAAGGTTATCTACAGCGTGTTCAAAGTAATAACATACTCCCTCCGTCCCATAATGTAAGACGTTTTCAACGTCTTACATTATGGGACGGAGGGAATAGAAGATAATACTAGATGACAAGAACAAATATTGTTACGAGACACAATCCAACTTAAATTTGGGTCTCAAGATATTGGAGTATAAGATTATTTGATTGACCAGATAAATGGGATCCAGTCCATTGTGCACGCATCGACCTACACATCCGTAGAATTTCAAAACCGCGTGCAGCTTCATAGTAGTTTAATCGTTTAAGAGCTAATCTACAAAAAGGTTGTTTTGATCATAAGAAGTTGAAATTGGTAGATCAATCTGTCATAAAATGTAATTGTCAATGTTGTTTTCTATAACTTGTATTGACATGCTGTTAAAATAGATAAAATAGCATGCTGGAAACCTGTCAGTGTCACATCCATTCTAAAAATAATCAGTTATTCGTAACACAGTACTTGAGCATTCCTTATATAACTCTGGCATACCATCATTTTTTTTTTCAATTTGCCATTTCTAGGAACACAGCACTTGTTATTGACATGTTGTTAAAATGGTTAAAATAAGAATGCAACCATTTTTCAGCATCAATCTCAACAGACCATTTTAACAGCAAAGATCACCAGCAGCAGCAGCAGCTACAGAACAGACTTGGCCAGCAGCGGCAACATACTGAGCCCAGCAACTACATAAATGTCTCTGCACCAAACTTGCTATGTGTAGCAGCAGAAATCTGGAAGAGCAGGTGTCAAATCAGAAATGATGAGCATGAAATATAACTGTTTACATACATGAGTGCAAAGTAGCCAAGTCGTCGTAAAGATCCAACCAATGAAACGGAATCCCAGTTAACAGTTAACACAATTTAATTTTAGCTGTCCAGAGGAGACAAGAGGGGTCTGCTTGTAGCATGCTGCAAGCACAAATCAATCTACAAACGACAATCAAGAAACAACAGGACATCTGATACCATAATCGATGCTGAGACTACTAAATGTACAACAGGCACAGGTCGTCACTGCATCAATTGATAACCGAGACCAACATTTCAGATTCTGTACACAATGAAACTTATGGAATGACAAAATTAAGTAGTACAATCAAATGGCAGATATTTTACAGCTCCTGCAAACCGCAGGACTTGGAGTGCCCTGTTCAGCTCAGCTCCACCAACTATGCAGGTAGTGGCTCTTCCAAGACTGTTAATTCAAAACACATCATCAATACACCATAAAATTATTAGATGCAAATGAAACAGGCTAAACTCCAAAAATGAAGGAACATGAGATCAAAACCTTTTGTTTTTCTGGAGCTTCAGGCCTCTCTGGCGCTTTAGTAGGTACATCAGGAAGCTCAATAACATCATCAATGTCCTCAGCTGGAGCTTCAGTGTAAGCCGGTGCCTTAGTTTTCTTTTCAGGTTGTACATCAGTAACGGGAGCATCAGGCAGAGACTCAAGTGCAAGCTGAAAAGAACAGATTGACAATAAAAAATTTAGCAGAGAAACTAATCTTCATTTAAGCTCAGAACTCAAAGTTTATAATGTTGGTATTTTTCATAAATCAAAAGGTTGAAAACTCTTGAAGCTTTTGGGGAAAAACCTCAGCTTCCAAGTTGTCGAATTCAGCCATGACAGCCTCCTCATCCTCAGCAGATAGTTGTTCACCCAGAGCAGCATTTATTTCCTGCAATCAATATCAGTTGATAAGCAAAGTAAAAAGGTTACAGGCATTGTCTTTGGGGGCATATACCGCAACAAATTGTAAGATCACGAGAAGTGATGAAAACTGGATTCAAATATAAATAACTCTGGCAATAGAAATAGCAGGGAGCTCATCAAAATCAGATGAAACCAAATTTACGGGCATTGATTAACAAGTACAAAGACATCAATAATACTCCCTCCGTCCCATAGTGTAAGACTTTTTTTGACACTACGTTTTGCATTATGGGACGGAGGGAGTACAATATAACAGATGATAAATTGATTCTTGTATTAGCTACTTGTATAAGTCACAATTTCAGAAGCATAATACTTTGCAGAACTGTTCATGTTTAAGTTGCAGACTACAGAGCTAATTATATCTTTATCTTTACCTAATAATAAAACAAATTGGGTTTCTTTCGTCCCTCATGGCATTTTTCAGAATAGTCCCTCTATTTCAGAGAATTCAACCCGCAGTCCTGTTTTAAGTTAAAGCGAATCGTTATTTTAGTGTTTTACACAAAAGTCCCTGTCTTTTCCTGAAATCAACCCGCCGTCCGGATTTAAGTCACACCCGAACCGTTATTTTACATTTTTCAAAACCCCCCCTGGTGTTTTAGGTAATTCATCCGCGGATCATATTTAAGTCAAACAAATGCTTTTTAAAATCATACATATCTTTTAAACCGTAACTCCGATTTGAACATGTTATATATGGAATTTGATTAGAAAAATATGTAGAATATGAATATGAGATTATTTTTACCTTTTAAGTATTTTTAAATATTATTTTGGAATATATTTGAGTCAAACCAAATGATTTTTAAATTATCTATATCTTTTAAACCGTAATTTCGATTTTAACATATTATATATGAAATTTTATTAGAAAATGTGTGGAATCTAAATATGATGTTAATTTTACCTGTTAAATATTTTTAAAATATTGTTATGGAAGCAAACTTATAATTTATAAGCGCAAGATTGCTTTTTTTCATACCGCGTAAGCGATCCCGATTGCAAATAAACACCTCACTATAACCATATAGGGAAAAGAAAACATTGATAACTACACATGTATACCTCTGAAAAATGTCGCAGGGGAAAACAACAGATTTCTCATCGCGAGAGTGAGATAAAGCGAGAGAGAGAGAGAGAGAGAGAGAGGGAGAGGGAGCAGACAGGGAGAGAGAGACGCCTTAGGATTAACCATATTCAATACACGTTTTTTGTTGTTTTGTGTGAACACCGAGGCCATCGCCGACGAGAGTGAGAAGGAGGATAAGCGGCAACACAAGTATGATGCCTCGCAAAAATAAAGGAGATGGACCTATTGTGCTCTTGAGTGATGGTTGTTGAGTTAAGAGCGTGTGTTATGTTTTCTCTCCCGTTGCAATGCACGGGCTCTTTTGCTAGTAATAATAAAGCAAATTGGGTTTCTTTCGTCCGTCATGGCATTTTTTAGAAAAGTCCCTCTATTTCAGAGAATTCAACCCGTAGTCCTGTTTTATAAGTTAAAACAAATCGTTTTTTTCATATTTTACACAAAAGTCCCTGTGTTTTGTTGAAATCAACCCGCAGTCCGGATTTAAGTCACACCCGAACCGTTATTTTACATTTTTCAAAACCCCCCTGATGTTTTAGGTAATTCATCCACGGATCATATTTAAGTCAAACAATGTTTTTTTAATCATCCATATTTTTAAACCGTAACTCCGATTTGAACATGTTATATATGAAATTTGATTAAAAAATATGTAGATTATGAATATGAGATTATTTTCACCTGTTAAGTATTTTTAAATATTATTTTGGAATATATTTAAGTCAAACAAATGATTTTCTAAATTATCCGTATCTTTTAAACAGTAACTTCAATTTTAACATATTATATATGAAATTTTATTAGAAATATGTGGAATCTAAATATCATGTTAATTTTACCTGTTAAATATTTTTAAAATATCGCTTTTGGGAGCAAACTTATAATTTATAAGCGTAAGATCCGTTTTCCTTTTATCTGCAGTGACGGATTGCAAATAAACACCCCACTATAACAATATAGGGAAAAGAAAACATCGATAACTAAAAATGTCGCAGGGGAAAACAACAGATTTCTCATCGCGAGAGTGAGAGAAAGCGAGAGAGAGAGAAAGCGAGAGAGAGAGAGAGAGAGAGAGAGAGAGAGAGGAGAGAGGGGGAGAGACGCCTTAGGATTAAACATATTCAATCACGTCTTTTTTTTTGTTTGTGTGAACACCGAGGCCATCATGCCGCCCGAGGTGAGAAGGAGGATAAGCGGCAACACAAATATGATGCCTCGCAAAAATAAAGGAGATGAACCTATTGTGGTCTTGATTGATGGTTGTTGGGTTAAGAGTGTGTGTTATGTTTTCTCTCCCGTTGCAACGCACGGGCTCTTTTGCTAGTATATTTAAATGGTGTAAGAATAAAATCAGTACTGATTTTCAGGCAACTATCACATAGTACACATGATGTACATTGTCTAACTAGTTCCACTGAAGTAGATGAAATGAGCTTTTACAGAGATCTGAGGTGCCACTTTACGTATAACACGTCAACTAAGGATGTTGTAAGAAAAACATATACAATGACTTCAAATAAGATGGAAGAACCTCGCATGGATAAAAGCATTATAAATGTAGTAACCAGTGGACTGGAAAAGTTTATTGAACTTACATCCTGATAAGCCTTGGCCTCAGCTGTGTCATCCATTAACTTTTGGACATAAATCGATGTTAATCTCACTCTGTATAGACTTAAGGGCAGCATTTCCAGTCTTTAGGCTTTCCAATACAGCTTTTTGCTTGCTTGCTAGTTCAATATCTGCCAGCTTCAACAAGAGAACAGAAAACAGACTGTCAAACTATAGATCAAAACTAAAGAGACTTAATGCTGGTCAGATTCAATTATGTAAAGCAGAATAACAGACCTTCAGTCATGAACATGCAATTCATTAGGAGCCAGAATCTATCCAATAAACTACTAACCTGCTGCTCGACATTCATTTGCCATGTATCAACTTGTTTCAGGAGCTCTTCCTGGGATTTCTTCTTCTTCAGTGCAATCAAAGCTCTGTCTCTCTTCTTTTGTTGAACCAACTGGCGTGCAGCTTCCTTTTCTGCTTCGATCACCTTCTCAAGCTGGAAGAAAGAAAAGTAAACCACACATAAACAGAATCAGTGCCATCTTAATTGTAAGTAGAAACATCATTCCAGTGATTTAATGCAAGCCACGCTCATTAGTTCAGTTAGAATATTTGAACAGTTTATCACAACACGACAAGTTATACCCACCTAAAGGTATTGAGACCCGATGGCGAAATAATTTCTTCGCACAACATGCTAGTACAGAAATCAGGTAGTTTGCTGGTTTGCACTAGCAAACGACTCCCATACCGCTAGCGCTGATAGACTGAGATAACGGCAGCGCACCAAAGCATGCATTAGAAGCCAGTCTGGTTTTTGCAGTATGCTCTGGAAAGTAATATCTCATTTGATAACATGAATGTGCAGTTCTCACTGACGTTCACCTTGATATATTATAATCCGGTCCAAAACCTATACTCCTGTCCTGATGACACTGCCAGACATTCTAAATCTGGATCACTACAGTCAACCCAAAATGGCAAACAACAAACCACACCAGAACTGGGCCCTCCTGATAAAACTAACAAGGTGGAAAAAGCTCGTACCCATTCAGTTATAGACACAACGTTATGCAAAAACCTAACCCCAACTGCGCCCACACTCGCGTAATGAGCGGTATTGGCACCAAACCTGGTATTACCTAGCCCCGGGGAGCAAAATTGGAGATCGATAAACTACCAGAATCGAATCTCAATGATCACGATTACAAACTACAACGATTCGATGGTAATAGTAGGACGGGGGTGGGAAACAGATGATCGGATCGGGCAGGGCGGGAGCAGGGGACCTGCTGCTGGAACTGCGCGAGCTTGCGGCGCTGCGTCTTGAGGGCGAGGATGGCCTTGTCAACCTCCGTGATTTTAGGCTTCTTCACGAACACGTTCCCCATCTTTCTCTCCCCGCGTATACCCCTCGCGAGCAAGGTTTCGCCGGCGGCGGGAGAGGAAGGAAGAGGGAGAGGGGAAGGTGGACTGCGGGAGGAGACGCGGTCACGGCATCACAGTTCATGGGTAGGGTCGGGGAGAATTAGGATCGGGTTCATAACCCGTTACCACGGAAAGACCCATTACCATATGTACCAACCGCTCGACCCTTTTTTTTTTCAGTACTTCCTTTATAAAGAAAATATAAAAACGTTTAGATCATTCAAGTAGTGATTTAAAGAAAGTATTTTCTAGGGAACAGCTCTTAGTCCAGCTTAGATTGTTTTTTTTTTTTGAGAAATCCAGCTTAGATTGTTAGAGCATCTTCAGCGCTTTCCCTGTAAAAATTCACCTATAAGTATTGATTGAGAACCTTTTGAACCAAGAAAAGATGTATTGGATCCTAAGGTGGTGTTTGGTTCTCTAGTCTTAGGACTTTTTTAGTCCCTAAGACTTTTTGAAAAAGACTCTCAAGGAGGTGTTTCTAAGGACTTTTAGCAAAAAGTCCTAAAAAAGTCCCACCCTGTTTGATTTGCTAGGGACTTTTTCTAATCCCAACACAAAAAAGTCCCTGGAACCAAACACCCCCTAAAAGGGAGAGCGAACTGGTTGCTCCATGATGACATATATACAACTTTCTTCCACAAGGTTGCATCGGCCAAGAAGAAACGTCATCACATTAAAAAGCTCATGGATAATAGTGGCGCACGGCACCAAGGAACAGACGAGCTAAATGGTCTATACTTGATTATTTCTATACTCTACTTATCTTGAAAGTTATTGATCGTGTTACCAATGAGATGAATAATATGATGATTGCCTCTTTTCGGCTGAGGAAGTGAGAAAGACTCTTTTTGGTACAGGGGATTTCAAAGCTCCAAGCCCGGATGGACTTCATTCCGTTTTTTATAAAATTTTCTCAATGATGCTTGGTGATGATATGGTGGATAAGGTTTTGCATGCAATTCACACGTGCATGATTCTCACATAATGGAATGATATTGTTATCGTCATGATCCCAAAAACCAACACCCCAAAGAAGGTAAATTTAGGTCTATGAGTCTGTGTAATGTTACTTACAAGGTCATTTCAATAATGATCGTTGCTCGTCTGGAACCATTACTTTCAGAAATTATTAGCCTACCCACTGTGCTTTTGTGCCTGGTGGACTAATCACTGATAACATTTAATTGTCTATGAGGGTCTTCATGCAATTACTCCTATAAAGGATGTTGAAGTACCCGCCTCCATGGTGCCTCGCGGGCCAAGAGCGCCTCCTGGTCGTATGTCGCCGGGTGGCTTGCCGCGAGAGCCTCTAGGGGGTAATGTGGGTCGTCCGATCTGCATGGGTGGCTCAGACTCGGGCGCCCCGGTTGGAAGTCCATGACGGGTGGGCTACGGGGGCATCTAGGGCCACCATCATTAGGCGGTGGCCAGGCGCGCCGATAGCCCTCTCATGAACTTTCCAGCGTCGCGATCTTGCTTGAGTCGAAGCATCTGTCGGTGTCCTCGGTGCCTTCTAGGTTAATGCCTTGCGACAAGCGGACTGCTTACATGCGCCTTTGGGTAGCGAAGAAAACCTTTGTCGCCGTTTTCGTGGTGTCACAGGGGAGCTCTGCGTCGTCCGCTTTCTACCCGACGGTGTCTTTCGGGCGGCCATTAGACCCGGTCCATGACGGTGGACCACGGGGCGCCAGCCACCATCATTAGGCGATTGCCACCGCGCCCAGTGATGAGGCTGGCGTCTTTGCTCACCGCAAGTAGTTTTTAGCAAGGTTTCAGTGCGAGTGTTGTAAAGATAGTTTTGGCCGATAATTTGATAGCAAGATAATTCATAACAAGGCAATAGGTAGGAAGAGTAAATAGGTGCAGCAAGTGGCCCAATCCTTATGTAGGCTAAGAACAAGCCGGATGTATTTCTTGTAATAGCTAAAACGCTCTTGATGACTCACTAGAATCTCGCCAAGTTTCTTTCACCATGATTCATTAAGTTACCGTTCATTGATTCGATAAGTGTTGTGTGGGTGGGCCGGAGCTAAGGTAATGTCCTAACTTGAACAAACACCTACTTATGATTATACTCTCCATGCAAGCATCCGCAACTACAAGAGAAGAAACTAAGATAAATCTAACCCATAGCATTAAATGGTTGGATCCAAAACAACCCCTTATAGAACAATTCATAATATGGGATTTGGGTTTCTATCACTCTCGCAACCCATCATCTGTAAACTAATTCCACAATGCCTTCCCCTAGGCCCAAAGATGGTGAAGTGCCATGTAGTTTGTCGGGGGAAATGACACCTACGGGATCACGAGGAGTCCCTTTTTGCTTTCTGATTTGGCGGGCGGGGCTGTAGAAAAGAGCTGATTGAGAGATCAATGCAGGATTATCGAGTTCGGCCGCGAGCAGCGTAATACCCTACTCCTGCCGGTTTACATTTTATACGGTGTTCTTGGACTAGCTACAAAGGCGTCAACGTCCAAAAGTCTGAATCCTCCCCAAGATGCCGTGGGCCTCCTTTTATAGACAAAGGGGCTGCCACAAAGTGGCACCTGAAGGTGGAAAGTTATAAAGTGGTCGAGTCTATCCTCCGCACCGTGAGGACAAACGCATTTAATGCTTGCTGCCGACGTGCCCTTCTTGCTTTATCGGGGACGGCAAGGAAGCTCGTCTCTAGCCGCCGCCGCTCGCTTCGACGCTGCCAGTCCGAACTCGACGAGGCGGGTAGTGCCATTGGTGGCCGTGTTCACGCCGAGGTGGTCGCGGTGGCAGAGCCTTCACGAAGATCTGCATGCCACCACGCAGGTGCTTGCTGAAGTTGGCCTAGAGGCCGCACGCCGCCACGCAGTGTTCGCATAGTTGGTGGGCTGGCGGCTACATGGGAGCGGCGGTGGAGCTTTTGGCGGAGATGTGGGCTCGGGTCATGCCCTCATGGATGTCTTCGGCAAGAGTCTTGCTGGGGCCCCGGCAAGGGTCTCGTCGTGGCGTCGTGGTCGTCCCTGGAAAGGGGCTTGCCGGGGGGTCTCGTGGGTATCCTTGGCAAGGATCTTGCCGAGGATCTCAAAATCTTCAGTTATTTATCTAGTCTTGTATGCTCTTGGTCTTCACAAAGATCTGCATGCCACCACGGAGGCGCCTCCCGAGCCTTGGTTCCAGTGTGGTTGAAGGCTTTGGAACTCTCAGGCTCAAGGGTGGCGGCCCTACTGGCCTTGGGCGAGTTGCCCTGGCAAGGCTCTTGCCGAGGCTACGGAAGCCGCCCCGGCAAGGGCCTTGCCGGAGGTGTCCACCTCGCCCTTCTGCTCTTTGTGTCTCCGGCTTGGCGTCGGTCTGGTCGTCATGTGCCTTTGCTTCCTCTGCCCCGCCAAGCGTGGCCAGGGGCGTGGGGCTGCGACTGCCCGTGCACAAGTAAAGGGATGCAAAAAGGGACCCCTACTTTTGTACACCGACAAGAGCCCCGGGGCCTGGGCCACATATAAGCCTATGAGGCGTTATTGGGCCAGGCCGGAAAGGCGTCTTGGTAGCCTTGAGCCATGGAGTTTTTATCGCAGTAAATCCCTCGCTCGCTTGCGCTTCCCCACGACCCGCATTGAATGCGCGACGTGGGGTTCGCGCGTGACGTGGGGGTCATGCGTGGGGCGGTTGCTGCCCTCATGCGTCACATCATAGTAAAGAGGCGACTCGCGCCTTCCCCATAAAAAAAGGAGAAAACGCAGGGGCGCGGCTCATTTACTAAGTGGACTCGAGTCGTGGCCTTCAAGGCGTCCGTGCCCCACGATCACGGGGTGGAAAACGGTCGCCTCACTCGTCTCCTCGATTTCGGCTTGCTCGCCACATGTCCCCCTGAAGGAAATATGCCCTAGAGGCAATAATGAAGTTATTATTTATTTCCTTATATCATGATAAATGTTTATTATTCATGCTAGAATTGTATTAACCGAAAATATAATACTTGTGTGAATACATAGACAAACAGAGTGTCACTAGTATGCCTCTACTTGACTAGCTCGTTGATCAAAGATGGTTATGTTTCCTAGCCATAGACATGAGTTGTCATTTGATTAACGGGATCACATCAGTAGGAGAATGATGTGATTGACTTGACCCATTCCGTTAGATTAGCACACGATCGTTTAGTATTCTGCTATTGCTTTCTTCATGACTTGTACATGTTCCTATGACTATGAGATTATGCAACTCCCGTTTACCGGAGCAACACTTTGTGTGCTACCAAACGTCACAACGAATCGGGTGATTATAAAGGTGCTCTCTGGTGTCTCCAAAGGTACTTGTTGGGTTGGCGTATTTTGAGATTAGGATTTGTCACTCCGATTATCGGAGAGGTATCTCTGGGCCCCTTTCGATAATGCACATCACTTAAGCCTTACAAGCATTGCAACTAATGAGTTAGTTGCGGGATGATGTATTACGGAACGAGTAAAGAGATTTGCCGATGCTTGAGATTGAACTAGGTATTGAGTTACCTACGATCGAATCTCGGGCAAGTAACATACCGATGACAAAGGGAACAACGTATGTTGTTATTCGGTTTGACCGATAAAGATCTTCGTAGAATATGTGGGAGCCAATATGAACATTCAGGTTCCGCTAGTGGTTATTGGCCGGAGACGTGTCTCGGTCATGTCTACATAGTTCTCGAACCCGTGAGGGTCCGCACGCAACAAAGTTTCGATGACAGTTATATTATGAGTTTATATATTTTGATGTACCGAAGGTAGTTCGGAGTCCCGGATGTGATCATGGACATGACGAGGAGTCTCGAAATGGTCGAGACATGAAGATTGATATATTGGACGACTATATTCGGACACCGGAATGGTTCCGGGGGTTATCGGATATATACCGGAGTACCGGAGGGTTACCTAACCCCCCCATCAGAGGTTATTGGGCCTCATGGGCCCAATTGGTGGAAGAGGAGAGGTGGCCAAGGGGCAGCCGCGCGCCCCTCCCCCCCCCATGTCCGAATTGTACAAGGAGGGGGGCGGCGCCCCCCCTTTCCTTTCCCCTCTCTCTCCTTCCCTCTTCTCTCCTAATCCAACAAGGAAAAGGGAGGGAATCCTACTCCCGATGGGAGTAGGACTCCTACTGGCGCCCCCCTCCTGGCCGGCCGCCTCTCCCCCCTTGCTCCTTTATATACGGGGGCAGGGGGCACCCTAGAGACACAACAATTGATCATTGATCTTTTAGCCGTGTCACAGTGCCCCTCCACCATAATCCACCTCGATAATATCATAGCGGTGCTTGGCGAAGCCTGCGTCGGTAGAACATCATCATCGTCACCACGCAGCCGTCGTGCTTAACGAAACTCTCCCTCAACACTTTCGGCTGGATCGGAGTTCGAGGGGCGATCATCGGGCTGAGCGTGTCTTTGAACTCGGAGGTGCCGTGCGTTCGGTACTTGATCGGTCGGATCGTGAAGACGTACGACTACATCAACCGCGTTGTGCTAACACTTCCGCTTTCGGTCTAGAGGGTATGTGGACAACACTCTCCCCTCTCGTTGCTATGCATCACCATGATCTTGCGTGTGCATAGGAATTTTTTTGAAATTACTACATTCCCCAACAGTGGTATTAGAGCCTGGTTTTATGCGTAGATGTCATATGCACGAGTAGAACACAAGTGAGTTGTGGGCGATATAAGTCATACTGCTTACCAGCATGTCATACTTTGGTTCGGCGGTATTGTTGGATGAAGCGACCGGACCGACATTACGCGTGACGCTTACGCGAGGCCCTAGTTCTACCGGCGTGCTTTTGCACACGTGTGGCTGGCGAGTGTCGGTTTCTCCAACTTTAGTTGAACTGAGTGTGGCTACGCCCGGTCCTTGCGAAGGTTAAACACAGCACCAACTTGACAAACTATTGTTGTGGTTTTGATGCGTAGGTAAGAACGGTTCTTGCTAAGCCCGTAGCAGCCACGTAAAATTTGCAACAACAAAGTAGAGGGCGTCTAACTTGTTTTTGCAGGGCATGTTGTGATGTGATATGGTCGACATGATGCTAAATTTTATTGTATGAGATGATCATGTTTTGTAACCGAGTTATCGGCAACTGGCAAGAGCCATATGGTTATCACTTTATTGTATGCAATGCAATACAGCACCATAATGCTTTTACTTTATCACTAAGCGGTAGCGATAGTCGTAGAAGCATAAGATTGGTGAGACGACAACGATGCTACGATGGAGATCAAGGTGTCGCGCCGGTGATGATGGTGATCATGACAGTGTTTTGGAGATGGAGATCACAAGCACAAGATGATGATGGTCATATCATATCACTTATATTGATTGCATGTGATGTTTATCTTTTGTGCATATTATCTTGCTTTGATTGACGGTAGCATTATAAGATGATCCCTCACTAAATTATCAAAGTATAAGTGTTCTCCACGAGTATGCACCGTTCTGCGAAAGTTCTTCGTCTTTGAGACACCACGTGATGATCGGGTGTGATAGGCTCTATGTTCAGATGCAGCGGGTGCCAAAACAGTTGCACACGTGGAATACTCGAGTTAAACTTGACGAGCCTAGCATATAACAGATATGGCCTCGGAACACGGAGACCGAAAGGTCGGCGTGAATCATATAGTAGATATGATCAACATAGTGATGTTCACCATTGAAACTACTCCATCTCGCGTGATGATCTGGACATGGTTTAGTTGATTTGGATCACCCGATCACTTAGAGGATTAGAGGGATGTCTATCTAAGTGGGGAGTTCTTTAATAATATGATTAATTGAACTTAAATTTATCATGAACTTAGTACTGATAGTATTTTGCTTGTCTATGTTGATTGTAGATAGATGGCCCGTCTTTGTTGTTCCGATTGAATTTTAATGTGTTCCTTGAGAAAGCAAAGTTGAAAGATGATGGTAGCAATTACACGGACTCGGGTCTGTAATTTGAGGATTATCCTCATTGCTTTGCCATGTAAGAATTACGTCTGGAAGCACCGTTGGGTGCCGGACCTCTCTGCGGGAGCAACACCGGATGTTATGAACATCCGCCGAGCAAAGCCGATGACTACTCGATAGTTCAGTGTGCCATGCTTTACGACTTAGAACCGGGTCTTCAACGACATTTTGAACGTCATGGAGCATATGAGATGTTCCAGGACTTGAAGTTAATATTTCAAGCAAATGCACGGATTGAGAGATATGAAGTCTCCAATAAGTTCTATAACTGCAAGATGGAGGAGAATAGTTCTGTCAGTGAGCATATACTCAAAATGTCTGGGTATAACAATCACTTGATTCAACTAGGAGTTAATCTTCCTGGATGATGGCGTCATTAGGACAATTCTTCAATCACTTGCCACCAAGCTACAAGAGCTTCGTGATGAACTATAACATGCAAGGGATGGATAAGACGATTCCCGAGCTCTTACAATGCTAAAAGGCTGCGGAGGTAGAAATCAAGAAGGAGCATCAAGTGTTGATGGTGAATAAGACTACCAGTTTCAAGAAAAAGGGCAAAGGGAAGAAGAAGGGGAACTTCAAGAAGAACAACAAGCAAGTTGCTGCTCAGGAGAAGAAACCCAAGTCTGGACCTAAGCCTGAGACTGAGTGCTTCTTCATCAGAAGCGGTAGTCAATGGAAGCGAAACCGCCCCAAGTATTTGGCGGATAAGAAGGATGGCAAGGTGAACAAAGGTATATGTGATATACATGTTATTGATGTGTACCTTACTAATGCTCATGATAGCACTGGTATTTGATACTTGGTTACATTGCTAATATTTGCAACTCGAAGCAGGGGACTACGAATTAAGCGAAGATTGGCTAAGGACGAGGTGACGATGAGCGTGGGAAATGGTTCCAAAGTCGATGTGATCGCGGTCGGCACGCTACCTCTACATCTACCTTGAGATTAGTTTTAGACCTGAATAATTGTTATTTGGTGCCGCCGTTGAGCATGAACATTATATCCGGATCTTGTTTGATGCGCAGACGGTTATTCATTTAAATCGAGAATAATGGTTGTTCTATTTATATGAGTAATATCTTTTATGGTCATGCACCCTTGAAGAGTGGTCTATTTTTGTTGAATCTCGATAGTAGTGATACACATATTCATAATATTGAAGCCAAAAGATGCAGAGTTGATAATGATAGTGCAACTTATTTGTGGCAATCGCCGCTAGGTCATAGCAAAGATAAAGCGCATGAAGAAACTCCATCTTGATGGACTTTTGGAACCACTTGATTATGAATCACTTGGTACTTGTGAACCGTGCCTCATGGGCAAGATGACTAAAACACCGTTCTCCGTACTATGGAGCGAAAGCAATGATTTGTTGGAAATCATACATACGATGTATGTGGTCCGATGAATATTGAGGCTCGTGGCGGATATCGTTATTTTCTCACCTTCACAGATGATTTGAGCAGATATGGGTATATCTACTTAATGAAACATAAGTCCAAACATTTGAAAAGTTCAAAGAATTTCGGAGTGAAGTTGAAAATCATCGTAACAAGAAAATAAAGTTTCTACGATCTGATCGTGGAGGAGAATATTTGAGTTACGAGTTTGGTCTTCATTTGAAACAATGCGGAATAGTTTCACAACTCACGCCACCCGGAACACCACAGCGTAATGGTGTGTTAGAACGTCGTAATCGTACTTTACTTGATATGGTGCGACCTATGATGTCTCTTACTGATTTACCGCTATCATTTTGGGGTTATGCTTTAGAGACGGCTGCATTCACGTTAAATAGGACACCATCGAAATCCGTCCAGACGACGCCTTATGAACTGTGGTTTGGCAAGAAACCGAAGTTGTTGTTTCTTAAAGTTTGGGGCTGCGATGCTTATGTGAAAAAGCTTCAACCTGATAAGCTCAAACCCAAATCGGAAAAATGTGTCTTCATAGGATACCCAAAAGAGACAGTTGGGTACACCTTCTATCACAGATCCGAAGGCAAGACTTTTGTTGCTAAATTCGGAATCTTTCTAGAAGGAGTTTCTCTCGAAAAGAAGTGAGTGGGAGGAAAGTAGAACTTGATGAGGTAATCATGCCTGCTTCCCTTATTGGAAAGTAGTTCATCATGTAAACCGGTTTCTGCGACACCTACACCAATTAGTGAGGAAGTTAATGATGATGATCATGAAACTTTAGATCAAGTTGTTCTTGAACCTCGTAGGTCAACCAGAGTAAGAGCCGCACTTGAGTGGTACGGTAATCACATTACGGAAGTTATGTTACTAGACCATGACGAACCTACGAACTATGAAGAAGCGATGGTGAGCCCAGATTCCATAAAATGGCTTGAGGCCATGAAATCCGAGATGGGATCCATGTATGAGAACAAAGTATGGACTTTGGTTGACTTGCCCGATGATCGGCAAAGCATTGAGAATAAATGGATCTTCAAGAAGAAGACTGATGCTGACGGTAATGTTACTGTCTATAAAGCTCGACTTGTTGCGAAAGGTTTTCGACAAGTTCAAGGGATTGACTACGATGAGACCTTCTCACCCGTAGTGATGCTTAAGTCTGTCCGAATCATGTTAGCAATTGCTGCATTTTATGATTATGAAATTTGGCAAATGGATGTAAAAAGCGCATTCCTGAATGGATTTACGGAAGAAGAGTTGTATATGATGCAACCTAAGGTTTTGTCGATCCAAAGGAGCTAACAAAGTGTGCAAACTCAATGATCCATTTATGGACTGGTGCAAGCCTCTCGGAAGTTGGAATAAATGCTTTGATAGTGTGATCAAAGCATTTGGTTTTATATGAGACTTTTGGAGAAGCCTGTATTCACAAAAAAAGTGAGTGGGAGCTACAGAGCATTTACGATATTATATGTGGATGACATATTGCTGATTGGAAATGATATATAATTTCTGGATAGCATAAAGGGATACTTGAATAAGAGTTTTCAACGAAAGATCTCGGTGAAGCTGCTTATATATTGGGCATCAAGATATATAGAGATAGATCAAGATGCTTAATTGGACTTTCACAAAGCACATACCTTGACAAAGTTTTGAAGAAGTTCAAAATGGATCAAGCAAAGAAAGGGTTCTTGCCTGTTACAAGGTGTGAAGTTGAGTAAGACTCAATGCCCGACCACCGCAGAAGATAGAGAGAAGATGAAAGATGTTCCCCTATGCTTCAGCCATAGGCTCTATCATGTATGCAATGCCGTGTACCGGACTGATGTGTGCCTTGCTATAAGTCTAGCAGGAGGTACCAAAGTAATCCGAGGAGTTGATCCTTTGGAATGATGGTCAAGAACATCCTGAAATACACGAAAGGACTAAGGATATGTTTTCGTTTATGGAGGTGATAAAGAGCTCATCGTAAATGGTTACGTTGATGCAAGCTTTGACAAAGGATCCGGACGATTCTAAATCGCAAACCGGATACATGTTTACATTGAACAGTGGAGCCGCCGATTGGTGCAGTTCTAAACAAATCATTTAAGCGGGATCTACGTGTGAAGCGGAGTACATAGCTGCTTGGAAGCGACAAATGGAGGAGTCTGGATGAAGGAGTTCATATCCGATCTAGGTGTCATACCTAGTGCATCGGGTCCAATGAAAATCTTTTGTGACAATATCGATGCAATTGCCTTGGCGAAGAATCCAGATTTCACAAGAGAACCAAGCACATCAAGAGACGCTTCAATTCCATCCGGGATTTAGTCCGGTGGGAGACATAGAAATTTGCAAGATACATACGGATCTGAATGTTGCGTACTCCATTGACTAAGCCTCTTCCACGAGCAAAACATGATCAGCACCAAGGCTCTATGGGTGTTAGAATCATTACTGTGTAATCAAGATTATTGACCCTAGTGCAAGTGGGAGACTGAAGGAAATATGCCCTAGAGGCAATAATAAAGTTATTAATTTTTTCCTTATATCATGATAAATGTTAATTATTCATGCTAGAATTGTATTAACCGGAAAACATAATACTTGTGTGAATACATAGACAAACAGAGTGTTACTAGTATGCCTCTACTTGACTAGCTCGTTGATCAAAAGATGGTTATGTTTCTAGCCATAGACATGAGTTGTCATTTGATTAATGTGATCACATCATTAGGAGAATGATGTGATTGACTTGCCCCATTCTGTTAGCTTAGCACACGCTCAATTAGTATTCCGCTCTTGCTTTCTTCATGACTTATACCTGTTCCTATGACTATGAGATTATGCAACTCCCGTGTACCGGAGGAACACTTTGGGTGCTACCAAACATCACAACGTAACTGGGTGATTATAAAGGTGCTCTACAGGTGTCTCCAAAAGTACTTGTTGGGTTGGCGTATTTCAAGATTAGGATTTGTCACTCCGATTGTCGAAGAGGTATCTCTGGGCCCACTCGGTAATGCACATCACTTAAGCCTTGCAATCATTGCAACTAATGAGTTAGTTATGGATGATGTATTACGGAACGAGTAAAGAGACTTGCCGGTAACGAGATTGAACTAGGTATTGAGATACCGAAGATCGAAACATACCGATGACAAAGGGAACAATGTATGTTGTTATGCGGTTTGACCGATAAAGATCTTCGTAGAATATGTGGGAGCCAATATGAGCATCCATGTTTCGCTATTGGTTATTGGCCGGAGACGTGTCTCGGTCATGTCTACATAGTTCTCGAACCCGTAGGGTCCGCACGCTTAAAGTTTCGATGACAGTTATATTATGAGTTTATATGTTTTGATGTACCGAAGGTAGTTCTGAGTCCCGGATGTGATCACGGACATGACGAGGAGTCTCGAAATGGTCGAGACATGAAGATCGATATATTGGACGACTATATTCGGACACCGGAATGGTTCCGGGGGTTATCGGATATATACCGGAGTACCGGGGGGTTACCGGAACCCCCCGGAGGTTATTGGGCCTCATGGGCCCAATTGGTGGAAGAGGAGAGGCGGCCAAGGGGCAGCCGCACGCCCCTCCCCCCAAGTCCGAATTGGACAAGGAGGGGGGCGGCGCCCCCCCCCCCTTTCCTTTCCCCCCTCCTCCTTCCCTCTCCTCTCCTAATCCAACAAGGAAAGGAGGAGTCCTACTCCGGTGGGAGTAGGACTCCTCCCGGCGCGCCCTCCCCGGGCCGGGCCGCCTCTCCCCCTTGCTCCTTTATATAAAGGCAGGGGGCACCCTAGAGACACAACAATTGATCATTGATCTTTTAGCTGTCAGGCGGTGCCCCTCCACCATAATCCACCTCGATAATATCGTGGCGGTGCTTAAGTGAAAGCCCAATGGCGATGAGAACATCATCATCGCTACCACGCCGTCAGGTCGACAAAACTCTCCCTCAACACTTGGCTGGATCGGAGTTCGAGGGACGTCATCGGGTGTAACATCCCAAATTTTCAATTTAGACTGTTATACATAGATCATTCATGCATATCATATTTTATTGCATTTCGTTTTGCGATCCTTGAAATCCTAACCAACTCAAGGACCCTCGGAGAGAGTTGGGGATTTGGGTTTTCATATTTGAATTTTATCAAATATTGAAACGAGGATCGATGATTTTAATTATTTTCTCTCGAAAATATTTCATATTAAAATATATGAGAGGAGATAATATGACTTCTCCAAAATAATTGAAATATTGGAGGAAAAAATATTAAAATCAAATATTTGATTTTATTCGGATTTTATCGCAATTTTATTTGCATTAGAAAAAAATTGCACGTTTTTCAAAATTGCATTTTAGGGCCAAGAAAATGTTCATCTCATTCTAAATATTTTATTTAGACGGTGAAAATTTGTTTTGGCATTTTTAGGTTTTTATTTTATTTTCTAGGATTTATTTTTGGTTGGGCGGAATTGTTTAAAAAATTCAAAGACCTCACCGGGCCGAAGCCTAGCCGAGGCCGCTTCCTCCTCACGCCGCCTCCTCTAGGAGACCGCATCACCGCCGCTTCGGACGAGGAGTCCTGGCCTGACTGCTTCCCACGCCTTGCCCCTCCACCAAGCCGGGCCGCACTTCTCCTTAAATACCCCGACCGCCACCACCACTCCAACCCTCACAAGTGACTTCCGCCAATCAGCCACCCGCTTGTTGCTGGGCCACCACACACTGGCCATTACCGCTATACCGCCGCCACCACTGTCAGCCTCATTGCCCTCATGAGCTCGCCGGAGGTAACACCGCCCTTGCCGCCGCCGGTTTTTTTTAAGAAAACCGATTCAGTTTTTTTAAGAAACTCTAGTTCGTTTTTTTAGATCGGTTCGCCGGTTTTTCTTGTTTTAGCTACTTAGCGGACGTTCGTCCGTACGTTCGTTTTAACGAACGGTTTTCGCTCGATAGTTACAGATAATGAACGCTCGCTCATAGCCTGCTCACAATTTTCTTTTATCAGATTTTCTCGCGATTATTTTTGATCGCGATTTCGATCCGATTTTCGCTTCAGCTTTATCTTTTCGCTCGTTTATCGGAATCAGGCGATTCAAGCGCCTAGATCTTCGTCTCGAAACCCTCTTTCTGTTTAATCAACTTAAACAAGATTTTGGTACTGTAAAATTTGACTTTAGTTCAGATTAGTAAACGGATCTTGTTTCTTCCATTGCTTGAGTTTCGTTGCTTCGTTTGGTTTGATTCTTTTCGCAAACCGGAGTTCTTAAGTTGAACTTTCTGGTCAATTCTTCTTATTTGAGTTTTGCCCGTGCATCTTTACTTGATTGCTTATGTATGCTATTGTTTGTTTGCGATAGAATTCCTGGAGTGCGAAGCATGCTACTACGAGTCCCTAGGTTTCGTGGATCGTCAGCAAGGCAAGTAACACATTGATCATACTCCTTCCATACCCAGTTTTTATGCATTAGTTCAATCCTCAAAACATTGCATGATTAGGATGTCATTAACTTGTGGGTTGGGAAGTAGTTGATGAGGTAGTACCTATTGCCCTGTTATATTCAAACCCTTGGGAGTTACTTCTACGTATTGCTTATATTGCTATGCTATGCTCGTAGACATGGTTTGGGTGAGTGAAATCCATGATAGATGTGAGATTGTTAATTAATGGTTCAACTTAAGGTGGCAACTTAAATACACATCTGGGTGGATTGAGGCACCTGGAGAATCCAGTGTTGCTTGTATTTTTGGAAATCCTAGGGTTCCGTGTGATTTTCCTCTGGACCGCCACCCAGGCTCAAAGAGAACTGAGATGTTTTCATGCTAGAAACTTCCGTGTGCAGCCACAAGCTATTATGGGCTCTAGCATAGTTGAGTAAGTTACGTGAAGCTCTTGAAGAGGTGGATCGCCAGTAGAGGGTTGTAGGTTTGGTATGGTCTGCTTGGAGTAGAGAGTTAATGTTTACGAAGATCGTGTCTCGGCCATCCGCTTCTCAAACACCATGTAGTGCTAGAAATCCAACGGAGGAGATCGAAGTCTTGTGGGGGAAAAGTCATGAACCTGCAAGTAGTGTATAATCTAATCATGGTTAGCGCGTGTCCCCTGCTATGGACAATCTTGAGTATCTAGTACTTGGAGTATCCTAAGTATCTCATCACTCTAAATTAATATTGTTGGGATGATAACTACTTTAATTGGGATTGAGTTGGAGGAACCTTCTCAATGATGTTTCAACTACCATGATAGTTAAACTAAAGTCTATTCCTTGTTGTAGGGAAAAATTGGCTTTTCAAGAAAAACTATAACCATAGAGCTTTCCACCAGCCAAATATGCATGTATGTAGTGATAGCATTATTCTGTTCTTGCTCTCACTGTGTTATATTGCTAGCATATTCCATGTGCTTGACCAATTTTCAGGCTGCAACGTATTATGTTGCAGAACTTTTCGCACGCAGGAGTAAGGTTCTGGTTAGGTCGTTGCCGTGCAGCTCAATGGCTATGCCGCTGGAGTTGATGGACTCACTTTATCTTCCAAGCCTTCCATTGTTATCGTATTAGATGGCCTTAAGCCATATTTATTGTAATAACATCTCTTTTGGGACATTCGATGTAATAAGTGTGTTATTGCTACTCCGTTATAAATCCTTCGAGTACTGTGTGTGTCAGCATTACCGATCCAGGGATGACACGGAAGCACAGAGACTTGACCGTTTGAGGTCGGGTCGCTACATCGGGCTGAACGTGTGCTGAACTCGGAGGTGCCGTGCGTTCGGTACTTGATCGGTCAGATTGTGAAGACGTACGACTACATCAACCGCGTTGTACTAACGCTTCCACTTTCGGTCTACGAGGGTACGTGGACAACACTCTCCCCTCTCGTTGCTATGCATCACCATGATCTTGCGTGTGCGTAGGATTTTTTTTTTGAAATTACTGCTTTCCCCAACACCCCCATGCCTCGAAGATGGTGGGCGGTGGGGGGCACGGGCCTTAAATGACGAGGCGGGGAACCGGGTCGCCGCTGGTTGGAGCAGCGGGTCGGTCTCGATTCCCTGCGCCCCTGGTGGCTGGATTGGTCAAGTGGGGTGGCCGAGCCCCGGCCCCGCCCCTTTATAAGGAGGGGATGGCACGCCCCCCCAATCTTTCATCATTCATCTCCTTCTACCTCGGCTCCTTCTTTCCTTCTGCTATGGCGAGGGCGCACAAGACTTGATGGCGGCGACGAGGTCTCTCGCCGATAGCGCGCCTCCTTCTCAAGAGCTCGTGGCGGCCGAAGCCGCGATGTGAAGGGGGCGAGGCCGAGGTCGCTGCGTGGCACTCTGTGGAAGAGGAGGATCTGGCGGCGACCGTCCTGCGCCTCACGCCAATGCCCCTCCCCAATGGAGGGCCACGTCAGGACCAACCTCATGAAGTTCGGCTATCAGTCGTGCACCGGCCGGGCTGCCTCGTCTGGCGTCCCTACTCCGCTCGGGCTCGGGAGATGGAGCTCGACCCGCCCACAGCTCACGAGGTTTCATAAGGAGGGGCTGCGGAATGGCAAGATGCGGTCGATGTCGACTTCCCGCCTCACGCCATGTATCTTCGTCATGGATGGAAGACCTTCTCGTGCCCACAATTTCGCCTGGAGGGCTCATTCTCAACTTCAAATTAATGGAGAGCGGCATGCTCTCCGTCAAGGTCTTTGGGCACTTGGGAACTCGCCTAAGGTGTTGCGTGGAGAGCTCCTCCGATGAAGAAGACTCCTCCTCAAGCGGGAGTGACGAGGAGGACAGCGACAACGACGACGAGGGCGTCAAGCAGGAGGACGCCGACTCTGATTCCGACTGACCGCGTCGCCCTCCTCACTCGGCCACGCGCCTTGCCGAGGGTCTTCCTCGTCAAGCTCTCCATCGGCTGCTCCCCGTCAGCCTCCTTTTTGCCTTCACCTGCACTTTGGGAGGAAAGGGGCAAGAGCGGGATCACGGGCACTTACCTTTTTTAGTTTTTAAGCTGCGGGCGCTTGTTAGATTTAAACCTTCTAATCCCCTTGCTCATGTTTGCATTAAATCTGCACTGTACTGTTTGGAACGTGTTAATGAAAAAGGGTGTTTGTCGGGTTCTTTGTGCGTGAGCGAGGCCCATGCCAAGGAATGAATCCTTGTTATTTTTAAGATAAACTTTGTCACCCAGCAACAGACCTTGCCGTCCCCTCACTTCATTCACAACCATACTCACGCCCTCGGCGGAGGCAGGGGCGAAGTAGGGTTAGGCCCCTCGCTTGCTTCCCCCGTCACACGCAACTACACCAAGTTCTCGCCCGGGGAATAGTTCTTGGGCACAGAAAGGGGGCACGGTGGCCCAGGAATAAACGAGGCTTCATACGTCCCAATTCCACATGGAAATGCATAACAGGGGATAAAGGACTTATCTGGATCTGCAGCCCCCGACAACCTTGGCTTGCCGTTGTTGGGAACTCAAATCTGAGTTTCCCTAAGCAATGGCTTGCCGGGTCGGGATGTCGATCCGCCTCCCCCTTAAATGGCTTAGCAGTAAAACGCATGTGCAGCCTGCGAACCAAATAAAAGACCGGAAAGGACGGAAAGACACACCGACCTCCATGCTAGGGGTTAGTTGCCACGCAAGCACTATCAACCCTACCAAAGAGAGACTTTACCTAGCATGCATGCTAAAACTTAGGGCGCCAAGGCTTCGCTTATTTATGCTCGTGGTCCGCACCGCTTTGTACAAAGGGTTACATGCCTTGCTCGGCAAGGCTTGTACAAAAGGTGGCTTGTCGAGGCCTCAAGCAACCGCCGCCTCATGGGTAAAACTTACGAAGATGTTCGATGTTCCAGGAGTTGCTCATCGACACTATCTTTCGGTCTCCAAAGCGGACAGCGCTTAGGCCCGGTGACTCGTGATACCCGATGGGCCTTTCCACTTCAAGGCCAACTTGTTGGAATTCTTGGTCGATTGAACGCGTCAAGAACAAGGTCGCTTTCCTCAAAGCTTCAGCATGAACCTTGCGGCTATGGTAGCGGCACAAGGCTTCTTGGTAGCGCCTTTGCGTCAGACCGCCCAAAGACGCATCTTCCTCAAGGAGCGCTAACGTCATCTTGTCAGTAATTGCTCTTGCTCAAAGCTCATCATAAGTGAGCACTCGTGGTGACCCGTGATGTGAGTTCCGTGGGGAGAATCGCTTCGCCTGTAAACGAGGGAGAAAGGTGTCCGGCCGGTGGCTCGATTTAAGTGTCGCTCGATCGACCAAAGAACCGCTGCCAACTCATCAATCTAGTGCCTTCCACACTTGTGCAGCCTGGCTAAAAGTCTTTGTCCTCGTGCCTCGCAGTGACTTCAAGCATTTGCCCTCTCCGCTCGCCGCTGCTCCGTGGGTGTGCCACCGAGGCGTAAACATACCTTGCTACCGAGGTCCCGGACGTATTGCATGAAGGTGCGGCTTGTGAATCTGCGTGTCGCTTGCCGGTGATGACCTGCTCGCACATCAAAAAAAGGCAAACTAGCCCTTGAAGAACTTGATTACCGGCTCCATTGTGCTATCACCTTCCTCACCGCTTCCACTTCGGCCACTTTATGAACTTGTTGATTGCAACGCACAAGTACTCAAAGCCCAGACAGCACGTGGGGAAGGGGCCCAAGATGTCGAGCCCCTGCACCAAAAATGGCTGTGGAGAGAGGGATTGTTTGAAGGGCTTGAGCTGGGTCAGATGAAGCTTCTTCGAATGGAACCGACATGTCAACACACTTGGTTACCAAAGACACCGTGCATCCTGGAGGGTTGTGGGCCAAAAGAAACCTTTGCTTAATGCTCTTGCCAAAGAAGGGCCCTTGACCCTATGTGGGAGCCACACATACCTCCATGTATCTCTCGCCAACAGCTCTAGTCCGTCCTCTCGAGGAATGCACTTCACCGACTCCATTTGGCCTCCTCTCAGACAGGTATCATCCACAAACCGGGTACATGTTGGACCGACGGGCTACTTTCTCCGCTTCTTCCTGCCTCGGGAGTTCTCCTGTTTTGAGGAAGCAGACTGATGGGCTGCGCCCATGCCGAGGCCTGGGCTCGACGGCAAGGACCAAAGGCACATCTTCGTCACAGGGGAGCCGCCTTCACGGCCGGCACTGGGCCCCTTCGGAGGTGGCCCTCAAGCCAAGTTTGGGGTACCCGGCAACCTTGCCTTGCGGCGGCTCTTGGGAGCTTCGGTGGGAAGAGTACTTGCCCGGCTTGTCTTCTTCCGGCTTGTTCTGCCTTGGTCGATGGCTCCCACGGATGGTTGTATTAATCAAGTACAAAGGTACCTTGTTCCACAGTGCAACTTGAGGCGCTGCCCAGCGTTTCGTGTCGCTGGCAATGTTGTTCTCCAGGGGAACATGTTCTCACCGTAGGCCGTTGGAAACGTTTCTTCCAACTTCCTCACTTCATTCACGTAGGGCCTCCATCAATGGGCTCGTAGTCCTTGTTGACTTGCTTGACGATTTGTGCCGTGAATCACCCTTGATGATGAGCTTCTTGATTCCGAGGTTCCGCGCCATGATCCTCGAGACCGCAAGCAACCCTCAGACCAACAGATTGTTCGTTGATTTTTCCCGAGGGAAGTGCATCCGGATTACGTACTTGAGGTGCTCTCCGGTGGTGCGACGTAGCACGCCAAAGACCAAAGACTTTGGAGGAGAAAGCTCCATCAAAATACATAATACACTCACTGCTCATCCTTGCTGGGAAGGGCGGTCTCTTGAGTCTCCTCGTCGGGCTTTGCGGTCCACTCTGCTATGAACTCTACCAGAGCTCGACTCTTGATCATTGAAGTACTTTCAAACCTGAGGCCAAAGCTTGACAGCTCCAATGCCCACTCCACAATCCTCCTTGTCGTGATCCGGTTGTGCAAAATCCGCTGCAAAGGGAGGCGGGTGACTTCATAAAGTGATCTCGCGGCGCTTGAACATCATGGCGCAGCTTTCTCGAGGCCATGAGAAGGCCAAAAGCAACTTCATTCCGGTATATCTTGAACTAGCCCCTCGCAAGAGGGAACCGACAAAATACAATCGGTTGCCGCATCCATCTTCTTCTTCCACTGCTTCGCCCATCCGCTGTGCTCGCCACCGGGTTCGGCTCTTGCTTGGGTTCTGCTTGCCAATAATCGCTGCTCGCCGGAAGACCTCGACCCGCCATCCGACGGCTCATTGCAATCGCTTCTTTCTTTTCGGGTTCCATCTCAGCGACCACTCAACAAGAAAGATCGACCACTTGATTCGTTCTTTGCTAAGCAACAACGGCTCTCGGTTTAAGGCGCGATCAGTATTGGCGTGGAGGAGAGGTACCTCTTCAAATCTTGCAAAGGTTGGCCTTCGCCTCCGGAGTCCATTTTATCGACCTGCCTATTTCAAAACTTTGAAAAAGGGGAGGGCGCGTTTCCGCAGATTTGGAGATGAACTCACTCGAGGCAAAGCAACGCAGCTTCAAGCCCTCTGGGAACGAACGCCTTTAACCCGTTTCGGCGCTTTCAACTGCTTCAATCTCTTTGATCTTTGTCTGGATTTGCCGATTCCACGTTTAGACACAAAGAACCCGGAGAATTTTGGCTGAGACACCGAACACGCACTTCTTTTGGGTTGAGCTTGAGGAGGTTGATCTTGCGCAGGGTTTGTGAATGTTTCTTCTAAATCTTGCACGAGCGTGGTCTGCCCGTCTCTTGGTATTGAACACTATGTCATCCATATAAGCTTCCATATCTTTTGTAGCCGGGCTCAAAACCAATCTAGACTTCTCGGGCAAACGTCAACCACGCCTCTTCAACCCGAAGGCATTCGTGACAAACAAAGTACGCACCACATGGGGTGATGAACGCGTCTTCTCTTCATCTTCCTTCATCATGAAGATCTAGTGGTACCCTAATAGGCATCGAGGAATGACAAAGAAGTCACACCCCGCCAGTAGTGGAGTCTACAACTGGGTCGATGCGTGGCGTAGGGAAAGGATCCTTTGGGATGTGCTTTATTGATGTGCGTGATGTAGTCAATACATAGCCTCCACTTCCTATTTGCCTTTACGCTGACACACGTGGGTGGAGTACTCCTCTCTACCAGGCCTGCCACACTCCAACTTCCTAATCTCTTCAATGATGAACTCTGTCAGCTTCCAGTTTGCTTCCCACCTTCGCTTGACGGGCCGCGCATGAGGATGCATACAAAGAAGATGGCGCCAATCACCTCCCCTCGAACGCCGGGATGTTAGATGTTTGCTGTGCAAATACATCGACATTCGTGAGGGAAGGCAACGAACACGCTTTTCCTATTTGTTGTCGAGGGTGGAGCTTATAGTGAAAGTTCCGCCTGCGTTGGCCCCTCCTTGACAAACACCTTCTTGGTTTCGTGGTGCAGCCTTGGACTTTTTGTTTTGCTTTGCCGGTGGAGCTCTCTGGCATGTCCTCAACGGGAGCACCACACTCTGAAGAGGTGCGCTTGCCGGAGTTGGTGCAAGAGGTCTTGCCAGATGAGGTCTTGCCGGAAGGAGTCTTGCCGGCCTTCTTCCTCCGTGGAGCTTCAACGGCAGGAGCAAGTGCCTCAACGGCAATACCGGCCTAACGCCTCAGAGAGTTGGACGGGCGCAGATGGCGTGTCTTTCTTGTCGAGGGGACGGTGATGATGGTCACGGTTGGCATCTTCAATCTGTTAGAGATAATGGGATGCCGCCATGAACTTGGCATGCTATGGCGTGCTAAGGATCCCATTGTATGGGCAAGGGGATCTCGGCGACATCAAAAGACGATCTTCTCCGCCCCTATAGTTCAGCTTCGCCTTCAAGCGTAACGAGGTAACGTGATTTTACTCTTTAAGGTCGGCTCCTTCCGGGTTGACCTTGAAACGTGGCTCGCTTCCTCAAGGTCTCCATCAGGAATCTGCGACTTTCTTGATCACAAAATGCGAGATCAATTCAGACCGGCCCCACTCATCAACCAGCACTTTGGTCACCTTGAGGTTATGTGATTGTTGGTGAAACCAACAATGCGGCAAACACCCGACCACAAAGCTTAAGGCCAGGGGTTCGAGGTGATCCTCGGTGTCAAAACGATGGGCGTCTGGCGACCACTTCAAAGGGTTTTGGTCATCGAACAGCCAGCTTTCGCTGGCAAGGATCTTCACGCGCCCATCTGCTTCAGTCGGCGGGCGGTGTGAGGTGCGCAACGAGGCACCACCGTCGATGCATATAGCCTCTATTTTCTCGAACTCGCGGTTTCGCCGGACTGCTGGCCGTCGCCTCGTCGTGATCATCATCCTCCTCTTTCTTGTCGCGGCCCCGAGCAGGCCTCTCTTGTTGGTTATCTTTGCTGTGGTGACCCCCTTGGCCGCCACGCTTCTTGCTGGATCCCTCAAAACCATCCTAACCCTTCTCCTTGTCTTGCCTCTCATATTCAGCCTTCTGCTTTTCCGCAAGCAGCTCAACTTGTCGGCAGTTCTGGAGGCCATGGCCCTTGGTGCGGTGGATCTTGCAGTACCGCTTGTCGGAGCCCCCTCGGCTGCCAATATCCGCCAGGCTGCTAGTGGCACACCCGGCAACCTCCTTGCCGGGTCGTCGCCCTTTGGCCTTTTTAGAAGCGGCCTTGAAGTCGCCGGATCCTCAACGGCAAGCAGTCTTGTCTTGCGCTCCGGTTGCGGCACCGGCCTTTCTTTTTTGGGGTGGCGGTGTCTTCGTCTGTGGAGTTGGTTTCCACACCGGCATCCTCGCCGGGGTACTTCCTCCCCTCTTCAGCTCGAGCACATCTATCGGCCAGAACATAAAGTTTGGCCACATCTATGACCTTGTTCATCGCAACTCTTCACGCATATTGTGGTTGCGCACATTCTGATGGAATGCGCTAATAACGGCCGCGGGATGAACATCTAGGATGTTGCACGCACTTACCGAACCTCTCGTATGTACTTCGCTAAAAGTTTTTGCTACCTCTTGAGCATCGGGCGCTGGTTTTCCCTTGAAGAGGAAAGGGTGATAAAGTAAAGTAGCGTAAGTATTTCCCCGCTTTTTGAGAACCGTTATCAATCCAAAGAGGAGACTACGCCACTCCCCACGCACCTACACAAACAAATAAGAACCTCACAACCAACGCGATAAAGGGGTTGTAAATCCCTTCACGGTCACTTACAAGAGTGCGATCTGATAGATATGATAAGATAATATTTTTGGTATTTTTATGATAAAGATAAATAAAGATGCAAAGTAAAAATAAACGGCAATAGAAATAACTAAGTGTTGGAAGATTAATATGATGGAAAATAGACCCGGGGGCCATAGGTTTCACTAGTGGCTTCTCTCAAGAGCATAAGTATTACGGTGGGTAGACGAATTACTATCGAGCAATTGATAGAATTGAGCATAGTTATGAGAATATCTAGGTATGATCATGTATATAGGCATCACGTCCCCAGTGATAAGTAGTACCGAAACGATTCTGCATCTACTACTATTACTCCACACATCGACCGCTATCCAAAGATGCATCTATAGTATTAAGTTCATAAGAACAAAGTAATGCTTTTAAGCAAGATGACATGATGTAGAGGGATAAACTCATGCAATATGATATAAACCCCATCTTTTTATCCTTGATGGCAACAATACAACACGTAAGCCCCATCGTCACTGCCATTGGGAAAAGGACATCGCAAGATTGAACCTAAAGCTAAGAACTTCTCCCATTGCAAGAAAGATCAATCTAGTAGGCCAAAACCAAAACCGATAATTCAAGAGACTTGAAAAAGATAACCAATCATACATAAAAGAATTCAGAGGAGATTCAAATATTGTTCATAGATAAACTTAATCATAAACCCACAATTCATCGGATCTCTTTACAAACACACCGCATAAAGAAGAGTTACATCAAATAGATCTCCAAGAGAATCGAGGAGAACTTTGTATTGAGATCCAAAGAGAGAGAACAAGCCATCTAGCTAATAACTATGGACCCGAAGGTCTGAGGTAAACTACTCACACATCATCGGAGAGGCTATGGTATTGATGTAGAAGCCCTTCGTGATCAATGCCCCCTCCGACGGAGCACCGGAAAAGGCCCCAAGATGGGATCTCACGGGTACAGAATGGTGCGGCGGTGGAAATAGGGTTTTTGCTCCGTATATGATGGTTTGGGGGTACGTAGGTATATATAGGAGGAAGAAGTAGGTCAGTGGAGCTACGAGGGGCCCACAAGGGTGGAGGGCGCGCCTAGGGGGGTAGGCGCTCCCCCTGCCTCGTGGCCTCCTCATTCGTTTCTTGACGTCCACTCCAAGTCCTCTGGATCACGTTTGTTCCGAAAATCACGTTCCCGAAGGTTTCATTCCGTTTGGACTCCGTTTGATATCCTTTTCCTTCAAAACACCGAAATAGGCAAAAACAAGAATTTGGGTTGGGCCTCCGGTTAATAGGTTAGTCCCAAAAATAACATAAAAGTGTATAATAAAGCCCAATAAACATCCAAAATAGAATATAATATAGCATGGAACAATCAAAATTATAGATACACTGGAGACCTATCAAGCATCCCCAAGCTTAATTCCTGCTTGTCCTTGAGTAGGTAAATGATAAAAACAGAATTTTTGATGTGGAATGATACTTAGCATAATTTTCAATGTAACCCTCTTAATTGTGGTATGAATATTCAGATCCGAAAGATTCGAGATAAAAGTTTAATATTGACATAAAAGTAATAATATTTCAAGCATACTAACTAAGCAATTATGTCTTCTCAAAATAACATGGCCAAAGAAAGTTCATCCCTACAAAATCATATAGTTTGGTCATGCTCCATTTTCACACACAAGAATGCTCTCATCATGCACAACCCCGATGACAAGCCAAGCACTTGTTTCATACTTTAGTAATCTCAAACCTTTTCAACTTTCACGCAATACATGAGCGTGAGCCATGGATATAGCACTATGGGTGGAATAGAATATGATGATGGAGGTTATGTGGAGAAGACAAAAAGGAGAAAGTCTCACATCAACGCTTGGCTAATCAATCCGGGCTATGGAGTTGCCATCAATTGATGTTAATGTGAGGAGTAGGGATTGCTAATGCAACTTGATGCAACTAGAGCTATAAATGTGTGAAAGCTCAACAAAAGAAACTAAGTGGGTGTGCATCCAACTTGCTTGCTCACGAAGACCTAGGGCATTTGAGGAAGCCCATTGTTGGAATATACAACCCAAGTTCTATAACGAAAAATTCTCACTAGTATATGAAGTGACAAAACAAGAGACTATCTATCATAAGGATCATGGTGCTACTTTGAAGCACAAGTATGGAAAAAGATTGTAGCATTGCCCCTTTTTCTTTTTTTTTCTTTTTTTGGGCCTTTCTTTTTTTCTTTTGGCCTTTATCTTTTTTTGGGACAATGCTCTATGAATGATGATCATCACACTTCTATTCATTTACAACTCAATGATTACAACTCGATACTAGAACAAAGTATGACTCTATATGAATGCCTCCGTGATGTAATGGATGATGGGCAATGAATCAAGAGTGACATGTATGAAAAATTATGAATGGTGGCTTTGCCACAAATACGATGTCAACTACATGATCATGCAAGGCAATATGACAATGATGAACGTGTCATGATAAACGGAATGGTGGAAAGTTGCATGGCAATATATCTTGGAATGGCTATGGAAATGCCATAATAGGTAGGTATGGTGGCCGTTTTGAGGAAGATATAAGGAGGTTTATGTGTGATAGAGCATATCGTATCACGAGGTTTGGATACATCGATTTAAGTTTGCACCAACTCTCAAGGTGAGAAAGGGCAATGCATCGCAAAATCAAGAGGCTAGCGATGGAAGGGGTAAGAGTGCGATAATCCATGGACTCAACATTAGTCATAAAGAACTCACATACTTATTGCAAAAATCTACAAGTCATCAAAACCAAGCACTACACGCATGCTCCTAGGGGATAGATTGTTAGAAAAGACCATCGTCAGTCTCCCGATCACCACTCATAAGGAGGACAATCAAAGAACACCTCATGTTTCAAATTTGTTACACAACGCTTACTCATAATGCATGCTACGGGATTTGCAAACTTCAACACAAGTATTTCTAAAATTCACAACTAGTCAACTAGCACAACTTTAATATCACTACCCCCATATCTCAAAACAAACATCAAGCATCAAACTTCTCTTAGTATTCAACACACTCATAAGAAAGTTTTTACTAATCTTGAATACCTAGCATATTAGGACTACCTTCTCAATTTAAGCAAATTACCATGCTGTTTTGTAGGACTCTCAAAATGATATAAGTGAAGCATGAGAAAACAATAGTTTCTATAAAACAAATCCACCACCGTGCTCTAAAAGATATAAGTGAAGCACTAGAGCAAAAACTATATAGCTCAAAAGATATAAATGAAGCACATAGAGTATTCTAATAAATTCCGAATCATGTGTGTCTCTCTCAAAAGGTGTGTACAGCAAGGATGATTGTGGTAAACTAAAAAGCAAATACTCAAATCATACAAGACGCTCCAAGCAAAACACATATCATGTGGTGAATAAAAATATAGCTCCAAGTAAAGTTACCGATGGACGAAGACAAAAGAGGGGATGCCTTCCGGGGCATCCTCAACCTTTGGATTTTTGGTGTCATTAGATTACCTTGGGGTTCCATGGGCATCCCCAAGCTTAGGCTCTTGCCACTCCTTGTCCCATAATCCATCAAATCTATACCCAAAACTTGAAACTTCACAACACAAAACTCAATGGGTAAAAAATCTCGTGGAGCTCTGTTAGCTTAAAGAAAACAAAACACCACTTCAAGGTACTGTATTGAAATCATTATTTATTTAGAATGGTTTTAAACCTACTGTATTCCAACTTCTCTATGGTTTATAAACTATTTTACTAGCCATAGATTCATCAAAATATGCAAACCACACACGAAAAACAGAATCTGTCAACAACAGAACAGTCTGTAGTAATTGTAACTAACGCAAACTTGAACTCTAAAATTCTTCCAAAAATAGGACGACCTAAATAATTTGTTTATTGATCTGGTGCAATTGGAATCAGTATTATATCACGTTGTGGTAATTTTTAACAATCGTTTTCGTGAACAGAAAGTTTCTGGAATTTTCAGCAAGATCAAATAACTATCATCCAAGAAGTTCCTATAGGTTTAACTTGGCACAAACACTAACTAAAACACAAAAACAAATCTAACCAGAGGCTAGACAAAATATTTATTCCTAAATAGAAGCAAAAATCAAAAAACTAAAATAAAATTGGGTTGCCTCCCAACAAGCGCTATCGTTTAACGCCCCTAGCTAGGCATAAAAGCAAGGATAGATCTAGGTATTGCCATCTTTGGTAGGCAATCCATAAGTGGCTCTCAAAATAGATTCATAAGGTAATTTAATCTTCTTTATAGGGAAGTGTTCCATGTCTTTCCTTAATGGAATATAATATTCCCTTCCTTCATATCAATAATTGCACCAATCGTTCTAAGGAAAGGTCTACAAAGAATAATAGGACATGAAGGATTGCAATCTATGTCAAGAACAATGAAATCTATGGGCACATAGTTCCTATTTGCAACAATAAGAACATCATTAATTCTTCACATTGGTTTCTTAATAGTGCAATCCGCAAGGTGCAAGTTTAAAGAACAATCATCAAATTCACGGAATCCTAGCAAATCACACAAAGTTTTTGGAATCGTGGAAACACTAGCACCCAAATCACACAAAGCATAGCATTCATGATCTTTAATTTTAATTTTAATAGTAGGTTCCCACTCATCATAAAGTTTTCTAGGGATAGAAACTTCCAACTCAAGTTTTTCTTCATAAGATTGCATTAAAGCATCAAATCGATATGTTTAGTAAAAGCTTTATTTTGACTATAAGCATGAGGAGAATTTAGCACGGATTGCAAAAGGAAATACAATCTATCAAAGAGAAAATTATCATAATTAAATTCCTTGAAATCCAAAATAGTGGGTTCATTGATATCTAAAATTTTGACCTCTTCAATCCCACTTTTACCAATTTTTGCATCAAGATCTAAAAACTCCGGATCTTTGGGACGCCTTCTAACTAAAGTTGACTCATCTCCAGTCCCATCATTATCAAGATTCATATTGCAAAACAAAGATTTAGTAGGAGACACATCAATAACTTTTAGATCTTCATCTTTATTCTCATAGAAACTAGAAGAACACGCTTTCACAAAGCAATCTTTCTTAGCACGCATCCTAGCGGTTCTTTCTTTGCACTCATCAATGGAAATTCTCATAGCTTTGAGAGACTCATTGATATCATGCTTAGGTGGAATAGATCTAAGTTTCAAAGAATCAACATCAAGAGAAATTCTATCCACGTTCCTAGCCAATTAATCAACTTTAAGCACTTTTCTTCAAGCAAAGCATTGAAATTCTTTGCTAATTCATAAACTCCTTAACACTAGTCTCAAATTCAGAGGGCATCTTATTAAAATTTCCATAAGAGTTGTTGTAGGAATTACCATAATTATTAGAGGAATTACTTAGGGAACTACCTAGGATTAAAGTTTCACTCTATACGCGTTGTTACCAAAATTATTCCTACCAACAAAATTCACATCCATAGATTCATTATTATTCTCAGTCCAAAGGTAGATAAAGGCATATCATTAGGATCAAGAAACGCCTTATTAGCAAATAATTTCATAAGTTCATCCATCTTTCCACTAAAAACATTAATTTCTTCTATCACATGCACTTTTTATTAGTAGATCTTCTGTGCCATTGAGAATAATTAACCATAATATTATCTAGGAGTTTAGTAGCTTCACCTAAAGTGATTTCCATAAAAGTGCCTCCCGCGCCGAATCTAAAAGATTTCTAGAAGCAAAATTCAATCCGCATAATTTTGTATAATCATCCAAAGATTCAAACCATGTGTAGGGCAATTACGTATCATTAATTTCATTCTCTCCCAAGCTTGTGCAACATGTTCATGATAAAGTTGCTTAAAATTCATAATATCGTTTCTAAGAAAGATGATCTTAGCGGGAGGAAAATACTTAAAGATAAAAGCATCTTTGCACTTATTCCAAGAATCAATACTATTTTTAGGCAAAGACGAAAACCAAGCTTTAGCACGATCTCTAAGCGAAAAAGGAAATAGCTTCAATTTAACAATATCATTGTCCACATATTTCTTCTTTTGCATATCACACAAATCAACGAAGCTATTTAGATGGGTAGCGGCATCTTCACTAGGAAGGCTGGCGAATTGATCTCTCATGACAATATTCAACAAAGCAACACTAATTTCACAAGACTCAGCATCGGTAAGAGGAGCAATCAGAGTGCTAGGAAAATCATTGTTGTTGGTATTGGTAAAGTTACACAATTTAGTATTATCTTGAGCCATCGTGACAAGCAAGCAAACCAACACACAAGCAAACAAGAACCAAAAGAAAAAGAGGCGAACGGAAAAGAGAGGGCGAATAAAACGGCAAGGGTGAAGTGGGGGAGAGGAAAACGAGAGGAAAATGGCAAATAATGTAATGCGAGGGATAAGAGTTTGTGATGGGTACTTGCTATGTCTTGACTTGTGCGTAGACTCCCTAAGAATCCGGTGCGTAAATCCTTCTTGCTACCTCTTGAGCACTGGTTGGTTTTCCCTTGAAGAGGAAAGGGTGATGCAGTAAAGTAGCGTAAGTATTTCCCTTAGTTTTGAGAACCAATGTATCAATCCAAGAGGAGACTATGCTCGAGTCCCACGCACCTACACAAACAAATAAGAACCTCGCGAACCAACGCGATAAAGGGGTTGTAAATCCCTTCACGGTCACTTACGTAGAGTGAGATCGATAGATATGATAAGATAATATTTTGGTATTTTTATTATAAAGAGAAATAAATTTTAAAATTAAAATAAACGACAATAGAAATAACTAAGTGTTGGAAGATTAATATGATGGAAAATAGACCCGGTGCCATAGGTTTCACTAGTGGCTTCTCTCAAGAGCATAAGTATTACGGTGGGTAAGCGAATTCATCGGGTTGAGCAATTGATAGAATTGTGCATAGTTATGAGAATATCTAGGTATGATCATGTATATAGGCATCACGTCTGCGACAAGTAGACCGAAACTTGATTACGCATCTAGTACTATTACTCCACCACGATCGCTATCCAAAGATGCATCTATAGTATTAAGTTCATAAGAAACGCAGTAATGCTTTAAGCAAGATGACATGATATAGAGGGATAAACTCATGCAATATGATATAAACCCCATCTTTTTATCCTCGATGGCAACAATACAATACGTGCCTTTGCTGCCCTAACATCCTTTGGGAAAGGACACCGCAAGATTGAACCCAAAGCTAAGCACTTTTCCCATTGCAAGAAAGATCAATCTAGTAGGCCAAACCAAACTAATAATTCAAGAGACTTGCAAAGATAACCAATCATACATAAAAGAATTCGTAGGAGATTCAAATATTGTTCATAGATAAACTTGATCATAAACCCACAATTCATCGAATCTCGACAAACACACCGCAAAGAAGAGTTACATCAAATAGATCTCCAAGAGAATCAAGGAGAACTTTGTATTGACATCCAAAGAGAGAGAGAAGAAGCCATCTAGCTAATAACTATGGACCCGAAGGTCTGAGGTAAACTACTCACACATCATCGGAGAGGCTATGGTATTGATGTAGAAGCCCTCCGTGATCACTGCTCCCCCCATGAGCGCCTAAAAGGCCCCAAGATGGGATCTCATGGGTACAGAAGGTTGCAGCGGCGGAAATAGGGTTTTGGCTCCGTATATGATGGTTTGGGTGTACGTAGGTATATATAGGAGGAAGAAGTAGGTCGGTGGAGCTATGAGGGGCCCACGAGGGTGGAGGGCGTGCCCAGGGGGTAGGCACGCCCCCTGCCTTGTGGACTCCTCCTTCGTTTCTTGACGTCCACTCCAAGTCCTCTGGATCATGCTTGTTCCGAGAATCACGTTCCCGAAGGTTTCATTCCGTTTGGACTCCATTTGATATCATTTTCCTTGGAAACACTGAAATAGGCAAAAAAAAACAGCAATTTGGGCTGGGCCTCCGGTTAATAGGTTAGTCCCAAACAAAATATAAAAGTGTATAATAAAGCCCAATAAACATCCAAAACAAAATATAATATAGCATGGAACAATAAAAAATTATAGATACGTTGAGACGACAACAACATCACATGCTAAGTAATAATTATTGTTTGAAAAGCAAAAAGGTGTAAGTTCATCCTAACGGTCTCGTCAACACCCAGAGATATGTTTTGATCGACCCATATATCATCAAGTAGAAATATTCTTGGCTGCAAAAGGCTATAAAAGAAAGAACGAAGCAATTGAGTAACATAATTATAAATAAAGGTGTGTCAAGATTAAAAATATTACTGAGTGAAAAAGGTTTGTAAGCACTAGTGTAGTTGTGAATCATAATATCACGACTATTATTACCTTATTTCCAAGTAAAGAAGTACTGCAGTCAATGTTTTGTAGAATCTAACGAGTGGTTGTGGAGTGGATAACTTCTTTCATGAACATATGCAATTCTTTCACATCACTTTTTGCACTTCTGTTGCCTTGTCTCTGTAGACATCCCACTTCGTTATATTCTACGAAGTTTAGCCATCAAAGGATCTCAAGCAATGGGTTCCAATTTATTTTCTGCAATCACTAAACGGTGTGAGTGCAGTAGGAGGCAATTCAGCTTAGTTTCGATATAGTATCTTGGAGAATCAAGGTACATACAGTAGTTAAAATAGATTAGGCTTGTAGGAAAAGGACTAAATTTATCTTCGAGAATCGACTAAATGAACTAAAATAAAGAATGATCACTAATGTTCTTTCCTTTACTTTGTTTTATTGGTTGTGTCCTCCGGATGCCAGAAAATCTCTGATACATGCTAAATTTTCTTTAATACAAGATCAATAAAATTTAGTCGCTTCAAAGACATAAATAAAATTGTGACTTTGCATAATGAAGTCAATGTAGTGGTCAAGATGAAAATAGATAGACAAAGTTACAAATAGCAACAGTCATGCATTTTCACCAACGAATGATTTCGAGAATTTAGATGATATAAAGTTTCAATTTAAAATAACTCAAATAGATTGTTTTTAGAAAGGGATGTAGACGACAATTTTAATCCAACAAGCTCATCAACATCATTGCTTAGTTCTAGTCTCAATAATTTCACACAATAAGACCTTCCAAACTCCTCCCCATTTCCTCAGCACAGACACCTCGTTGTCACATCCTCCTCGCTAGAACTCTAGCTCAATTCCATCCAGCTACAAGGTCAGCCCTTTTTTCGAGGAGCATAACATCATCTATGAGAGGAATTATGTCAGTTCGTATGAGTGTAATATAATCTCCCCAACTACACCTCAAGATATGTTTCATAGGTACCCTCTGTCATTCCTGTCCCTCCATGTAGGCTTGAGGCAAACTTGGCGGTTGAGTCGTCATTCCTCCAACACTAATTGATGCTTCTTGGAATGGGAATCTAGCTTGATGAACTCATCGGCTAGCTTGAACACCATGTAAGCAGCATACTTGGAGTTTCATTACATTGTGCTATGTATTTCGCCAATGGATTAACAGCCACCAGACTTTGAAGTTAAGCTGCTTCATGGAAGCTGTCACAAAATGCAAGGGTACGGGTATGTTGTGAACTGGCACTATGAAATGAATACTATCAGATGAGGACGATATGAACTAAATTTATACCAATTAATTAGGTGTGAACCTGTTGTTGTTTGGATCTCATCAGAACTAAGCTTGATCCTTTCCCAGTAATCTATTGTCTCCCATGAAATATGCTTCGATCTTGTTGAGAGCATGCAGCACATGGTGCCTGCCTTGTCCAGCCACATGCTCTGCACAAAACAAGGTAGAATTCTGAATTTGATCGAGTAGAAATGGAAGCAAGCACCCAAAGCAGTCGGGGGTTAAGGATTGCATTTACATGGATCTAATTCTGTACGTACCACGAGGTTGCTCAAGAGGAGCGCCGGTCAGATCGGAGAAGCATCGAATAAGCCCTTCTGGACAGCGGCGTGGGGGAGCACAATTTCAACGAGCCGTGGAGGTCGGGTAAGCAGGAAGCAGACCAAACGGTTATTGAAGTTATGCCCTAGAGGCACAATAAAGTATTATTATTATATTTCCTTGTTCATGATAATTGTCTTTTATTCATGCTATAATTGTATTATCCCGGAAATCGTGAATACACGGTGAAATACATAGATCCACATAATATGTCCTTTAGTAAGCCCCAGTCTAGGTAGCTAGCTCAGTTGATCAATAGATAGTCAAAGTGGTTCCCCGACTATGGACATTGGATGTCGTTGATAATGGATCACATCATTAGAGAATGATGTGATGGACAAGACCCAATCCCAAGCATACATAGCACAAGATCGTAGTAGTTCGCTTTGCTAGAGCTTTTCGCAATGTCAAGTATCTCTTCCTTAGACCATGAGATCGGTAACCTACTTATATATCGTAGAGTGCGTTTTGGTGTACCAAACGTCCACAACGTGTAATCGGGTGGACTATAAAGTTGTGCACTACAGGTGTATCTCCTAAAGTGTCTACGTTGGGTCGATACTCTGATCGAGATCGTGGATTTGTCAATTCGCATGACCTGAGAGGTACTCACCTACCACCTCGGTAGTGCATCATCATAATGGAGCTCAAAGTGACCAAGTGTTTAGTCATGGGATTCATGACTGTATTACGCAGGTATCGAGTAAAGTGATTTCTGTCGTAAATCTAGATTGAACGAGGTATTGGGATACCGACGACATCAATCTCTCGCAAGTAACATACCGTCCGGCCCCGACAAAGGGAATTAGTACACGGGGTTGATTGAACTCCCTCGACATCGTGGGTTCGTTATCCGACAGATATCATCGAGGAGCATGTGGGAGTTTCAACATGGGTAATTCCAGATCCCGCTTGCGGTTTTTGCCCGAGAGTCAGCCCCTGGCCATGTTCTACATGTCTCCCAACCCGTAGGGTCTACATACACTTAAGGTTCGGTTGATGCTTAGGGTTGTGCGAATATGAGTATGCGCAGCAAACAGAATGTTGTTCGAGTCCTCGATGAGATCCCTGACGCCACGAGGAGTTTCCTAAAGTCGGTCCGGAGGTAAAGAATTATATATAGGAAGTGGCCTGCTTTCGCCATCTGAGAGTTTCGGGTCGCACTGCAGACATACCAGACCACTTAAAGGTCCCTGGGTCCACCGGTGGGGCCACCTATTCCCGTGAGAGGGCTCCTCAATGGCTGAGGGAGGAACCAGCCCCTAGTGGGCTGGTGCCTCACTTGGGCCCCCTCTACTAGGGGTTGGAAACCCCGAGCGCTGGGGGTGCGCCCTAACCTGCCTTGGGGGTTTCCACTGCCACCGCCCCTTGGGATTTTCCCATTCTAGGGGTCATAGGGCCGGGCGCCTGGGGCTCTGAGTATAAGGTGGAGGGGAGGGAGGGGCAACACACCTGCACTCTCAAGGCTTGGCGCCTCTCCCTCGCTACACTTGTCCTCCTCCAGAGAAAGAGTCACAAGCCCTGGCACGTGAGTTCTCGCTGCATCCACCACCACCACGCCTGCTGTCAGGCTTGGATCATCATCATCAACCTCTCCTTCCCCTTGTTGGATCAAGTGAAGCTGAGGGAGATTTCTTCATTCGCCCACGTGTTGAACGCGGAGGTGCCGTCCGCTCAAGCACTCGCTATTATCTGCAGTGATTTGATCACGGCGAAAGTAACACGACTATCATCCCCTGCTCCATTGAACGCTTCCGCACGCTGATCTACAAGAGGTATGTAGATGCAATTCACTTCCCATGACTCACAAAGCATGTTAGATGAACTCATAGATGGATCTTGGTGAAACCGTAGGAAATTTTTTTAATTTTCGCAACGCTTCCCCAACAAAGGGCATCATGAGCTAGGGTTCTATGCGTAGAAATTTCTATTGCATTTGAGTAGAACACAAATTTGGTCGCGTGGGCGATGTTGTCAACTCTCTTGCCGCTACTAGTCTTATCTTGCTTCAGCGGTATTGTGGGATGAAGCCGCCCGACCGGGACCTACACGTGCACGCTTACGGTGAGACAGGTTCCACCGAATCGACAGGCGCACTAGTTGCGATAAGGTGTGCTAGCGGGTGTCCGCTCTCCCACTTTAGCGTTGGAGCGGATTCGATGAAAAAGCGGGTCCTTGCGAAGGGTAAATAGAAGTTGACAAATCACGCTGTGGCTTTCACGTAGGTAAGAAAACGTTGTTGCCATAGGGAACCCTATTGCAGCCACGTAAACTCTGGCAACAACAATTAGGAGGACGCCTAACTTGTTTTTGGCAAGCAAGTGTTTTGTAGGATGTGATATGGCCAAAGTTGTGGATGAATGATGAATGATATATGTGATGTATGAGATCATGTTCTTGTAATAGGGAATCACGTACTTGCATGTAAGCGATGAGTATGACAATCCCGGCAAGTGTTTCTGCTAGAGCCACAGGAGTTGTCTTTATTTTTTGTGAATGACCTCGAAGTCATTGAAGAACGCCATGTAAATTACTTTTACTTTATTGCTAAACGCTGCTAGGCCATAGAAGTAGAAGTAGTCGCTGAAGCGTGACAACTTCATGCGAAGACATCGATGATGGAGATCAGCGATGATGGGAGGATCATGGTGTCATGCCGGTGACAAGATGATCATGGAGCCTCGAAGATGGAGATCGATCAGAAATGGAGCTATATGATATTGGGCCATATCATGTCACTACTATATAATTGTATGTGATGTTTAGATATGTTTATGCATCTTGTTTACTTAGAACGACGGGTAGTAAATAAGATGATCCTCATGACAATTTCAAGGAAAGTGTTCTCACCTCATCGCGTGCACCGTTGCATAAATGTTCGGTTGCTTTCAAGCACCACGCGTGATGATCGGGTGTGATAGATCCTCTTACGCTCACATACAACGGGTGTAAGACAGTTTTACACATGCAAACACTTAGGTTAACTCTGATCCCCGAGCCTACGCATGTAGATGGTACATGGCCTCGAACATGGAACAAGAGACCGTAAAAAGGTCGTAACATGAGTCGATGGAAGATACGCATCAACATGGAGATGTTCACCGACAATGACTGTTAGTCCGGCTCTCACGTGATGATCGTGACAACGGCCTAGTCGACATCGGATCAGTGTAACACTTAGATGACTAGAGGGATGTCAAATCTGAGTGGGAGTTCATTTACCAATCGGATTTGATTTAGATGAACCTTCATTATCATGAACAATAGTCTAAAAATCTTTGCAAAAAATGTCTTGTAGATCAAATGGCCAACGCCATGTCACCATGAACTTCAACGTCTGTCTTTAGAGAAAAACCAAGCTCGAAGAGATGATGGCAAAGCTGAACTATTCTCACTGGGTCCTAACCCGAGGGATCATCCTCATAGCTGCTGCTAAAAAACAATATGTCCTAGAAGCACCGCTTAGGTGAAGCACCCATCCTGCAGAACCAAGACGCTAATGAACGCTAAGGGGCCTCGCCTGCGGCTGATGATTGCTCCCCTGTCGCTCAAGGCGGCATACGCTTTTACATACCTAGGAACCGGGCTCCAAAAAGCGCTTTTGAGCAACACGGAGCATATGAGATGTTCGAGGAGCCGAAACTAGTTTTCCAAGTTCATGCCCGGTCAAGATATGAAGTTCTCGGCTAAGTTCATCGGGCCAGTTGTAAGATGGAGGAGAATAGTTCTGTCAAGGAGCACATTAACTAAAAAAAAAAAATGTCTGGTTGCATAACGGTCTTCATTCCTAATTGACATTAACTCTCCTGGACGAGGCGTGTCATTGACAGAAGGACCTTCGGCCAAGCCCCACCGAAAGCGGTACAAGAGCTTTGTGATGAACTACAATATGTGGGATGGTGAAACTATTCCTGAAGTATTTTCAACGTCAAGTCAGCAGAGGTAGAATTCAAGAAGGAAACATCAAGCGTTGATGGTCAATAAAACCACTAAGTCTCAAGAAGGGCAAGGGAAAGAAGAATCTCCAAGAAGGACAGCAAGGATGTTGCCGCTACGGTAGAAGCCAGCTTGCCGAAGAAGTCAAAGAATGGACCCGGCTCGAGATCGAAAGTGCTTTTATTGCAAAGAGAAGGGTCACCGGAATGGAACTCACCTAAATACTTAGCGTGCATAAGAAGGTCCGCAAACACTAAAGGTATATATTTGATATACATGTAATTGATGTACCTTACCGCAGTACAGAGTAACCTCCCTGGTATTTGATGCACCTAAAAAGGTGCCGCTGTTCATATATAACTCACAAACATGAGCTGCGGAATAAACGGAGATCGCGGCGTAGGACGAGGTGACAATGCGGTTTCCGGAATGAAGTTCCAAGGTCGATGTGATCCCCTTGGCTGCTTCAAGACGCTTACCTCTACATTTACCTACTGGATTAGTTTTTTAAACCTCAATAATTGTTATTTAGTTTGAAAGCCAAGTTTGAGCATGAACATTGTATCGTGATCCTCGCTTAATACGAGATGGCTACTCGCCATTTAAACCTCGAAATAATGGTTGTTCTATTTATATGAGAGAAATGTTTTATGGTCATGTTCATGGTCGAACATGGGTTTATTCTAATGAATCTCGAACGTAATGTTACACATATTCATAGTGTGAATACCAAAAGATGTAAAGTTGATAAGATAGTCCCATACTTGTGGCACTACCGCCTTTGGTCGATTACATTGGTGTCAAGCGCATGAAGAAGCTCCATGCCGATGGACTTTTAGAGTCTCTCGATTATGCGAATCATTTGACACATGCGAATCCATGCCTTATGGGCAAAATGACCAAGACTCGCTCTCTCGAATAATGGAGCTTGTAGCAACCAACTTATTGGAAATCATACATACCGGGCATGTAAAGTGCGGTCCAATGAGCGTTGAGGCTCGCTGTGGAGGATATCATATAAGTTCCTCACTCTCACCGGATGACTTTGAGTAGATATGGGTATGTCTATTTGATGAAGCACAAGTCCGAGACCTTTGAAAAGTTCAAGGAATTTCAGAGTGAGGTAGAGAATCAACGCGTGACTGAAAAATAAAGTTCCTTACAATCAGATCGTGGAGGAGAATATTTAAGTCACTTCTTCTATCTTGGTACACACTTAAGGAAATGTGGAATCGCTTCACAAGTCACGCTACCGAACACCTCAACAGAATCTGGTGTGTCCTAACGTCAGTAATCGCACTCTATTGATATGGTGCACCTATGATGTCTCTACCGTATTTACTCGCTATCATTTTGGGGATACGCCTAGGAGATGCAAATACATTCACTTTAAATAGGGCAAACTGGCCAAAACCGTTGAGACGATTTACACCGTATGAATTATGGCTATTTGGGAAGAAACCTAAGCTATCGCTTTCTAAAAGTTTGGGATGCGATGCTTTATGTCAAGAAACTCAACCCGAAAAGCTCCTAAACCCAAGTTTCGAAAATACGCGCTCTTCATACAGGATACCCTAAGGAAAACCATTGGGTATACCTTCTACCTTAGATCCCATGGCAAGATCTTTGTTGCCAAGAAACTGGGATCCTTTCTCGAAAAGGAGTTTCTCCTCAAAGGAGTAAGTGGAGTGAAAGTAGAAGAACTGATGAAGTACTTCACCTCTTGAACCGGAAAGTAGTGTGCAGCTCAAAGAAAATGTTTCCTGTAAGTGCCTACACCGATCGTGAGAGGAAATTAATGATGATGATCAAAGGTACTTCGGATCACAGTTGTTGGCCAACTTCAGAGGTCCACTAGGACAACGCCCCGCACTGCAGAAAGGGTACCTGCTGGCAACCCCGTCATTCTAGAAATCATGTTGTTAGACAACTATGAACCTTCTCGAACTCATGGAAGAAGCGGCGGCGAAGGCCCAGCATTCCAACAACAAATGGCTTGAAGCCATGCAATCCGAGATAGGATCCATAAGTATGAAAAACAAAGTATGGGACTTTGACAGACCGCCTGGCTGATCTACATGAGCTATAGAAAACAAATGGATTCTTTAAGAAGAAGACGGACGCGATGGTAATGTTACCATCTATAAAGCTCGCCTTGTCGCTAAGGGTTATCGGGCAAGTTCAAGGGATTGACTACGATGAGACTTTCTCTCCCATAGCTTAAGCTTAAGTCCGTCTCAATCATGTTAGCAAATTGCACGTGATACTATGATTATGAGATATGGCAGTATG